>CM048744.1:805753105-806290605 GCA_026315105.1 Locusta migratoria | reverse complement strand
CTCTTTTGCCACGAAGACCTAAGCTGTAGGGAAGGGAACGTTTGATATGGAATGGATGGCAGCTGTCATAATGGAGGTACTGTTGTTTGTTGGTAGGTTTGATGTGGACGGATGTGTGAAGTTGGCCGTTGGACAGATGGAGGTCAAGATCGAGGAACGTGGCATGGGATTTGGAATAGGACCTGGTGAATTTGATGGGACCAAAGGAGTTGAGGTTGGAGAGGAAATTCCGGAGTTCTTCTTCACTGTTGGTCCAGATCATGAAGATGTCATCAATGAACCTGTACCAAACTTATATATAGACACACAAACACACCAAGACAGACATTTGTAGAAGCAAAGAAGTCGCACAGAGATACTAGTTGAGGCAGAGGCTCTGTCCAGAAAATGGAGGCAAAGATGTTATAGAATGGTGGACGGGAATTTGAATTTAGCGGAGGTTGAGACGAGGTGGGCAACGGGAAGAGAGAATATGCTGAAGGGCAAGTTCCCATCTCCAAAGCTCTGAAAGATTGGTGTCGGTGGGAAGTATCCAGATAATCCAGACAGTGTAACAATGTGCTAAGATGTGCTGGCCGTGCACCAAGGCATGTTTAGCCACAGGGTGATCCTTCTAGTCGATACCTATGAAATCCCCAAACCACCTTCCCTACCCTCAGGCTCCTGCCCATGTAACCGCCCCCATTATAAAATCTGCCCTATGCACCCTTTCACCGCCATTTACTACAGTCCCATAATACGAAAGGTGTACACGATCAATGGCAGAGCCACTTGCGATAGCACCCACGTGATTTACCAACTGACATGCCTGCACAGTGAAGCGTTCTATGTGGGAATGACCAGCAACAAACTGTCCATTTGCATGAACGGTCACAAGCAGACAGTGTTTGTTGGTAATGAGGATCACCCTGTTGCTACACACGCCTTGGTGCACAGCCAGCATATCTTGGCACACTGTTACACTGTCCAGGTTATCTGGATACTTCCCACCAACACCAGTCTTTCAGAACTCCGGAGATGGGAACTTGCCCTTCAACATATTCTCTCTTCCCGTTGCCCACCTGGTCTCAACCTCCGCTAAATTCAGATTCCCGCCCACCATTCTATTTCATCTTTGCCTATGTTCTCTAGACAGAGCCTCTGCCTCAACTGGTATCTCTGTCTAACTTCTTTGCTTTCTACAAATGTCTGTCTTGATGTGTTTGCATGTGTATGTGTTTGTGTGTGTGTTTGTTTAGCTTTCCATTTTTCTCCTACGGTAAGTCCTTCCACTGCTGTGAATTGAATGACTCCTCATTCACTCCCTTAAAACCCACATTCTTCCCTTTTTCCCCTCCTTCCTTCCTCTTTTCCTGATGAAGTGGCCAACGGTTGCAAAAGCTTGAATGTTTGTGTGTGTTTTTATTTGTGCTTTGTATCTATATACAAGCCTGTGCTTTGGGTAAGTTAAATGATCTCTATTTTTTATACATATTTATTACACCAGGAAAGTTTCCTTCTATAATATTTATCTCCTTGGCACAGCTCAGTACTACTACACAGTATCTAACACCATCCTCATGACCTACGTCATGAATAACCTTCCCCTTCCTTTCCCATTCCTTCTTTCTTCTTTTTCTCCCTTCTCTCTTACCTGAAAAAGGAACACAGTTTCGAAAGCTTGTTTTATTTTCATCCTTTTTTCTTTCTGTGTGTAACTATCGACAGTAGATCAAAATGGTAAGTACTGGCCAACCAATCTATCAATTTTGAAAAATTTATTATTTCTGTGGAGAATTTCCATCATTAATCGAATATTTTTTTATGTGAATCTGACTGAATTAGTTGGTGATTTACATTGTTTTCTTCATATATTTTGGAAATCTTCTTGTAAATATTAGTAACATAGTCAGATGGATAGTTGTTTTCATTTGCAATGTATCATATAGTCCTGAGCTCTGTGTCATGATCTGATTTGGACAAACGTAAATTAAACATTCTATTAAAGGCATATTGAACGAAAGTTCTTTTATGTGAGTTGGGATGGACAGAATTGTAATTAATAATAGAATTAGTACAAGTTGGCTTCCTAAAGATGCTGAATCCATGCTTACCACTGTCATTCTTTATGGTGAGATGTGGAAAGTTAATACAACCTTCTACACTGTTTTCTACAGTGAAAGTTATTTTTTGATGTAGCTCTTTGAATTTGTTCACTATGCCAACTATGTTGTCATCATTATCTTTGATGAGCAGCAATGTAACATCGACACATCTGTGATAGTAAACTATCTTTTTGGCCAAATCTGGATAAAGGTAAAAAAAAATTCCTTTCTAAATGGTTAATAAAGATATTAACCACAAACCCTGAAATCGAACTCTCCATACTAGCATGGATTTCGTCTTCAAGTATGGTGCTTATAAATGTTACCAAGTCAAGCTTGTTGACACTTTGCAATTTGTCGTTTGCTGTACGCGCCTAGTTGACTCACGACACTCCTATCAGCCACAGTGCCAATTGTCAACTTAGCTTTGTCTACACAACTGGTAGTTTTTCATGCTTTGCACAACATGTTTCGAGAATTTAATCTTATTGTGAAATGCACATTTTGATGTAAGTACTTTTTGTGAAGTTTTATAAATGATGATACTGGTGGTTTGTTTGTGTATGTTTTTCTGCACACTGAAGGGAGCACAATATATTATAACTTCAAAAATGCGATTATAGTGTGAGATACTGAACCTGTAGAGATGTCACAAAAATACTTATGCATATTCCCACAAGACCACAATTCATCCGACTGCCAGCATGGCGCAGTGGGCGTCACCAATTGTGGTGCTGAAGGTTGCCGGTTCAATCCCATCCACTAGCAAAAATTTATTTCTTTGTATTTATCATTTCCAGAATGTTCTACATGTTTATTATGTTCACTTGTAATGACTACATGTTTCTTGTGTTAACTATTCTTCTGATTTCTGGTACATTCTGTCTGTGAATAAACAGCAGAGCACTCTGCCCGAGAGGCAGTCAGTGCTTTGTGTTTGTTTCAGATCGCAATAAACCTTCTTTCAGTATAAGTGCTGTGTTCTGTTGACAACTGTGCATTTGAATTCAAGCCTGGTATTCTGTACAACAGCTGCATCACTGTGGCTCCGATTAGGCAATGTAAAAGCCGTCGCTTACGCGGACTAGAACTCCAATACAAGGGATATACCCAGTACATCCTTCCAAAAGTCCATATCATCAGAAGAACCATGCACACAAAACCAGCGGTAAGCCAGCTGCACTTCAGACACCCGTCGGTGTTCTCTGGAGACGCTGGACAGGACCCCAACAAGTGGCTAAAAGGGTTCGACCGAGTCTCCAACTATAACAGGTGAGATCATACAATGTGCTTATCCAAAGTTTATTTCTACCTGGAACGGAACAGCCCAGCAATGGTTTGAAAACAATGAAGGGAAGCTGAATGACTGGGAAACATTCCAGAGAGAGGGTTGCTCCCCCCCCCCCCCCAATCTGTGGTGGATTGGGAGGTCTCCTCAGTGCATAAAACTTCCCTGGGGAGCAAAGTGGAGGCCTCCCCGGTTAGTCTTACGAACAGATTCGAGGCACTGTCTGTGGCAGAGGATGTTCCTGACACAGATGGTGTCGCTTGTCCTGTACTCACTCCTCTGCCTGCAAGATCCAGGCACTCACAGAGGGTGGGTTTGTTAGTAGTTGGGAGCTCCAACGTTACGTGGGTGATGGAGCCCCTCAGAAAGATGGCTGCTAGGGAGGGAAAGAAGTCCAATGTGCACTCCGTGTGCATACCAGGGGGAGTCATTGCAGATGTGGAATTGGTCCTTCCGGATGCCACGAAGAGACAGGGTGCAACCAGTTGGAGGTGGTGGCTCATGTCGGGACCAACGATGTGTGTCGCTTTGGATCGGAAGAGATTCACTCTGGTTTTGAGCGGCTATCAGAAGTGGTTAAGACTGCCAGTCTTGCTTGCAAGATGAAAGCAGAGCTCACTATCTGCAGCATTGTCAGCAGGACTGACTGCAGACCTCTGGTTTAGAGCCGAGTGGAGGGTCTGAATCAGAGGCTCAGACGGTTCTGTGACCGTGTGGGTTACAGATTCCTTGACTTGCCCAAGAAAACTTCTCACATCACAAATGTGCTGAGGAGTTGGAAATTCTGTGACTGCCCTTAAATTATCTGGATCAGGATGGAACCATCTCCGTTAACTAGATACTCCAGGATTTTCATCTCTTTGGTGATGAAGAGGCACTTCTTTGGACTGAGGCAGATTCCAGAATTCTGAACACACTTCAACACAGTTGACAGGCGACTCAGATATTCTTCAAATGTTTTCGAGACAAAGACAATGTTATCAAAGTAGCAAGGAGATGTCGTCCACTTAAGGTGTCCATCATGCATCGAAATGTGGCCGGAGCATTAAATAACCCAAATGACATTACTTTGAATTCATAGAGGCCTTCAGGTGTTTTAAAAGTCGTCTTTTCCCTATCAGCTTTATCAGCCTCGATTTGCCAGTAACCTGTCTGCATGTCCATAGTTGAGAAGTATGTAGTCTAAGGTGTACATCAATGCGCGTCAACGGGTGGACATCTTTCTTTGTGATTTTGTTCAACCGCAGATAGTCAACACAAAATCGCCACGTGACATCCTTCTTCTTTACGAGGACCACAGGAGACAACCAGGGACTCATTGAAGGTTGAATAATGTCATTATGCAATGGTTTCACCACTTCCTCCCGAATTATCCGTCTTTCAGTTGACGACACACTATGTGAACACTGGCTAATTGGTGGATGATCACCAGTATTAATATGGTGCCTTATCGTGGGCCATTTCGTCTGACCTTTCTCCTGCTGGGATGTGAATGCACCAGAAAATTGGCATAGTATAGCTAATAGCCGCCCCCTATTGACAGTTCAATGGTTGTTTTCTCCAGCGTGTTGTCTACACTAACAACAGAGCATAGGTCTTCGTTGATGATGATGTGTTCACTGTCCTGGATTGGTTCAGCTGTCCCGATACACATTCCTCTGGAAATAAGTTGTGAGTGCTTGTGACAATTAGCGTTCCAAACATCTCCTCAACCACCGATAAGGCTTATGATAGCCACTGGTATGTAAATATTTTTTTTTCCTTTCTTTTGTGAGCCTAATAAATGTTTCACTATCGACATTGACAAGCACTTCACAATTTAACCAGTCATCTGTGTTTGTGACTGGAACTCTTCTCATTGTCAGCAGTGGGATCGTCACATTGTCAACGGCAAATAACTTCCCAGAAAATTCTGTATTACGTGTACCCTGTGGAATGACTTCCTTAACTTGCAGCTCAGATCTTCTACAGTCAACGATAGCTTAGAATGCCTGAAGGAAGTCCCATCAGAGGAAGACATTATGACTACATTCTGAACGAAAAATTGAAATGACTGAGTCCTGTTATGGGTGATGGTTATTGTTGCGACACAAGTTCCTGCTGGCGAGACGTACTTCCCTTTGAAACCTTCAGCACAGTTGCTCCCATATCACAGAACATTGTCTTCTTTAGTGTGTGGTGATAATTATCCGACAATTGGCCACTGATTATCCGTTGATGAGATTTCCCGAGATCTTAGTGACTGTCATCCATGGAGGATTTTCATCTGTGGCGGCCTCACCTCCGTAGATGGTCACCTCGCTTAGTTTTCCTGGGCACGGTGGCAGGGGAGCAGCTGATACCTCTTTATGGTGACGGTGAACAGCAGCGGCGTGTCAGGGAGCGACTTCATCCAGGGTACAGCGATGGGCTTCTTCCCATAGGTGGACTGAACTCATCAGCAGGTGACTGCCAGGGACTTAACTGTGGGGTCATCAGTCCCTAAACTTACAAACTACTTATGAACAACCTTATACTAAAAATGACACAAACATCTGTGGTGTCGCACAAGTACAAAGTGCGCGCCACCTACTTTCGCCGCGTGCCGCCATGCACGCACGGCGCGGCGTTCTTACGACGACAGCCACGAGCGCCCTCTGCGGCAACCCCGCTCGTGGCCACCACGGAAAGACATCGGTCACTTGGGACTGAGTTAGCAACCAGTTAGGACCTTCGTAATCAGATAGGCACCCGTGAAGACTTTGCTATCGTACAGGCACTAGGCAGGCCTCTAACAACTATGTATCAACATTCTGCAGTACTATGTAAAAGTTAAGTATTGTTACATTCTGTGCAATATATATCTCTTTCTAATTTACTCTAGTGTTTATAGTTTCTGGCTGCTCCCCTCCGTACCTGCACCAGCGTGCTGTCTTTATTCCTGTGTCGGTCACATTCCACTCGGCCACCGACACCTACGACAAGGCTGGGACACAAAAGCGGCGACGAAGTCGGGACACAAAAACATCCATGCCCGAGGGGGGATTCGAACCCCCAACCGTAGCGGCCGTGCCAACTGTGACTGGTGCGCCGCAGACCACTCGGCCACTGCGGCTGGCACCTGGGATAGAATTGCTCTGATGGCTGACATCTTGCGGCAAAATAATCGTTGAATACTCGCCTTCTCTCTCTGCAGTAGTGTACGACACGTGCAGGGCGCCCACAGTAGAAACACACTGGTGTGTTGTCTTCTGTCATCTAGACATCTGTTCTTCTGCGAGGCGTCATAGTTGCCAGCGGAGTTGGTTGCGGCTGCATTGGCCAGTTCATAGGCTGCTGTTTGGTGGTTGCTGCATAAGTCGTAACAAGACAAGGCCATTCTTCACATCAGGTGTGATTGGCAGGGCAAACAGGAGCTGAAATCTGAAATACCTCCTCAGCGGCACCAGCACCCAGTGACTTACAGGACTTACATCCATGTCTATAATCTGATGCTCGCTCGGTCTAATAGTCCTGGCTGCCATAACCTGTTGTAATTCTTCTCTCGCAATTTGTCGTATGAGAGAAGCAAAGTCATGCTGGTCTTCCACAACGACCATAGGGACTTCATTGGAGAACCTGTCATATTTCTTTTGTCCAACCCTCTTCTGTTGCATCTCTTCCATCCGCTGGCACCACTTGATGAACTCTACTGTCATAGACACATCTTTTATAAGAAGAGATTCATATATGTCTTCTGCAATGCCCTTCATCAGGTGTGTGATTTTGTCGACCTCAGTCATATCCAGGTGTCCTATGTTACATAGAGCCAAAACATTCTGTATGTACAACTGTGTCGGCTCACCATGTCGTTGGGTCCAGTTCTTCCGCAGAGTTGATTTGTCGCTCGTGATCTCCAAACATCATCTTAAGTTCTCTACATCTATATCTACATAGATACTCTGCAAATCACATTTAAGTGCCTGGCAGAGGGTTCATTAACCACTTTCATAACGTTTCTCTACCGTTCGAGTCTCTAATAGCGCGCGGGAAGAAACAACACCTAAATCGTTCTGTTTTCGATCTGATTTCCTTTATTTTATTGGGATGGTCATGGCTCCCTAAGTAGGTGGGTGCTAGCAAAATATTTTCACATTCAGACTTAAAAGTCGGTGATTGAAACTTCGCAAACAGATCACGCCGCTATGAATAACGCCTTTCTTTTATTGATTTTCACCCCAATTCGTGCAACATTTCAGTGATGCTTTCCCCCCGGTAACGTGATAAAACAAAACAAGCTGCCCTTCTCTGAACCTTCTCAATATCTTCTGTCAGTCCCACCTGGTGAGGTTCCCACAATGGGCAACAGTACTCCAGGAGAGGACTCACAAGTGTGATGTAGGCAGCCTCTTTGGTGGAGCTGGTGCATCTTCGAAGTGTTCTGCCAATGAAATGTAATCTTTGGTTCGCCTTTCCCACAATATTTTCTTTGTGTTCTCTCCAGTCCAAGTTGTTCGTAATTGTAACTCCTAGGTATTTGGTAGAATTTATGACTTTAAGGTTTGACTGATTTATCGCGTAATTGAAGTTCAGCAGATTTCTTTTAGTGGTCATATGTATTACTTCACATTTTTCTTTATTTCGTGTCAATT
Source organism: Locusta migratoria (assembly GCA_026315105.1). NCBI lineage: Eukaryota > Metazoa > Arthropoda > Insecta > Orthoptera > Acrididae > Locusta > Locusta migratoria. The sequence continues at coordinate 806,282,623 of CM048744.1, read as the reverse complement.
GCCAATTTTCGCTTTGCAGTTGCTTTTGATTCTCTGTTGACTTCACTAACCAACAAAAGACAGCAGCAATTGCGAACTGTCTAAGGGAGCTATTCAGATTGTCTCCTAAATCATTTATATACACAAGGAAGAGTAGGGGACTTATAACGCTTCCCTGTGGAACGCCAGATATCACTTCTGTTTTACTCGATGACTTACCGTCAATTACAATGAACTGTTTCCTTTCTGATAGGATTCAGTTGCACAATTGTGGAGATATTCCATAAGCACGCAATTTCATTAGAAGCCGCTTGTGGGCTACAGTGTCAAAAGCGTTCCGGAAATCCAGAAATATGCAATCGATTTCAGATCCCTTGTCGATGGCAATTATCACTTCATGTGAATAAAGGGCAAGCTGTGTTTCGCAAGAGTGATACTTTCTGAATCCGTGTTGACTATTGGTTAATAGGTCATTCTCTTTGAGGTAGTTCATAATGTTTGAACAAAGTATATGTTCAAAATCCTACTGCAAATCGACGTCAATGAGATTGGCCTTTAATTTTGGAGATCACTCCTATTGCCTTTCTTGAATATTGGAGTAACTTGGGCAACTTTCCAGTCTTTGGGTACGGATCTTTCGCTGAATGATCAGTTGTAAATAATAGCTAAGTATGGAGCTATTGCATCAATATACTCTGAGAAGAATCTAGTTGGTATACAATCTGGCCCATAAGATTTGTTTTTGTTTAGTGACTTAAGTTGTTTTACTACTGCAGGAACATCTACTTCTAAGTTTCACATGCTGGCAGCTGTTCTTGGATTGAATTCTGGAGTGTTCACTTCGTCTTCTTTGGTGAATGAATTTTAGAAAGCTGTGTTTAGTTATTATGCCATTGGAGTACTGTCATCTGTAGTATTACCATTGCTATTGCGTAGTGAAGGTAATTTTTGTGTTTTTCCACTAGTGAACTTCACATATGACCAGAATTTCTTTGGATTTTCTGCAAGATTACGAGCCAGGATTTTGTTTTGGTAACTACTATAGGCTTCTCACATTGAAGTCCGCGCTAGGTTGCGAGTTTCAGTAAAAGATTGCCAGTCTTGTGGATTATGTGCCTTTTTAAATTTTGCATGCATTTTTCTTTGCTTTTGCAACAGTGATCTGACTTGTTTTGTGTACCATGGGGGGTCAGCCCCCCCTTTTATTAATTTATTTGGTATAAATCTCTCAATTGCTACTGATATTATATCTTTGAAAGTAAGCCACACCTGATCTACACTTGCATTTTTATTTTTGAAAGACTGGACACTATCACTCAGGAAAGCGTGAAGCAAATTTTTATCTGCTTTATTAAATAGATATTAAAGAGGAAAAATTCCTAACAGGAAAAATATATGTAAAAAATAGATGAAGTACACTTACCAGGCGAAGGGGCACAGGCAGTGATAGCAACAAATAAACACACAGACACACACACACACACACAAACGCTAGCTTTCGCAGCCTATCTGCTTCATCAGGCAGAAGGGAAGGAGAGGGAAAAGGAAATGATGAGGGTTTTAAGGAAGGGGGTAAGGAGCCATTCCAATCCCGGGACAAGAAAGACTTACCTTGGGGAAAAAATGGAGGGTAAACAAATGCACACACACCCACACATTTACACAGACACAAGTACACTTAGGCAGACATACTGTAGAACTGTAGAAAGCAAAGAAGTTAGAAGTTAGACAGAGATGCCACTTGAGGCAGAGGCTCTGTCCAGAGAACCAAGGCGAAGATGTTAAGATGGTGGGTGGGAATTCGAATTTAGCGGAGGTTGAGACCAGGTGGACAACGGGAACGTTGTAAAACCTGTCCTATGCACCCTTCCACCACCACTTACTCCAGTCCCGTAACCCGGAAGGTGTACACGATCAAAGGCAGAGCCACTTGCAATAGTATCCACGTGATCTACCAACTGACATGCCTGCACTGTGAAGCGTTCTATGTGGGAATGACCAGCAACAAACTGTCCATTCGCATGAATGGACACAGGCAGACAGTGTTTGTTGGTAACGAGGATCACCCTGTGGCTAAACATGCCTTGGTGCACGGCCAGCACATCTTGGCACAGTGCTACACCGTCCGGGTTATCTGGATACTTCCCACTGACACCAATCCTACAGAACTCCGGAGATGGGAACTAGCCCTTCAGCATATTCTCTGTTCCCGTTGTCCACCTGGTCTCAACCTCCGCTAAATTCGAATTCCCACCCACCATCTTAACATCTTTGCCTTGGTTCTCTGGACAGAGCCTCTGCCTCAAGTGGCATCTCTGTCTAACTTCTAACTTCTTTGCTTTCTACAGTATGTCTGCCTAAGTGTACTTGTGTCTGTGTAAATGTGTGGGTGTGTGTGCATTTGTATACCCTCCATTTTTCCCCCAAGGTAAGTCTTTCCTGTCCCGGGATTGGAATGGCTCCTTACCCCCTTCCTTAAAACCCTCATCATTTCCTTTTCCCTCTCCTTCCCTTCTGCCTGATGAAGCAGCTAGGCTGCGAAAGCTAGCATTTGTGTGTGTGTGTGTGTGTGTGTTTATTTGTTGCTATCACTGCCTGTGCCCCTTCGCTTATTAAATAGATATATTTTTCAGTTATTTTTGGTGCATTTGGGAATTTCGACATTCAGTATTGCTACTACAACTCAATGTTCGTTAATCCCTGTATCTGTTTTGGTGCTCTTTACTAGCTCAGGATTATTTGTCGCTAGGAGATCAAGGGTATTCTCCCAACCATTTACTACTCTACTGGGTTCATGAACTAACTGTTCGAAGTAGTTGTCAGAAAAAGCATTCAGAACTAGTTCGGACGATGCTTTATATTTGCTGTAATTATGCCAACATATCGAGGGTAAATTAAAGTCACCACCGATTATAACAGTTTGCTTTGGATAACTATTTGAAATTTGATTCAAGCTTTCTTTGAACATTTCGGCAACTGCATCATCTCAGTCAGGGGGCCGATAAAAAGATCCAATTATTAATTTATTCCGGTTGTCAGGTATAACCTCTACCCATACCAACTCACAGGAAGTATCTGCCCCAATTTCGCTGCAGGATAAACCATTTGTAACAGAAATAAACATGCCACGCCCTTTTTATTTATTCTTTCCTTTCTGAAGACCATTTGGCCCTTTGAAAAAAATTTGGCTGAACTTATCTCTGGTGTCAGCCAGCTTTCAGAATCTATAACGATTTGTGCCTCAGTAGTTTCTATCAGCGCTTGGAGCTCTGGAACTTTCCCAAACAGCTACGACAATTTACAACTGTTACACCAATGTTTCCTAGATCTGCTTTCTTCCTGTGCGTGATCTGCCCACTTTGAGACTGAAACCCATTTTGTGTATTCCCGAGCCTTCTAACCTAACAAACCGCCCAGTCCACGCCACACAGCCCTCTCTACCAGTGTAGCCGTTTCCTGAGTATAGGGGACTCCTGACCTATATAGCGACTAGCAAGATGGGCACTAAGACTCCAAGAGTGTGACGTCACAGTGGTATTCAAGAACGGGCGCAAACACAAGGATGCTGACTGCCTTTCAAAGAATCCATTAGTGCAACACAACAGCATGAATAAAATTTCAACCAATACTGAATTAGATGCCGTTACAGCTGAACAGAGGGAAGATCCAGCACTATTAAAAATCATACAGGCCTTGGAGAAAGGAGAACCAACCAATGGAGAGTTCCAACATATAAATGGGACATTGTATAAGAGCAACTATGATCCACTGGGCCCCATTATGGCTACTGATCATTCCAGCTCATCTCCAGCCAGCTATTCTCAACTATTTCCATGATGCACCAATATCCAGTCATCTGGAATTCGTGAAGACCCTAGTCAGAATTAGACACAGGTATTACTGGAAAAGTCTCTACCAATCTGTCAAGCACTATATGAGTCACTGAAAAAGGTGCCAGCGACGGTAGTAAGTGCTGCAATTACCTCCAGGGCGTCCCATACTAATTCCACCTGAAGCAGCTCCATTCCACCGAGTTGGAATTGACCTTTTAGGGAGGTTCCCGAAGTCAACAACCGGTAACTGATGGATAATAGTCTGCACTGACTACCTCAGACACAATGCTGTCACTAAACCTGTGCCAACAGCAGAAGCTCCAGGGGTTGCAAAATTTCTCACCGAAGACATTATTTTGAAGCATGGAGCACCATTTGGGATGATATCGGAGCATGGAAAAGTATTCCAGTCAAAACTAGTATCAGAGGTAATGTCACATTGTGACATTGTCCACAGAATGACAACTGCATACTATCCACAGACAAATGGTCTTACAGAACATTTTAACAAGACATTAGCAGAAATGCTGTCGATGTATGTCGATGTTGAGCAGAAGGATTGGGATACAATACTGCCAGTCATGACATTTGCTTATAAAACCGCAAGATAAGACACTATAGTCTTCATGCTGTTTTTCCTGCTCCATGGCCGTGAAGCTGAGAGAACAATGGATACGCTGTTCCTGTTCCAGCTAGACGACACTGAGGATGACTATGTGAAACAGCTCATCACCAGGGTTAAAGAAGCAAGACAGTTGGCTCACATACGGACACTGGAGACCCAGGAGAAGGACTGTCAGTGGTATAACAACAAGCACCAACCTGTTGTGTACAGCCCAGGAGATCTGGTATGGATTTTTACCCATGTAGGGAAAGTTGGGCTATCAGAAAAGTTATTGAAGCGATACTTTGTTCTGTATCATGTCACATGCCTCCTGTCAGATGTCCACATACGAAGTCGAGGATTATGAGCCGTTGTTGAAATGACAAAAACGAAGAGACATTGTTCATGTCCTCTGCATGAAGCCTTACTACAATGCTGAAGAGAAGATAAGTGAAAATGGCTTCTTGTTCAAGGACTCCAAGGACGGTAATGATACTGATGAAGCCACGACAGGAACATCTGTCGTCGGTAATCTTGCAGAAGGGAAGGATTCGCCAGAACTGCCATACAGAGGACCCATGACAAGACCAAGATCCAGGACATTGCAGCTGGCTCCAAAGGAAACATAACAGTGGGTCGCTGTTTTTTCAGGAGAGGGTGCAATGTCGCAAGACCACATGTTATCTGACTGCAGGCGTGGCACAATGGATAGTATCACCGATTGCAGTGCTGAAGGTCACCAGTTCAATCCCGTCCACTAGCAAAAATTTATTTACTTGCATTTATCATTTCCAGAACATTCTACACGTTTCTTATGTGCGGCTGTGTAGCACAGTGGTAGAATGACAGACTATAAATCCAAAGGTTGTGGGTTCGAACCCGCCAGCTTCTAGGATTTTTATCTGTCACTTCCCACTTCTTTCACCTCTGGCAGTGATGTCAATGTGAAAAATATTGAGTAGCACCATGGTTTGGAACCCACATTAAGCTGTAGGTCCCCCTATAACTGGCTGGGTAAGACAGTTTGAAGGTCGGAGGAAGGCAACGACATACCACCTGCAAACAGGACCATGCCTAGTAAAGCACTGTGTGGATTGTTGACTAGTTTATCTTATGGTAACTATTCTTCTAATTTCTGGTACATTCTGTCTATGTATAAATAGCTGAGCACTCTGCTCCAGAGTCAGTCAGTGCTGTGTGTATGTTTCAGTTCGCAATAAATCTGCTTTCAGTATAAGTGCTGTGTTCACTTGACAACCCTGCCTTCGAAGTCAAGCCTGCTTCCGATTCAATACTGCAATATATTTGCACTTTAAAATGTAAATAAATTCTTGAATATCATTGTACAAAAAATTTAAAAAAAGGTACGGAACTTGTAAAGTTTCACTATGTAAACAGTGAATGCCAGTAAAAGACTTGCTGACAAAGTTGATTATGATGAATGTGATTATGTCAAATATTTCTACTGCCTATAAAGTTGCCAGTTCCTTTCCACCTGGAGCTTAAAATAGTATACCTTTATAACTTAAATAAACTTCCTTGCGAGTATTTGATGCCCAATATGTACATATCACAAATAAAATACGAAAGTGCTAGGGTGAGCCAGTAAGCATACATTCAAATGTTTGTAGAGCTTACGGGACTCAACTATGGGTTCATCAGTCCCTAAACTTACAAACTACTTATGAACTAGCTAATACTAAGGACAGCGCAAATAACCATGCCATCAAGTCCATTGAAAATGTAAAAATGGGGTTCTACTGTATTCGTCAATAATTCTGTTTCATATTATCAGATTCTTCCACAATTATTAAAAGAGAGAAAAAAGAAATAGAAGAGAGTTGGATTTCAACACAGAATGCAATATTTGTAAGTGCTAACCACTTAGCTACCAAATAACTACACCAACTGCTGCCTGAAAACTGACTTTAGAGATGCAGACAATGCAAAACTTTTATCTCTGTTCTTATATAAAAGATATAAATATGTTTTACATCACAAAAAATTATACGCAGCAACAGTAAGGGGACATCTAGAAACTCTCATTAACACTGCTGAAACACACGTACAGCTTTATATTCCTCACATCATGTAACATCACCAGAGTTTCAACCAATACAGAATGTTTTCGTGTATGGTCTAATCCACAAATTTAATGAATTTTAAGCTTTTATTAATAAAAATTAAAGATGTTTTGTAAGGATAATGAGTAAAATGCCATTTGGACATTGCAAACATGCAGAATAACATCAATTTGAACCATATTAGTGATATAGGAAAATATCCTATTGTATGAGTTGAGTACATGTCTGAAATAAGACTCAAGAGCCCCTATGCTCTTTTATTGTCTGAGCCAGGAGGCCGATACAAGGATCAACTTGTTAACATAATACAGTCCTCAGGTGTGACTTCCACCCATATTAGCTCACAAGAACTAGAAATTTCACTACATGATAAGACAATTTTTGATAGTGACAAATGCTGCACCAACTACTTTATGAGGCATGTTTTGTCATTTTGTTGTTTTGTATATTCTCACAAACATTTCAATTATAGCATCCTTAATGTGCTGACATTTTTAATGTGTTGATATGCCTCAAATACAATGGTACTCAGTTGCAGATTTCTTGCTAACCTGTACAGGCAGTTTTGTGCTTGTTTAAATGTTTAAGATTTTTTACTCTCCAGCCCCATTCGATGTTCGGGCAGTGATACAGTTTCTGTTGGCCAGGAACCTGTCTGTTTCAGACATTTACCAGCAGATTTGTAAAGTGTATGGTGCTAATGCTATGAATGAAGGCAAAGTGTATAAGTGGGTACGAGACTTCAAAGGTGGCCATGACAAGATCCATGATAAGGCCTGCTCTGGTCACTCATCTTTGATCACAGATAATTTGGTGGGTTCAGTTTAAGCAAAAATTCATGAAGGCAGTCAATTCAGAGTAACATCTCACTTGAACTTATTTCCTGATGTGTCAATATCGTTTCTGAAAACCTAAACTTTATAAAACTGTGCTTTTGCTGGGTTCCACAACTCCTTATGGAGGACTGCAAGAGTAAAAGATGTGAGTGTTGGTTGATGCTTTTGATTCATTATTTTGAAGAAGGTAATGACATGTTGAGACAGATCATAATGGGAGACAAAACATGGGTTTTGCGTATCAAGTCTGAACCGCAACAACAGAACAAGGAATGGAGAGACACACATTCACCTGTAAGGTGAAGTACAAATGAACTCTCTCTAAGCAAGGTCAAGATGTCCAGGTTTTGGGCTAGGCATTGAACTGTGCTGGCGCATTTTATCTGTAGAGTCCCCGCCCCCCTTTGTTTGATATTTTTAGCAGAATAGATGATTCATGTTGATTTATTAACTTTAGCTATAACAGCTCTTTGAATGCTTACTGTCTTCCCAGTGCAAGTTTCATGGTGCATATGTATCAATTCTGTTTCTTTCTACCACCACCATTGGCGCTTGTTATTTGGTGGCTCTCTGGTTGACTTCTGGTGTCATAGAGTTGCTAGTTCTGGCCGCATGGTGTTAGGTTGAGTCGCATTTCATATGTGGATGAGAAAGAAAGCAACATGGCCTGCTTCTCCACCAGTGCAAGTGAGATGGTGTTTGTGTGAAGCGTGGGGCATACAGAAGCAATGATGATTGGTGGTGGGTAGGAGTCTGGAGACGTGGGTTCCGACTCAGCTGTAAAATGCAAGAGGCATTTACCTCGCTATCAGCAAGTTAAGTGGTGTGTGTAAAGGAGGGATAGAGAATTTTATCACCTAGCCCCTGCCGCAATGTTGCTTGAACATTCCACATAAGTTCTGCAACCTTTTCTTTCTTGCTGTTGTGTGGCATTGGCTTAGATTCATGTTGGTAGGTGGGCAGTAGCTTGAGTTGGAGGGGGAAATTTTTTTCCTTTCCACCTGTGTTTCATCATTTTATTGTGGCAGGATCTGCCATTACGTTTGGAGGTCTCTTCAGAAACAATTAAGTATCTTGTGGAGTTCAACATCCACTTATCTGCCTAGTGACCTTTCTAGGGACTTAGCTATACAGTTCGTGAGGGGCGGGTGGAGAGAAGGGGAGGGTTTGGTCCTTGTGTACAGTTCATACAAGGACATTTCTAGGGGAGTTTTCCTATTTGTCATTTCTATCTTTTGACTGTTTGGTATTGGTTTCCTTTTCTGTGGTTTGGGCAAAAGCATCACTCCTCAGCCATTTTACTACTTGGCTCTTTCTAATTTAAGTGTTGCAGCTGACTGCCTTTCACCTGAAGTTGGGGACTCACACGCCACTGGCTCTGTTTACTTGTGTTTGGGTTGTTGGCTCCCCTTCATCATCTGTTGGGCTCACTGACAATTACATTTGTCATGGCATATTTATTATTTATGGAATGAGATATTTGGAGGTGTCATTCGCACTCTGGGACAAACTGGTTGTCTTTTTATGGAGGGGTTATTTTAAAGGGTGCACAGCCTTGTAATACTTGGTGGTTTAAAAATGGGACTGTGAACCTTAACAAATCTTGTGTCTCATTTGTTAAAGGAATTGTTTTAATAAATCCAGGCAGTCCTATAATTTTGGTGCTTTGAAAGGGTGACTGCAAACTTTTTGCTTAATTTGTTAAAGAAACTGTTTTTGTAAATCGAGACAGAGGCACTATGAACCTAAAACATTTTGTTTCTTATTTGTTAAGGGAATTATTATAGCTAAACAGGAAGTCTTGTAATTTCTGAAGGGTTAAAAGCATCACTGCAAACTTAAAATTGTAGCTAGTCAATTGTCTTATGCATTTTTTTTTCTTCCCTCACTGTACATCAGACAATAAACTTATTTTTACACTTGGGATAAACACGACGCCTTTATTTTCCCCAGCCTTCCACATTCCTGTGGCCCAATTTGAAGATATAAATAGTAGCAGAGTGTGATTGAGAGTTTCTGCTCTCTAGACGTCCCCCCCCACCCCCACCCCTACCCCTCTGGTAGCCTTGAATTTAGCTTGTTTTGGTATTTTGCTATTATGTATTCCATTGTATTTTTTTTTTTTTTTTTTTTTTTTTTTTTCAGGTTTTGTAGTTCGTGTCTTGGAGATGGCTGACTGTGAGAATGCCCCGTCAAGCTGCTCAAGAAGGAGCACTTGCAGTATAAGTACCAACAAAAATGTCCTTAACATCTAACAGAAGATACTGTAGCTCTGTTCAAAACAAAAAGAACTCAAACCCCATTTTTACAATTTACAAGGAACTTTGAGGAAACCAGTGTAAAATGTGGGAAAACTTAAAAAATGTTTTAAACAGTAAAATTTACTGTATTACCCTTGAATTTTCATAGTTTGTGTATGATGTAGGTACATAATAGTTATCTGAATTTTGCACTATTTTAGGCACTGGTAACTTTAAACAAAATAGAAATTTTTGATGTAATTTCATTTATCATAACTAATGTTTTCAGCAAGGCTTTAACCATCATTCATTACTTAAATAATTACACATTGCACAAGTTCTACATTTTATTTTATTTTTCTATGTTTCGCATTCTCAAGTGCAAATATATAGGCCTTCATAAGTATTTATTGTGATGTTTGCACAGGGTTGGCATCTCACACAGCACTTGTCTGTGAGAGATTATAAGATACTGTGTCCCTTTCACTGTGCAGAAAAACATACACAAGCAAACCATCATGCTCATAATTTATAAAAGTCACAAAAAAGTACTTAGATAAATATTTGCACTTCACAATAAAAATAAATTCTAAAACACATCATGCAGAGCATGAAGAACTAAAAATTATGCTAACACTCGGCATGGTGACTGATGGGATGCTCCCAATCAATTTCAATAAACACAAAGTGTCAAGAAACATAACGTGTTATGTTTATAAACACTATACTTGAAGGTGAAAGCCACACCAGCATACATTTATGTCAATTACATCATTTTTTCTCCACAAACATGGTTTTATGAAGTGTAAATTACGGGAAAAATGTTAACTAAGTAAACACAAAAATGGGGGCAAATTAACATTGTGAACATAGAAAATTTGATGGAACAGATAGAAAATGGCATCAATGGCAGGAAAATGTAAATTCTTGGAACGTAAAAGCAGGATCATACTGTAGACCAATGTTACAATTCACAAAGGGGAAGAATACACCAAATTATTACTTAAACATGAGTTTGAGTTTAAAATACATGCAAGCACACATTTAATTAATTAAAAAACACCTCAATGAGAAAGTACACAGAAAAATTGAAATAATACCAACACACCCTAAATCCTACCTCCACCCCAAACAACCAGACTCAAAGGAGGAACTCCCCTTATCCCCTGCATCAATATGGAATGGAACAACTGATCCACATTCTCCATCAAGGCTTTAATTTGTATCATCATGCCCTCAAATCCGAGACATGCGACTGAAGAGTCTTCCCATCCCTACAAAAGTGGTGTTCTGTCACACCCCATATGAAAAGCATTCTATTAATTTCCATACTGTACCCTTTTAGTCACTACTTATTCTACTTCAAATAGCCGTTATGTACTTTGCACGTTTACCTCTTCGCAAGGGCCCAATGACAGAACACAAATTGCAAGCTATTTCCACCACAGCTTTAAATAGTTTTGTGGCTCCATCTCCGCCCAAGTATGTTCTGACTCTTCAAAATTTACTCACCTTAGCCATATTAGATTCGCTGCCCGCCAGGTACACGCGCTGTAATAAAACATTTGTGTGTTTCCAGTCTGATGATGTGCTAACAGCGCAAAACACATTATTGGATGTAATAAAGAATATTGCAACAGAGACTTCAAATTATTTAATTATTCACCACTGTTGCTGCACCAGCCGCCACCACCACCATCATGTAATGGAATGAAATTTACTAAAACTAATTCCAGCTATTTATTAAAACTCTATTTTGTTAAAAAAATGTCTGTACTGTGTTTTAATAGCATTATTGAAGCACTGTTAGTGGACATTTTATTTGTCTTGGTGATATAATATGTTTGGAAGATATTAATGTCTGAGCACATTTGTTCTACAGGCAACTACACCCCCCTATTACAATGAAGGTATTATTACGTGTCCTTGAGACTTGTCTGCACTTTTCTGATATAGTTCTTCTTTGACCATTTCACAGAAGACCAGGTTGTGAGGGCAATGATTAAAGGCCTCATACCGACCCTACAAGCCGATGAGTTTGATTGAATACAAGCTTGACACTATCTCTGACTTCCACAAACGTAACATCATCCTCATGACTTAGATCGTGAATTACCTTTCCCTTCCTTTCCCATTCCTTTTTTCTTTTTTCTCCCTTCTCTCCACAGTTCCGAAAGCTTGTTATTTTCCTCCTTTTTCTTCTGAGTGTAACTATTGGCAGTACAGCAGAAAGGTAAGTACTGGCCAGCCAATCTATCTCTTTTGAATCATCTCTGTGGATAATTTCCATATCAATAGAATACAAGCTTAGTGTATCTATATTTGCACCTTTTTCTAGATATCAATGTAGCTTTTCCTTACTGACAAGTATGGCATTGACTCTGGCATGGATCTCATGAGTAATCTGGATACAGAAACATTTTCCAAAAACTTAAGTTGTGTTGTCTTACCGTCTTGTTCAGTTGTGCAGAAGATAGGACTACTCAGAACGCCATCTCCAGCATTTGTGTAAGCCAATAATCGCACTGAGTAGTTTGTGAATTTTTGAAGTCCGTGTAAATAAGTTTCAAAGCCAGTTGTTCTTTTCACTTCATTTCCACTAGTTCGTGGTCCTGAAACAGAATAATGTAAAAGATAATCTGAAATTATTACTGAAAAAAAAAAAAAAAACATAAACTGTAGTTAACAAAAATGTAGATATAATTTCATTGTGTAATGTTTTAGTCTGTCAAAACATTAGGGCCAAATAATTTGATTAAACAGCTACTCTGTGGACCTTCTGAACCATCAGGTTTTTAACGTGAGAACTGTACAGCAGAACAGATATTTTTCAATTAATGAAACTACTGAATGCAAATTTTCATATAGTCTTTATACATGCACCACTATTTTACTACCTCTTCAGTTGATTAGCTAATTTGTGATAAAACAACATCTTAACTAACTATATTATCAAGGGTAGCCATAAACAAAAATGAAAATGAGTGATGGTGTTAGTCCTGCTAACATATTCATTAAATATGACACTTTTTTTTCAGTGATAGAAGTCACAGACCTTGGTTGTAGAAGTTTACATTATATCTGTTAAGGAAATATTCTGAAAATGTCAAGCATGCAATGCTTTTTTAATCTGAGTAAAGTGGGTGCCATCTAATAAGAATGTGGAAGATAGGGCAAATTCAATAATCCATAATAGGAACATGTTTGTGATGCATATCATGTTACTGAATGAGCTGAGTCATTGTTGTAGAGTATGAATCTTTACCTTGAAGAGATCTGCATTTCATTTCATCTTGACAGCCTACCACAATGTTGTCATCAGATTTTGATAGTTCCATATATTTCCGCAGATAAGACAATGGCTGAATCATGGGAAAAAAAAGGGGGGGGGGAAAGAGCCTAAAAAATCCGGGGTCATCTAATATGACAGTAAAAAAAAAAAAATTAGATTGAAATTTAGATCCTGGAAGAAAGATTTGCAAAAATAAAGGTTTGTGTAATTTTTTAAAAATATTCGTTTTACAAGCTTTATTAATTTACTGAGTGGACAAGAGTAAATATGATAACCTATATGCCATAAAGCAAAAATAGAATTAATTATTTACAATGCAGCTTGATTTTACAATGTTATTTAGCATACAGAGCAGAGCATACAGAGCATACAGAGCAGAGCATACAGAGCAGTGAAACGGTTAAAATATTTCAGAGCTACATGCAACAATTGCGGTTTCCTTTGAAATCCTTTATCTTCTGTTGTTGGGCAGTTTCATGATGTGCATAATATGTGCATCAGCACAATTAAATGTCATCTCTGCGAAAGAGATTACTTTTCTCTTAAACTTCGGGGTGTTTAAAAAATACATGCTTCTTCAAGATCAGATACAAAGTAGCACTATACGCACGGAAGTTCAAAAGCAGACTGCAAACACTGCAACAAAGTGTGAAGTCCATATTGTACCAACCGCAAAAACTACTTATGGCAGCTTCTAACGGCATTTTTCGGAACTACAGTTCACAAAAATAGGTTCTCTAGACAAAACCAAGGTGGTTAGAATCTCTAGTTATGGAGCTTTACCTCTGAATCCAAGCCACAGGCGTATTTTTAGATTCCAAAAACAGTAAAAAAAACTGCGGCTTGCATTCGGCTAGATACGGTAACTTAGGGGTCGTTTTATAGGCCAGATATATGCTTAAACTGTAAAATTTTGATGAAAATTTGTACCTCGTCTTATCTGAAGGTTGTCTTATCTGCAGAAATATATGGTATGTTCCAGAGATAGTTTGCCTTGTGGTTTCTACCAACACTACTGTATAATAAGAAGCAAAATGCTGGTACACACTTAGATGGAGAACAACGTTCATAAATTCCAGTCCAGAGAAGCACTGGTTAGTCTTACTGTTGAGGCAGTGATCGAGCACCTAGACCAAAGAGGTTACTTTTTGGATCCCGTGAAGCTGCTGTGCGAAATCTTGAATGTGAGGTCTCGGGTAACTGACAATTATTGTTCTGGTGTTAGTGTTGTGGTAGTCACTGCTCAGTCGGTAAGTGCTGCCTTTCTTTTTTGCCAAATGAATGGGAATGACCAGTTGCTGTCAGAAGAGTGCAGTATCTCGCTGTCTAGCAGTTCCTTACTATAAGTTTTGCGGCCGGCGCACCGGGGAGCCCTCGGTTGTATGAAGTCTGTGGACGGTACTGTGTTTAATGTGTCTCAATTGCATTTGTGATTTAAATAATGGCTGTGTATGAAGATCTGGTGCCAATTCAGTTGCTCTTTAAATAGCATGTTTTAAAACTCTTTGTCTGTTTGTTTCCAAGCACGAACAACATTTTCATGGATTTCCACAAACTAGACTCTATGGTGCACAAGACTTGGCACAGCTGCATCAGAACTTCCTTGTTGCAGTTCTTGAAACAAATAAGAGAGACATTGTGGTAGTCTCAACTCCCATCTTGTCACTTACGATGTCAGACAAAGCTTGTGTGGAACATGGATGGATTCAGGCAACACAAATAGACTTGCATCGGCACCCCTGGGCCCCAGGGGTGACTGGCCAGGTCGCTGCACCCTAAGCCTGGCACTGCACGTGTATTAACCTGACACGCTGCAAAATGTTCTACTTTGAATCTGCAGGTTTTTTTACAGTGGGTACACATAGTTGAAGAATACAATCATCAGTGACCTTTGTCATGGTCAAAATTTTATGCAAGAATTTGAAAGCTATTCCATGGATGATTTTCACTGTTTCTGCTATCACTTCAACTTGCCATGAAAAAAAAAAAATAAATAAATAAATAAAATAAATAAAAAATAATAATAATAAAATAAAAGAAGAAGAAGAAGAAGAAGAAGAAGAAAAGGGGGTGGCATATCTCATGTTTTGTCCACACTACAAATTAAGATAATTCAAACCATGATGGGAGCTAAAAGCAGACAACGCGGTGAAACTAGATCTAATATCCTTACCAAATATGTGTATGTCTGATATTCTCATTTCACAAAAATAAACCATCAACCTTTTGCAGGTATGACACTACACATAGTACATCTTTAATGTTGCCTGTCAACAGACTAACACTAGACAATAAAATTTACAAAGAAACTCTGAAAGGGGAAATCTGACTCAGTTCTACAAAAAATACTGAAGGAGACCAGGAAAAGATATTTGAGTTAAAGGATAGCCTTTCCATATGCAGAGGAGTGATGAGTAAGTCATGCCCCCCTCCCCCATTACCTCATCAGTTTTGTCTATGGAACTATAATAGTTTCAGAGACAACTGATGGCTTTACAGGCTGACTGAAAGTAGTTGTTTCTACAACATCAACTTCTTCTCCCGTTGCCTTATGAGAATGGTGCAACAGAAAGCATATGAGCAAGCAGTGAAACAGATTCCCTCTTCCTGATACAGCCAACACAGACACAAACCTACTGCTGAGCTTCATTTATATCTACTCTACAAGCCACGTAATGGTGGAGGGTATGTGCAATTGTTATTTCCTTCTTTTCCTGTTACAGTCATGTATTGTTTGCAGAAAACAACTGTTGGTAAGCCTTTGTGCACACTCTAATCTCTCCAATTTCCTTCTCATGTTCTTTTTGCAAGAAATGTGTAGGAGAAAGCAACATATTAGTTGGCTCTTTGAAAATGTAAAATCACAGAACTTCGATAGTAGCCCTTGCTGTGAGAAACAGCATAGCATCTCTTTTGAATCATCTGCCACTAGATCAACTCCATGATGCTTTTGCACTTACTCAATGACCTGTACAGAGTGTGCTGCTCTTCTTTGGATGTCTTTTATCAATCCCATCCATTATGGGTCCCAAACTTAGCAATATTCAAGTATTGGTTGAAAAAGTGTTCTTTTTTGACTTCATGAATTTCTTCCAATGAATCTCACTCTGTCTTCATGCCTTACAATTATTTTTATATCGTCATTTCACATCAAATCACTCTGTATGCACACTTCCAGACATTGTATGCAAGATAACTGCTTTCAGAGATTGTTTTGTAATTACAGTCATATTATAAAGGATCTTTCTTTTGATGTACTCCCAAAATATTGCATTTATTTATGTTGAAGGTCAATTGGCATGCCATGCACCAATTTTAAATATCCTGTACTCCTTTTGCAATTTACTAGAATTTTCCAGAGGTGTATCATTTCAGTATACCACAATGTCATCTACAAAAAGCATAGTGAAATGTTGACATTATCAACTAGGTCATCATATAAGTAGGTTAAAAGCAATGGCCTTATAACATTTTCTTTGGGAACACTGGAAATGACTTTCATGTCTGAATAACCTCTCTCTATAAAGAATTAATGCTATGTACTGCCTGTTAGGAACCTTGTTCATTAGGCCACAATGGCAAACAGTATAGAATACCTTTCAGAAGTCAAGAAACATGTCATCTACCTGGGAGCTGTTTCTACCACTTTTTGGGCCTCGTGAACAAATAGAACAAGCTGGGTTTCACATGCTCAAAAGGTATATAGAATCTTATGACTAATAATGCTTCTTAAGTCCACCTAAGATTAAATAGTGCACTAAATACACAGATCTGACAGAAGTTCCGGGCAGCAGAATAACTGATAACTTTCACAAATAAAGAATCTTTGGCTACAAAAACATGTAAACATTTTGCCATACTGCTCAAAACACTTAACATAATTGTCATTATTTATGCATATTTTTCAGTCAAATGTACCTTAATAGAGGAAAAGTGTGCTAACTAATGTACTATTGACTTTCCTTTACACTGCTGATCATCACATCCAGAAAATGTTACTGCACTTGTTCTGTATTATTTTTGGATTAGTTTCATACTTCTAATTCAATGCAGTACAATGAATACACTGATAAAGCATGCAGATTACCATGTAAATTAACACTTTGTTGCTATAACAATAGTTATCTGGAAAGTAATCTCTGTTTCCATGTAAAATGGTAACTAGTGACACAAATAAAATAGTCACAATTCTTAGTCATGCAAGTAAAGTGTGCAAAAAGTTACCATACTAAGAAAGCTATTTTTTTTCTTTTTCAACTAAAGTAAAATTTTAAAAATGGCCACAGCAGTTGAGAATCCCAGCAAAGGTGAAATATGTTCAGGAACATTATTTTTAGTGTCAAGAAACCTTTTGACGTGCATAACTAAATTCGGGTTGTATACAGCCTGATTATAATGAGTGAAGATTTTATCCATTAGGGATGGTGTTGATTTAAGAGTGGAAAAAATAAAGTTCAAAATGATGCTGAGATACTACAGTTTAAGAGTACACCGAGCATAATTTAAAACACACTGCAAAGACATTCATCAAGCTGCAAGAGGTACATAAAAAATATTTCATACATATGTGTGTGTTTTTTATGTGCCTGTCACAGCTCGATTAACATCTTTTGGTGAGTTGCAAACTATCCTCACAATATTACTGAATTCTAACCTGGACTTTCCATTGTTATTTGCCTACAGTTTACTAGGATACACAAAAATTGTTGAATGTTTCCAAATACAATCAATAGCCCAGCCTCAATTATATGTCTTTACCACCTTTTCATACACATGAAGAGTGGCTTGCTTACCAGACTTTCACTCAAGCAAAAACTTAAAGTTGCTTTCATAGATTGGCTTTAGTCTCAGACAGCAGGAGTTCAAGGGATTTTGTCAACTTGTTAAGAGATTTGACATGGAGATCATATAAGGAAATTAGAGAGGTTTAGATTTTTATTTTCATTTATTTATTTTTACTTTAACTTTCCATATTACTTTCCAGATAGCCATCATAATGACAAAAATATATGTCTCTCACTAGAGTCAGAAGTAATTGGTCTGTAGATGAGTTTGTAGCCTCGGATAATGCCTCCATGCTGTTGGGCAGGAGGTGGAGACCAGCTGATTTTCATACTTTGTGATGACAGAGGATAACAAGCCATTTCTTGTGGCGCTGCTTCTGGAACTGCAAAAAGAAATCACTATGATATCTACCTCCAAATTTTAATTGAAAACAAAAGGCATTCATAAATTATACAAGGAACACAAAATTGCTTGGTAGCAAAACTCATGACTGATCAGAAGGCAAGACTTTGTTTCAATAAAACACACACACTTCTGAAGATTACTTTTATGCTTGCTAACATAGTTCTCATTTCAGCACTTCTAGAGTATTAGGCAACCATTGGTTCACTTTCCATTGAAAGTAACATCAGAAAAACTGCCAATGTGCAATAACCACCAGCAGCTGGAGGAGCATTCCAGACACCACCTCCACTACTGCACCCAAAGTGTACCTCCCTGTGAGCCCTTCATAGCACCTAGACCTTTCTTTGCAGACCCAAAAAGTCCCCATCAAAAATCCAAAATTCCCAAAACCGAAACAATCCCAGAATAACATTATTCATCTTTCTTCTAAAAACCTCAGCTCCATAGAAGTTGCAGTTCTGTCCAAAGGTCCCACCTTCAGCTCCATACTAGTGATGGGCAGTTCGGATCACTTCACTGTTTCAAAACATACGGATCATCTGAGTCTAGTGAGTCAACTCACTGTTCCGGCACAGTCGTGTGCGGCACTACCTTCCCTGATTCACGTGAACCGCGACAGCCGCAGGGCGCCATAGTGAGTCGGCTCACTGCTTCGGCACTCGAAACACTTGACGTGCCGCAGTCCTGCGTCCTGCTACCCCTGCTGATTCGCATGAGCCGAGAAAGCTGCAGCAGGGCGATACAGCAAATACGAAACATCTATGGAATATCAACATGGTTTTAATACGTTATTCACTAGACTTAATTGAACGGCACAGGATTTGTTTGCTACTACAATTTTACAATCGTGTTAAAGCGTAAACGTTTCCTAAGTTACTCGTATATTCATACAAACAAATATTGTAACAAAGGAAGCACAAAATAATAATGTTGAAATTCCAAAGTCATGAAACTTTTTCCAACCTTCAAAATTCCATAATTAAGTTTAAATAAAACAAGAAAGATCATGGTTCAAATGTCTATGTGCATCCAGAAATGAATAACCTTTCCAACCAATCAATGTAAACAAAATATTTAAGATTTGTTCCTAAGACATATTTAATGCAATCAACAGTTATTACTACAAATATTAACACAAGGAAACGCATTTCACAATTTACGTGACGAAACCACAAAACTGAACTAACATTTTTCAATGTCCAGATACGTATTCTAATAATCAGATTCATCTTCAGTCAGTCAAATAAAAGAGAATCAGTTACAGTTTCTTTAAATTGAAATTAAAAGAACGTTATTTTTGACATCTTACTGAGAATGCGGTTTCATCTCACTGAAATTATTTGCCCTTGCTTCGAAAAGATGCATTCACCTGGCACAGATATAGTAGCAACAATGCATAATAACGCATAGTTCACGCGAAACTACCTCCAAACACCGAAGGACTTCACAACTTTTCTCGTGGTATCCCAGTTTCCAAACCTCAGTTGAAGGGTACTGGTAACATAATTCAAAATCTCGCGTGGCACACAGGGGAACAACTTCAAACCTGTTGCACGCCTCGGCGCTGTGTTGAACACACCCAGGCAGGCGGACAGCAAAGCGCATGTTAACGGCATCTAGCGTCCGATACATGAATCACAAGATTCTTTGTTTCGAAACAGTGCCGATTCAAGTTTCAACTCAGTCGAACAGTTCGCTGACTCGATTCATTGAGTCGAAACATCAACTCAGTAGCCAACTCTACTCCATACCCAAAATAACCATGTCGGACTTTCCTAAGAGCTCCTCTCGCTCTGCTGATCCTACAGTGGAAAAACTACTCTGCCACCAATCCCAACACTTTAATTACAACACTGAACCCTGTCTCTCCTAATTCAAACAACCATCCAACTGTGACCCTTCCTCACTCCCACCTACTCATCACCTTCTAGATATTCCTCACTTCCAACTTGTCATTACTATCCTTTGCCAAGTCATTTCCTAAAAATACCAGCCTTTGTGTAGAAGAAAGGACAGTCTTATACAACCTCATAACAGATCTTAACGTAACCATCCTTCCTTCAGATACAGAATCCACCACAGTTGTGATGAATCACAGTGATTATGTGCCATAAAGCAATTGTCTGATTCCTCCATCTACAAGTTGTGCCAAGAAGATACCATCCTTAAGTGCAACATGACCTACAACCCCTGTTAAAATCTTATGGCCCTTTCCAGAACCTCTTCCCCAAATCCATCTCTCTCCTCACGCCAACAACACCCTGTACACCTACCTTTAACATGCTCCCAAAAATCCATAAAACTAACAATTCTAGATGCCCAAGATGGCTGGTTACTGTGTTCCCACTGAAAGGATTTCAGCCTTTGTTTACCAGCACCTCCAACCAATTGTTCAAAACCTAGCCTCCAGCATCCAAGATACCAACCACTTCCATCACTTACTCTACACCTCCTGGATCCTTATTTGTCACTGTTGATGGAATTTCCCTCTACACCAATATTCCACATGCCCATAGTCTTGCTGCTCCCGAACATTGCCTTTCTCAGAATCTTTTAGACTCCAAGCCCAATACCACATTCCTTATAACCCTTATGAATTACATCCAAATAATTACTTTTCCTTTGAAGGAAAAGTGTACAATCAAATCTGTGACACAGCCATGGTCACCTGTATGGCATCATCCTGTGGCAACCTATTTATGGGCTGTCTAGAGTAAACATTCATAGCCTCCCGAAACCAAACACCCCTGGCCTGGTTCAGGTCCATTGATGACATGATTTGGACTGATGGTCAGGACACCCTATCCTTGTAACGTGACAACCTCAACTCATTCTTCCCCATCGGTTTCACTTGGTCCTCCTCAAACTGGCATACTACCTTCCTGGATGAAAACCTCCACCCCACTGACCACTCAACCAACACCTCTATCCACATTAAACCTATTAATTATAAACTGTACCTTTACTTTGACAGCTGGCATCCATTTCACATTAAAAAATCCCTCCCATAGTCTTTCCACCTGTGGCTGGTGAATTTGCAGTGATGAGAAGTCCCTTAATCAATATGCCGAGGCCTCACAAAGGTTTTCACAGACAGACCCTCCTGAACTAGTCCACAAACAGAAGTCCCATGCCATATCCCCACAAACCACCAATCCTCCCTCCATCCCTAATAACCAATCACAAAGGAGTGTCCTTATTGTCACCCAATATCACACTGTACTGGAACAATTAAATTACAAGCTTCATCAGGACTTGATTAATCGTCATCATGCCCTGAAATGTAAGACATCTTACCCCAGATCCTTCCAACCCCTTATAAAGTGGTGTTCCATTGCCCATCAAACCTTCACAATATCCTAGTTCATCCCTATACCACTCCCAATCCTAACCCCTTACCACAGGGATCATATCCTTGCGGACAACCCTGATGCAAAACCTGTCCAATTCACCCACCCAACACTTCTTATTCTAGTTCTGTCACAGGATTATCCTACCCTATCAGAGGTCAGGCCACTTGCGAAAGCAGTCATGTGATTTACCAACTCTGCTGCAATCATGACACAGCAATTTATATTGGTATGACAACAAACAAGCTGTCCATCAGGATGAATGGCCACCATCAAACTGTGGCAAAAAGCAAGATGGATCACCGATCCTGCATTCGGCTGAATATAGCTATCTTGGTTTCAATGGCTGATTTACTACCTGAGCCATCTGGATCCTCTTCTCCAACACCAGCTCTTCTGCCCAGAGCAGATGGGAGCTGTTCCTTCAACACATTCTATGGTCCTGTAACCATCCTGGTCTCAACCTAAAATAAGTTGGCATCCCTACATCCTATGCCTAACATTCTTCCCTCCCCACTTCCCCATTCATTATCCTGTATCCGTCCAATTTATGTCTTCCTTCCAACTGAGTGTCACCCCTTACAATATCCCCTTAATTACTTTTTTATGTTTATTTTTTCCTTATTATTTTTATATGAGAAAGCCCCCACTCCCTCCCCACTTTCCCCTACATCTCCCCTGTATTCAATGCTGCATGTCACGTTCCCACCAATTGGAGCCTTTACAATCCATCATGCTACATGGTACTTCCCATCCCCAACCTTACCCAGCATCATTCGCCTCCATTTCCATCCTCACTCACTGTCAAGATTTTTGAAGCACTGGAGTGGTTGGGAGTTGGTTGTTGTGTGTGTTGTCTGAGTGCTTGTGAGAATGTATGTGGTGTTTTTTTTTTTTTTTTTTTTTTTTTTTTTTTTTTTTTTTTTTTTATGAAGACCATGGCTGAAAATTTAAACTGTGTGAATGTGATTGTCAATTTTTTGTGCCTTTCAGTGTCTCGGCAAGCCTCTTTACAGTAAGTTGTTATCTATCCTCCATTACTGACATTCCAATTGTTTGCCATTGTAAAACTTCTGATTTTTTATCAGTTCAGTACACAAGTTTGGAAATATTAAAGCATTTGTACAACCATTAGAGAGAATATATAATTTTATGAAAAATAATTTGAATATAGTATATTTATTTTGGATACACAAATATTGATACAATATGGACAAAAGGCACTGAAACAACCTTATTTTAACACTCTAATATCAAATTATCTGTATTGCATTAATGATAAATGAAATAAGTATATTCCCAGACTTGATAATATAATCACCAATGTTCACAACATAAAAATATGAATTTCAGCTGTTCAATATTTGTTTTTATCAGACCATAAAGATATACGGTAAAGATTAAATCCTAAAATGTTTGTATCACATTCAAATGGAAATAAGTATATAAGACTTCCGGTAGATGAGCTTGTTGGCAGTACAGGACACAGCTAAAGGTAACAGAATGAAAGGACATCCTTGCAGAGCATGATTTTTAATATGCAACCTCATTATTTTGTAATGCAGTCTACTGTAAGTTTAAAACTTCCCCCCCCCCCCCCAAAAAAAAAAAAAAAAAAAAAATTATAAACACACAACAATAACTACAAAGAAAACTGTTTTGGTTAAAGTAACACTTAAAGAGATGTACATGTCTAGGCCAAAAAACAAAGGAAGAGCTTGTGTGACATATGTGTGTATACACGTTTTATTGACTCAGCAAACTCAATTAAATTATTCATCCTACAAGACAGTGACAGTACCTCTACATAGATGAAGAACCTTTGTTCATAAATAGATTACATTCTGCTACAGTGTATGTTTTATTTGTATTTACTGTAAATACTGTCCTAATGAATGTAGCAGATTACAAATCTGGTAGTGTCAAAACTGTCAACAGAGATAACTTGGGGACATAGTGTCCACAGACTGTGGCCATGTGTGTGGGAGCTGTGCTTATGTGAATAAGAGCGTATTTTCTTCTATGGAAGAAGGAGTTGACAAAAATCTTATTTATTTCATTGGTTGCTTGACAACCTAGACTAGTGGGATCTTCTACCAGCTTTTCTGAACTGACAGATGGAAGTTATCTATGCAACACATTCTGCACTATAGAAACCATGTGGGCCTCAATGTATGGTAATCTACTATACACACATCGTCCATCCAACAGTATACACTCCCTCTATCACATTACCTCCTGCTAATTCACTGCTTCACCTATTCTCAGGGTGTCCAGCAATGCTTAAAAAAACACCTGAGTTTTCAAGGTCAATGTCTATATTTTTCCAGGGTCATATTGTTCTAAGTCGCTGCTCACTTTTGATTCATTTTGTGATAGAATCTACAAATTGTGTTGATATATATAGGAACATAATGAGTGTTTTACTCTGAAAATCCTTTATTCCTGTGTCGGTCTCTTTCTACTCGGCCACCGACACCTACGACAACCAGCGGACGAGACACAAAAGCAGCGACGAGGCTGGGACACAAAAATCTTGGTCCTTTTTTGTTTGGTTAAGACAGACGATTGTGTATATGGCCCTTTTAGCAATGCTTCCTCAGTCTCCTTGTTGCTTCTGTTACACATTTATTTAGATATTATTTCATGTTATGTGGTTGCTCTGCGAAAAGGAGGTGGGGCTTCTTTGCAGCTAATGCAGTACAAATGAATCGTAAGAGCAAATAAATGTGTGGAAACAGTGGATTTGTTTCAATATCACTTGGTAATTCTAGCTTAATGTTGAGAAGAGCACAGAACACAACACTCACTCCATAGATATTTATACTCTATGTATAATTTAGTTGTTATACCTGTTGAAAGATCCACTTCTTTTCTTTCCATGACATTGCAAAGCATATGGGATACAGCTAGGAAGAAAAACCATTTTTTTTTTTTTTTTTTTTTTTTTTTTTTTTTTTTTTTTTTTTTTTGTGTCCAACCTGGGTTAAATGTTACTTTCAGTGGCAGCGGTTTAGTTTGCTATTGTTGGGAACTAACTATTAGCTTTAGGAGGATGATTAATTTACTGACCAGAACAGCATAAATTACTTATTTCATCATGAACAGAAAGAATTAGTCCCCTCATTCTACGTGACTGATTTTTGAAAAAGCATTCAACAGCCGTTGCCAACATCAGCACACAACACTGCCGCCATAAGTAAATTTGTACCCCTTCTTGTAATGTATTACACCATAGTTATGAAGAAGGGGGGGGGGGGGGGAACACGGCAACGCCATAATTAGTTATTTGGAGTATTATGTAACTAACGTCGCCTGACTTTGTCCTTTCCTGTACCATGGCATTTTCGAGGCATTCCTAAACAGAACACACTCAAAATGTAATGAGGATACACCAAAATCAGAACGGGAACTACATAAATTCAATTTCCTTGCAAACAATTCTTGTGTAAATTAGAGCATCGATAGATGCAAAGGAATGCTGTTATGTTTTAAATTCGAATGCTCCCTGTCAAAAGAAGCAAAGAAATGTTGTTAAGCTGTGAGTATACAAAGTGTAATCAGCAACTCACTGTTCAATATTAGTTTATATTTACAGAGATAAGACTGCAGCTTTTAATTCAAAACACTTCTGTTACTGAGGGAATTCGCACAACACGATCATGTACGGTTTCTTTGCAGCACTGCAAAACCAACAGCACCTTTACTGGTACATTGCTGTTTTGTGGTATAACCATAAAAAAGAAAAAAAAAAATTTTAAAAAATGCAGCAGTGCCAATTATTAGTTCTTTGGTGCACTACGTAGCTAACAGGGCCTCTATTTGTTCTGTACTATACTACACCATTTTCTAGGCATTCCTAAATAGAATGGACTCGAGATGTAATAAGCACGTACCGAAATCAGGAAGGAAATTACATAAATTCTTGTTTTCTTGCAAAGATTTCTTAGTAAATGAAAACATCGATAGACGCGAAGGAAGGTCATTATGTTTTAAGTTCAAATGATACCCGCAGAAAGAAGTACTTTCTCTCTTTCCATGACATTGCAAGGCATGTGTGATACAGCTAGTAAAAAATTATTATTTTTGTCATACCAGGGTTAAATTTTACTTGCAGTGACAGCGGTTCAGTATGTTAATGTTGGCAACAAAATATTCGCTTTAGGTGGATCATTAATTAACTGATCAGAACAACATTAATTATTTATTTCATTATCAACACAAAAAATTATTCCCTTCATTGTACGTGACTGATTTTTCAAAAAGGATTCAACAGCTGTTGCCAACTTCAATACACTACACCGTTGCCATAAGGAAAATCGTAGCCCTTGTTTCAGTATATTACATCTTAGTAATGAGAATAAACAACACAGTATCGCCATCTGTTAGTTATTTGGTATTATATGTCAGTAACAGTGCCTCTATCGGATCTTTGCTATAATAAGCTGCAATTCAAGTGTAGCATACACCAGAAACTACAAATTACAATATCTTTTTTCCCCTGATCCAATTTTGATGAAATGAAGCTTATATGTTGCCTCAAGGTACTCCTATGAAAACCCTATGAAAATTCATATAGTACTATTGGAGATTTTCTGTACTGCATCATACTTATAAGCATACTGTACACATTAAACTTCAAATTACGATATCTTTCCTTTCTCTAATCCGATTTTGATGAAATGAAGCCTATGTAACTCTCCAAACCATTTTTAATTTACCTGTAGAAACCAATGAAAGTTTGCATAGTACTTTTGGAGATTGCCCTCAACAAATATACATATATGATGGCTTTTAAGCAAATGATTAAATCCTGATATCTTTATTTTCTCTGATCCGATTTTAATTATTGAAGCCTTTATGTTATCACATGATAAGCTGAAGTTACGTGTGAAAACACCATGAAAATTTGTCAAGTTGTTTTGGAGATAAACGTGTTCAAAGAGATAAACAAACATGACGGTCATAGATAAAAATATTCAAATTACAATATTCTCTTTTTACGTGATCCGATTTTTATGAAATAAAGTCTATATGTTTCTCAAAAGAGATAGATTGGCTGGCCAGTGCTTACCTTTGTGCTGTACCACTGATAGTTACACAAAGGAAGAAACAGAAAAAAAAGGGGGACGAAAAAGGACAAGCTTTCAGAACACAGTTTCTTCCTCAGGTGGGAGAGAATTACCTTTCCCTTCCTTTCCCATCCTTTTTTTCCCCTTCTCTCCCACCTGAGGAAGGAACTGTTCCGAAAGGTAACTATCGGCAGTACAGCAGAAAGGTAAGTACCGGCCAGCCAATCTATCTCTCTTGAAAAATAGTTATCTCTGAGGAGAATTTTCATCATTAATTGAAGTCTATATATGTTGTCCAGAGTTACGTTCAAGTTACCTGTGAAAACCCCATGCAAATTCGTAAGTAGTTTTGGAGATAAGAGGTTTTTATTAGTTGAACAAACAGACGTGGCAGTTACTGAAAACACTTAAAATTACGATATCTTTTTTTTTCCTGTGATCCGATTTTGATAAAATTATATGTTGACCCAAACTTTTCTCATGTTTCCTGTGAAAACTGCATGAAGATTCGTCCAGTAGTTTTGAAGATTGAAGTGAACAGCAACAGGCCTACATTTACAGATTTATTATTAGTATAGATTTGACATAATTTTATTAAATATAATTGATTTTTTATATAACTATTACTTGATTAATGAAACCCTGAACGACTTATACATGTTGTTATGTTTTACATGAAAACATACTGAGAACTTTTCGAGATGAAGATCAAACATTTACATACGTAATATAGGCTATTTCTGGGATTTAACTGTCTCTCGTGCACTGTAATTGGCTTAAGATTATAAAGTACGACATGTTCCATGAAACACAAACACATACGTTACCACCATTGTTTTTCATATTGCAATTTCAGTAGTGTTGTACCTTATAACCTCTAAAATACGACACATACGGATAAAAATATGCAGAATGCCACTTACAGTAAAATCCCACTTTTACATTCCCGAATTTTACGTTTTCCAGCCATTTACATCATTTTTTGTCTGTCCTGCCAAATTTCCTATGTTCACAATGTAAATTCGAGGATTAATTCTTATTATGAAATGCAAATATTTATCTAAGTATTTTACATAAAGTTTTATAAACTGTGAGACTGATAGTTTGCTTGTGTATGTTTTTCTGCACTCTGAGGGGAGCACAGTATATTATAACCTCAAAAACGCAATTATAACGTGAGATGCTGAAGATGTGCAGATGTCACAAAAATAATTATTCATATATTTCACCATAAAATACGAATGAATTCTCGAATATAGTTGTGCGGAACATCAAAAAATACAAAAAGTACATAACTTGTGCAGTTTCACTACATAAATAATGATTGCCAGTTAAGAGCTTGTTGACAAAGTCGATTATGATGAATGAAAGTCCCTCAAAAATTTCGACTTCCTATAAAGTTCCAGTTCCATTTCCGCCTATCACTTAAAATAGTACAAAATTCAGATAACCTTTATTACATAATAAATAACTTCCTTGCGAGTCTTTTGATGCCTATTATGTACTACATATATCACAAATAAACTACGAAAATGCAAGGGTGATCCAGTAAGCAAATTTTACTGTTAAAAAGATTATTTCCTGCATTTCACGATTTCATGCATTTTAAACCATTTTCATTAAGTTCCTTGAAGAGTTTTAAAATGAGGTTCTACTGTATATGAACACCACATAAATATTTGTACTTAACCATCCAGTAAAATATCAAAAGGCATATTGCTAAGTGTTGTTTCAGTGTTTCATTATTTAAGTCGGAAAACTTACATGCCTTTATTCGTGGAACTGTTTTTGACTGGCACCACGGATCTCACCTCAGGTGTATTGTCTAATAAGGCCCAATATCAAACATTTGTAGAAAAGGGCTAAGTACTTTTGAGAAGCTAGGCTGTAGATGTCATTGCTGCTTGTTCACTAATTTAAGCTGTTCTCTTAGGTTCCGCCTAACCACATCCTTTAACATCAAGACATATTCGTAAAAAAAATGGAAAGTACTTTTGTCAGTCAGAATAGACATCTACAGTGCAGCTTGTCAAAAGTTATTAGACTGCATTACACAATACACCGAAAACGGTTCCACAAAAAAAAAAAAAAAAAAAAAAAAAAAAAAAAAAAAAAAAAAAAAAAAAAAAAAAAACAACACGCCTTGTGCAAACCTTGCATCAAGGCAGGTTACAGAGTAAATGAGACAACTAGTGCTACAGGTGGCCAAAACATGAAATGTGAGAAATAGGCATTCATGTTGGCGTTTGCAGTTGCAACTGGCGGAGGCCGCGCATGTGCAATAGAGGTAGTAAGAAACTGGCGACTGGTATATTTCTTTTAACTCAAACGAACCTGAACAAAAAAATTTCCTGAGTTTTCCCGGATGCTGGACACCCTGTTTTCTGTTCCTCCCATATTCTGCCCCTATGTTGCAATATCATCTTACTGCCTGATCCTGCCATCTAGTCCCTGCGCCCTTTTCCAGGCAGAGCTAATGTCTCCACCACAACCCATGCTGGGCATCCTTCCCTTTTTTAATTTATTTTGTTTCATGTGGCATATTGGCTGCATTGACTGGAGATGGCATTATCTGTGCATGAGTTGAACGTCTATGATTGTGTCAATGTGTGTGTGTGTTTTTGTTTCTTTCGGGGGAAGGCTTTGCTCAAAAGCTAAGTATATGTCTTTCCCTCTTGCCTGTCTGGAATTTGCCATGTGATCTTTACCATTAATAGCAATCTATCCTTATTGTTATACTGTTAAGAATTATGACCTCAACTGAGTGAACATTACATCTTGCTGTTGAATCCACATTAATCAAATGGCACAGTTTCATAATGGTTTTCCAAGTTTACGGGTAGAAAGACTTAATTTGGCTGCATCACAGGACAGTTATGGAAGAATTAAATGCAGGGAGTATCAAAGTTATGGTATCTTGTTCAATCATGACTATAAAGAGCTATTATTGTCATTATACTGGAAGAATGGTGCAGAAGGAGGAATTAACAACCTTTTGATTAATGATGAAAATTCTCCTCAGAGATAATAAATATTGTTGAAATGAGATAGAATGGCTGGCCAGTACTTACCATTGTGCTGTACCGCCGATAGTAACACAAAATGAAAAAAACAGAAAAAAAGGGGACAAAGGGACAAGCTTTCGGAACAGAGTTCCTTCGTCAGGTGGGAGAGAAGGGAAGAATAAAGGATGGGAACAGAAGGGAAAGGTGGTTCACGACCTAGGTCATGAAGGTGGTGTTTCGGGAGTGTGGACATCAGAGATACTGCATGTATGTACTGAGCCAAGCCAGAGAGGATAAATATAACTAAAGAGGAAAGATCAAGTAGTAAAGAGAAGAGAGTGAAATTAATGATGCTGAGGGGTGTAGGAGGAGTGGGGGGGGGGGGTGTCTAAAATGTTTTTCATAAACAGGGAAATATGGATGGACACACACACACACACACACACACACACACGGAGAGAGATAGAGAGAATGACAGAGAGAGCGAGAGGGCGGTAGAGAGAGAGAGAGAGAGAGAGAGAGAGAGAGAGAGAGAGAGAGAGAGAGAGAGAGAGAGAGAGAGGTAGGAACAGATAATGAATAGGTGAGCTGAGGATGGAGGAAGGGGAGGGGTTAGCGTAGATTTAGTCCAGGGGGGGTGGCGGGAGGAGAGGATATGTTGGAGGACAAGTTCCCACCTCCGTAGCTCTGAGGGACTAGTGTTGGTTGGTACTATCCAAATGGCACGTGTGGTGTAACA
Organism: Locusta migratoria; assembly: GCA_026315105.1. NCBI lineage: Eukaryota > Metazoa > Arthropoda > Insecta > Orthoptera > Acrididae > Locusta > Locusta migratoria. The sequence goes on along the minus strand of CM048744.1, from coordinate 806,252,399 downwards.
CGTGCCCAGGTCCCTGGAGTTATGCTGGAGGGCATGTTCTGCCACAGGATATTGGGTGTCCCCCAGGCGAACAGTCCGTCTATGCCCATTCATCCGCTCAGCCAATTTGTTGGTAGTCATACCAACATAAAAGGCTGAACAGTGGACACATGTCAGCTGGTATATGACATGTGTTGTCTCACATGTGGCCCTGCCTTGAATTGGGTAGGTTTTTCCTGTGGTGGGGCTGGAGTATGTGGTAGTGGGAGGATGTATTGGACAGGTTTTGCAGCGGGATCGGTTGCAGGGGTAGGAACCATTAGGTAGGGAGGGTGGTTTTGGGATGTTGTAAGGTTGGACAAGGATGTTGCGGAGGTTGGGAGGACGGCGGAAGGCTACTCTGGGTGGTGTGGGAAGAACAGTTTGGAGTGATGGTCTCATTTCAGGGCATGACTTGAGAAAGTCATAGCCCTGTTTGAGGAATTTGTTGAGGCATTCCAGGCCAGGATGGTACTGGGTGACTAAGGGAGTGCTTCTGGGTGGTCTGGGGTTAGGAACATTGTTTTTGGAGGGAGAGGAATGGACAGCCCGGGAGATCTGTTTGTGGACGAGGTCTTTAGGGTAGTTGCGGGAGAGGAAAGCATTGGATAGATTGTTGTTGTAGCTGGTGATGGATTCGGAACTGGAACAGATACGTTTCCCACGGATGCCCAGGCTGTAGGGAAGGGATCGTTTAATATGGAAGAGATGGCAGCTGTCAAAGTGGAGGTACTGTTGTTTGTTAGTGGGTTTAATATGGACTGAGGTGTGGATGTGAGACTCAGCAAGGTGAAGGTCAACATCAAGGAAGGTGGTTTGAGTTTTGGAGAAGGACCAGGTGAATTTAAGGCTGGAGACGGAGTTAAGGTCATGGAGGAAGTTCAGAAGGGTTTCTTCACCGTGAGTCCAGACCATAAAGATATCATCTATGAATCTATCTCTCTCTCTCTCTACCGCCCTCTCGCTCTCTCTGTCATTCTCTCTATCTCTCTCCATATGTGTGTGTGTGTGTGTGTGTGTGTGTGTGTGTGTGTGTGTCCATCCATATTTCCCTGTTTATGAAAAACGTTTTAGACACCCCCCCCCCCCCCGCCCCTCCTACACCCCTCAGCATCATTAATTTCACTCTCTTCTCTTCTCTTTACTACTTGATCTTTCCTCTTTAGTTATATTTATGCTCTCTGGCTTGGCTCAGTACATACATGCAGTATCTCTGATGTCCACACTCCCGAAACACCACCTTCATGACCTAGGTCGTGAACCACCTTTCCCTTCTGTTCTCATCCTTTATTCTTCCCTTCTCTCCCACCTGACGAAGGAACTCTGATCCGAAAGCTTGTCCCTTTGTCCCCTTTTTTTCTGTTTTTTCATTTTGTGTTACTATCGGAGGTACAGCACAATGGTAAGTACTGGCCAGCCATTCTATCTCATTTCAACAATTAACAACCTTTCAAAATCAAGATCAGTAAAGACACAATCACCCACCTGAGTAGCCATGCAGTTTAAGATGTTACTTTCTGGGATGAGGAATTATGATGACCCTGGTTCAAATTTACATAGCAGATTAATGACAAAGTAGCAGTGTGCTGACCAGCCTGAATGTGTTTTTTAGGCAGTTTCCCACATCTCACTAGTGGAATACTGGGCTGGTACGCATGTTCTACCTCAGTTGCATGAGTCATAAACATTTAGAAAAATCACTAGTGTCCATGCTGTTGATGGATTGTCAAACCCCTAAACCCCAGTTCAGAGAGAGAGAGAAAAAAACATTCATAAATCATAATAGTTATTAAGGGACAACATTGTCCATGGTACTATCCATGATGTATTTAAAATATCTTTATTGTGTTCAAAAATGAGAAAAAGTTCATTGAAACTAATCTCAATAAGTAGTTCATAAGTATGTGATCTAAGCTGTCTCCCATTTGAAGCATTGATTTCATTTATAACAGTGTAGCCAGACAGTTAGGGCATTTCCTCCCCAGGAGGGGTGGAGTGTAGTGGGGTGGTGAAAGGAAGGTCATCCACCCAAACCTTAAAATTAATTAAACCACATCCACAGTTAACCTCATGACCCCAGTGCAAATGGGACCAAGCTGTAAAGAAAAAGAAGAATCAGTAAAGACACAACCACATTGTTGGATTATGGAGAGATGGAGAATGAAATCAACCATGCCATGGATAAACCATTCCAGCATTTTGCTTGAGAAATTTAGGGAGAAAAATTTGGAGGCTGATGGTGATTTCAACTGTCATTCTGAATATGAATCCAGTATGGTAGCCACTGTGCCATACACTTGATGGCAGTAATTCTCATTGATAAACCAAGCTGTGAAGTTGATGTTGGTAAATCTAACTTTGTGTTCTTGAGAAAAATGTAAAATAACATTGAGAACAAACGTATTGGTGAAGGACAAGGGCTTTATGAAGATTTTATGTTGATGAATGCCTATAACTGTTAGAAATAAACTGGCAATGATTCTATATAGAGATGATGAAATTAATTCACCAAATACAATTATCATTACACAATAAACACTCAGATTGAGTACAAGAAAGATTATATTTGGGAGCTTGTAGATGTGAAGTTCCAATTTCCAATATAATTGTGCCAATACAAGAAACAACAGAATGAATGATTTAGTCACAAGAGACCTACAGGCCCATCCACTATGGGATAAATGTATGGATTAATGAATCAGAGTTTTAAATAAGAGTAGTTCATGAAGATGAGTCAAGCCATGTGGGGTAGTCTTTAATGGTCAACTGTCCTAGAAAACTACAGGAAGATTTATTCTATGAATCAGAGACAACAGTAGTACAACAGATACTTAAGTCTAAGTTTGTTTACAAGAATGTCTGATAAAAAGGGTGCTGTCACATACCACTATATAACTGTCTTCATGAAATGAATGATAAAAAATGGAAAATGTATTTTGCTGGGCAAGGTTATAATTTCACAACAGATGGAATATGATTTTCAATTATCAAAGTACCATGGCATAAATCATTCTAGCTCTACTGTATCTGATGATATTTACAAATGGGCAAAAATAACCTCCTTCTTGAGTAGTCACAGTGACAGGATGTGATTTTGGACCAGGCCCAATGCTATTGAACGCCTGAACGTATATGTCATATTTAGTGAATTTCTTCAGCTGTTTCAGTTGTATCTCTGTGTTTGTAAGGCCTCGAACCTGTGAACATGAAGAGTGATGATGAGCCCATAAATGGTGAATATAAGCAAAGTATTATTGTCTAACTTTTGACTGAAAAATCTAAGTATATTACATACTAACCGTACGTGAATCTGTATTATTGGAATCTGGATTCACAATTCCATGAAGGCCCCAGTGAACAGTATATCCCAATATATCTCCATTCCAGGTTTCACGCAGCGGTGGCTTTTGGAAATCATAGAGAGTTTAATTGAAACAACAAGAAATCAGATTCAACACAAATAATTAACAAATATTGTTGACATGTGTTTTGCATACAGCTTAAATAGCCTGTTTTAATAAGTACTATATCCCTGTAAACTACTTGCATTGTCTATCACAGTTTTGGTATATACTGCACAATATGTGTGCAATACAACTTTAAAGAATGCAATTAATGATGTGTTTAATATGGACAATGGCAACTGTGAAATTTTATTAACTGAAGTTAAAACTACCTTATCATCATGAACCACATATTTCGGTATTCATCAAATTGGAAACATACATTGTGAAATGTGTGCAGCACTTTCAGTTTGTCTCCTGATCACTAGGAAATCATTTATACAATAATAAATTACAGTTGGGTGATAATAATGATGAATATAAAAGACACTGTTCTACACATTTTTATGAAACATGCTAAAACAGGTTATATGTATTAATATGTTACATATTTATATCAGTAAATGTAGAAAATTATTGATTTATATTATATTCCAGAATGTGATAAAATTTAAAGTCTTGAAAACTGTTTTAGAAGTCCACAAGAAATTATTTACACTGATAAGAATTTTTGATAAAATATGTGCAAACATACCTTCCAGGTAATGAGTAGCTCATCAGGTTTAATAATTTCAGCATGTACATCTTGAGGAGGTCCAACTGGAGCTAAAGTACCATTAGAAATGAAACTCAGTTTTCTCGAGAATAAAACAATGTTGTCGTTTTTTTCATTTACATTCCACATAAATAAGTATCAAGAACTTCAGTATAAGATAAAAAGTATTTTCAACACAATAATTTATGACATTCATTACCTTCTTCTTGAGTTTTTACAGTAAGTGGGTCTGAAAAGGCACTAGATTCAATAGCATTCATGGCAAGCATTCTGAATTGATATGTAGTTGCTGGATGTAAGTTCCTTACAACTGCCATTCTTGTAGAATCAACACTGAAATGAAACATCATCATTTATCAAGGGCAAAAATATTATGAAGGGAATTGACTCAATTTGTGTGTTATATTACAGATGAATAAAAATAGTTAAAAGGTGAACTTAGTAATCACAACTAATATGAGAGCAGCAAAAAGTTTCATAAGAACACCTACAATATTGTTCATTTATTGAGCAACATAATCTTTTATACAACAAAGCCTATCCAAAGGATAAGCATGTATTAACCTCCCCCACCCCACCTTTTGTTCATATTCAATATAGCAGAAATATCGGGGGGGGGGGGGGGGGGTTGTTGGGATAAAAATGGGAAAAATGGATGAACTTATGAGACTAGAAAGCATAGTCAAAATACCAGCAGACTATAACAACAAGTTACTCAATACCAATATAGTTTTTGGCACTGAGAGAAGGAAAGTAGTCATGCCGATTATATTTTGTTTATGGGATGTCTAAATTGTGCAATATTTGTGAATGTCTTGAAAGATAGTTAATTAAAATAACCAATTGTGTGAAGTTTTTAGGATAGGACGTTTTGATTTACAAGAGATGGAAAGTATTTAAAATGGAAGAACTTTTAGTGGTTTTCATATACACAGTTGGGGATTGAAATACATATTACACCCTCATTTTGGTATCTACCTTTTCCTATTCTCTGAAACATCATCCTTGAAATCTTTGTTCTGAACTCCTTTCTTCTGCTTTTTATTCCCTACATTTAATGATATATTTTGTTTAAAGGCCTTCCTAAAATTTGATGTTGGTTCTGAAGTTTTCAAAGTAACCCTCTTCTTGGCTTGGTTCATAACATCTATCCTACAGTCCTCACTACAGAATTTGGATGACAATATACATTGCTACATGCAACTTGAACTCATAATAAACTGTACAACAACAATGAAGTTTCATTCTGCAGAGAGTGCACTGATATGAAACTTCCTGGAAGAGAACAGTGGGCCAGACTAAGATTCAAACTCAGGAATGTTGTCTTTTGTGGGCAAGTGCACTGCTGCATGAGATAATTGTGCACGCCTCACAGCTTGTCCTCACATCTTTAATTCCACCAGTACCTCACCTCCTACTTTCCAAAATTCACAGGAGTTTTCCTGTGAACCTTGCAGGATTAGCACTCCTGGAAAAAAAGATGTTGTGGAGACATGGCTTAGCCACAACCTAAGGGTTGTTTCCAGAATGAGATCTTCACTATGCAATTGAGAGTGTGCTGATAAAGGAAAAAAAAAATTATTCAGAATATTTGGTAGAACTAGAAAATATTATTAAGAAAGAAAGTAAAGTATTAGAGGAGACAAAACTGAAACTGAACACCAGATTCACTCACACAAGCAGGAAACACAAAGTAAAGTCAGAATTACATCTAAAAATAATCAAATAGAGAAAAATGTCAATGTTAATGTAGAAAATTTAGCAAGAAATGTATTAAAATTAAGTAGGAAAATTGCTCAATTTCAGGAGGCTACTAAGGTTTTGTTAAACTCTTCAGGGGGAAATTAAGTGGTATCCACATAAAATATTAGTTTTATATTTGACATGAGTGATAATGTTACGATAAAATTTGTTAAAAAATTCTTATACGAGTAAGCTCTGACCTTGGCTAACCGAAACAATGAACCTGAAATGACGTACCCTGAGTTTGAGAGAAATGTTTTAGGTAAATATTGGTCAGAAAAAGAGCAAGCTAGAATTAACAGTGAACTTCTAAATGATCATATATAAAGAGAAGGTAGTGGAACGATGAAGGAATTTTGTGAAAAACAATTACGAAAGTTAATGCACTTAGATAAACCACTAGATGAATTAAATCAAATTGATGTCTCATACAGAAAATTGTAATGGGTAATTCAAAAGGTGTTAGTTTATGTTTATTGTCTTGATGAATCCATTGAACAAGATTTGAAATTCATTGACAAACTTGATCATAAGTTAGAAAGGGGCATATACCCAAAATGATTATGAGGGCCCACCAAATGAGGGGTAGCTTCATCAGAATAAAGGAATAACTTTGGTGGTAGAAAAGGAATAACTTTGGTGGTAGAAATGAAAGGAAAGTAGTGAACTCTATACAAAGTTGATGTGTAATTCTGGTGTTCAAGCATAGAACTGCATCTTGCCTGAACATTCATATGTTTTCCACATGTTTTCACATGTCCCCCATGTGTAAATGTGGCATACGAATTTCCATCAATTACTATGTGACAAATATTGCTGGATTACCACTTTATTTCAAATTTGTCAATAGCTACACGATTTAATAGGCTAATATGGAAGTGTAATTAAACCTTATTTTCTTCTCTTTTTTGTAATACTTCATAGCAGTCATAATTGAATTTGGCTAGAAATGAAATATTAAGATCTATGGCTGGCACACTCAGACAGCTAAAGTTCAACATCCAGGTAGTATAGAGATCGATGAAAGAAATCCAGGTTTGAATCAAATTAAAATAGTAATAACAGAAACAATTGGAATGAAAATAATGGGCAGTACAATAGACATTTTAGGGAAAAAATGGACAGAGGGAAGGTAATAATAAATCATAGAAATACAGAGGAGAGGATAACAGGTAAGCAAAACAGGGAAACTGAGGGTTGTCCCATGGGAGCCTATCAGTTTGGGATGGGAAAATGGAACAGAATCAGGCTAAGGCATGCAGAGGAAGAGGTAGAGGATGACAGTCAGGTAGATTTCATAGTAGTAGAGACTTTCAGACAGTGAATAAGATTGATTTTGACAAAGATTTCTTGATAACTTTGAATCAAAGTATTACTGATGAAATAGATTGTGGTGTTACCTGGTTGTAGATTGATGGTTCTCGACATTGAAGATCGTTTCTCTCAGCAGCAGCTGGCTGAAATTTCATGGGTGAGAACTAATTCACTACAAATAATGTAGGCAACACTCAGAATTGCAGTTCTTTGACACTTTAAAGATTTATTATTAGTGCCCAATTGTCCCCATTTATGGACAATGTAAAGGTCTCATTAATTAAAATTAGTGTGACAGGTAAAGCACATTCCACACATCAATAATACAACTTTACAATACAGTTTGTGTTTGGAATACAAAATGTGGCACGAATATTACTAGTCCATTCATGATACCAGTAGAAACACACACACAAACTTTTGCATAACTGTTCAAAATTAAAGTTCCAACTGGCGTGGCTTGTGCTTCAGATCGTGATCGAAACAATATTTTGAACTAGCATGGATTGTGGCTCTGACAACGTACTAAACAATGCTCTGAACTGACATGGGTTGTGCATCCGACAACTGATGAAACAATACTCTCTACTAGTGTGGGTTGTGCTTCTGACAACTGACTAAACAATACTCTATCACATGCTGCGAACACATCCTATTTACATCTTTCAAACAATGTCACTAAAATTGAGTTCATTACATTAATTATAATGGAAAAGTAAACAGTTACATACAACTGGCTGTAGTAAAAGATAGCATAAATAATATTGAGTAACTTAATATACAAATCTTGGTTAAATGAAAAGTATCTCACTTGCAAATATACTTAAATAGGTATTCAAACAATTACTTCAAAATAAAAGGTAATTATACAGAAACTAATGAGGGAAAAACTTTCCTAACATTACTTGTGAAACATAGTAATACCTAGTTTAATATTATGAGAAAGCAATTTACTTGGTTTTAACAGAAGTACTAATTAGCATACTATCTGAACTTTAACAAGATACCTCTGGCACAAAGTAATTATTATTTGCTAATTAAACAATTGTCTCTGGTGTCAAATAATAGAAAAATACTTCAGCTACTTACTTTACAACAAATAATAACAAACATTTTGGAAAAGAAAATAGACTAATCACAAAATAGACTAATTCATATCTATTATTATGCAAATGTGGTATTGGAAGGTTTAGTAATGCAAGCAGATGGGAATATATCCCAACATGCTTCGTTACAAGATGTAAATAGGAAGATAAAAAGAGAATAAGTAGAATTTGATAATGAAACGTTACTGATAGTTATGAAAGAATGAAGGAGAAACATGATAGTGAAAACAATGAGTTCAGTTTAGTCGAGTGGTTTGAGGATAAAAGTCATGAGAGAAAGAACTTTGAGTCTAGTGCTGAACATGTTGCTAGTAAAGTTGTAGATAAAAATTTTGGGAAAGGAATTTGCTGTAGCGTAGTGCGTAATTCTAATCGAGCACGCTGACTATGTGCTTGCAGTGTCCGCCACCAGAGGTGCGCGAGACTAGATACAAGCAGCGTGCCTTCTACAGGAAGGCGGATGTAGTGCGGATTCACGCAGGCAGTTGTATAGTGAATGCCAAACTGTTCAGTTGTTATGTTCAGTTCTGTACTTAATGGCCGACGAGGACCATTTATGTTAGCCTTTAAAGGATAAAGTTCAGAGGTTACAACACTCAGGGCAATGAGTGTGTTCGATTCCACACATTCTGTTTTTCGCCTAGGTTCAATGGAGGCCTTTTGAAATGACGGAAGCTACACTTGACGAAGTCCTACGCCACCTCGTTGATCAACAAATGGCTCTTAGTGCACTGTTGCAATTCATGACTCAGATCTTCGCAACGGCCTTGGAAAATCTTACCCAGGTATTTCAGTCTTCAGCTTCGGCTCGGTCCAAGTTCAGGCGTCCTGCAGTGGCAGCCACGTCTACCCCTGTATCATACCCGCCGCCTTTTCCTGCATTTGACCAAGCCGCGAAAGAGTGGGACTTTTATGAAAAGCGTCTGCGACAGTATTTTCAGGCTTTTGTCATCTGGGATGCCCAGCTGTGCCGTGCTCTTTTTATTTCATGGATTTCTTCTAATATTTATCAATTGTTGTGTCAACTGGCCCACCTGCAGGACCCCTCATCTCTTACTTCCAATCAGAGGTGTCATTTACTGTCTTCTTATTACTGCAAGCGTACTCATGTTGTAGGTGACCAAGTGGAGTTTTATAAATGCCGTAAACAACCGCACCAGTCATATCGGGCATGGGCGGCCAAAATACACGGTCGTAGTCGGCATTGCAATTTTGTTTTGGAGGTGCACAAGGAGTCTTATGCTGATCAGGTGGTCAGAGATGTGATTATTCACCTGGTGCCCAACAGGGAAGTGAGGGAGCACACCTTATAACACGAAAACCCTTCATTGTCAGAGGTCTTAAATACTGCCCAAGCTTTCGAAGTGTCGAGGACAGAGACAAATCAAATTGAGGCATGGTGTGACTAGTCTTTCCCCTCTCGCCATCTGCAAGAAGACGAGCCCCCTGAGGACGACATTGCCGCGGTTACACAACACTCTGTACGGACGAGCAGTAGCCATCCTATGCAACAGTAGAAGCTGCGGGCACGTGGACCGCAACAACAGATGACATAGGGATGCCCTAGTGCCCCCTTGCCCTCCTGCTCCTCTTGCTTTGTCAGTCACGATCGGTCAGCTTGCCCTCGGCACTGGGCTATGTGTCATTGGTGCAGGAAAAGTCATATTTCATCCGTGTGCAAGTCAAATCCCTCCGTGTGGGATCTTGATGTAGATACGGAAGTCAACTGTGTGGAGGCACTGTCTGGGACCTAAAAGTTTGCAACAAGGTCCTCTGTATGTAGGTTGATACAGGCTGTAACTCTGGTGAACTCACAAATGTATGTCAAGTTGGGCTCCCCTCCCCTGCAGCCAGTCACTCGCAAGTTGCTCAGTTATAACAAACAACGGATTCCAGTGCTTGGCCAATTTACCACTCAGGTAGCATACCACACAAGTCATTTGCTCCCTAACCTTTCTTGTAGAGGATAAGGCAACCACAGAGAATCGTTTTGGTATGGACGCATTTCAGTTGTTCGGGTTTTGATGTCAACCCAATCTCGAACGAGGTACCCTATGGACGAGCTCTGCTCTTAATTTTCTTCTCTGTTTACACCGGGTTTGGGATACTCCACGTCTTATGAGGCACACATATCTATGAACCCCTTTATGCCTACCAGTATTTATGCCCCAGCCATATTCCAACGGTTCCTGGAACAGCTCACAGCACCGATTACGGCCTGTATAAATTATCTGGACGACATCAAGGTGTCGGACATGTCTGTTGAAGACCGCTTGCGAAACCTACGGTCCCTTTCTTCGGCACTCCAGGCTGTGGTACTCAAATGCAATCTAGACAAGTGCAGCTTCTTCCAACCTGCTATTGTCTATCTAGGTTTTGAAGTTTCATGCAAGCGTGTCACCCCTTTACGCTAGCATGTCACGACCATTTTGGCATTATATCACTCTACGGTGCTGCAGGAGTTACAGGTTTCTCTTGGAAAGATTGCATTTTACCACAAATAGTGCATCAATAGTGCAATCATTACATGCCCTTTTGCACAAAGGCGTGTGTTTTCAGTGGTCATAGACATGTGAAAGTGTGTTTTCTCTTTTGAAACAAAAGTTACAGCCTGCCCCCTGTCTGGTCACCTTCCAGCCCAGGCAACAATTAGTTTTGGCCACAGATGCATCTCAACATGGGGTGGAAGCAGTCTTGGCCCATAGTTACAAAGCCGGTACTGAGAGGCCCATTGCTTATATGTCAAAAACATTGAACTCGGCACAACTCAAATATTCACAGATAGAAAAAGAGATCCTTGCCATCATCTATGCATTGCACACAATATACGTTTTTCTGTATGGCACAAAATTCCATTTGATCACAGACCATAAATTCTTGATTTCCCTGTTCAACTCTTCTGCATCCCTGCCAGGTAAAGCAGCACACCGCCTTCAGAGATGGGCCCTGTTTTTGTCACAGTACAACTATGAAATCCATTGTCGCCCCACGGCCCTACATACTAATGCCGACATGCTGTCTTGTCTTCCCGAGCGTCCGAACCCTGTTTCTGATAATGACAAATTACTCTGTTTTCATCTAGATGCGATGGAACAACAGGTAGTGGATGGTTTTCCTCTTACCGCATCACGTATTGCAGCCGCAGTCACAGCCAATCCCGTGTTAACACAGGTGGTCTCTTTTGTACAAAAAAGCTGACCGGAGAGGCCTCATACCATGTTTCGGACCCACTTTGCAATTACTTTTCTTTTTTGATATCAGTTTTCAGTCAGGTATGGAGTCCTCTTACTGTCCATGTGCACACCCTCAGGTGGTCATTCCCTCCTCTTTAGGTCCTCTGTCTTCTGCATGCGGACCACTGGGGTACAGCACTAAAAAAGCATTAGCCCACCACCATGTGTTCTGGACAGGCCTGAATGAAGATATTTTCAGATTTATGTCTGCCTCCTTGAAATGTGCGACTCAGCAGGCTGCTCTGCATGCGTCCCTTTCACTGTGGCCAGATCTGGAACAGGCTCGGGAACGAGTTTATGTAGATTTTACGGGTCCTTTCTTGAATTTCTTCTGCCTATAGGTGGTCAACGCATTTGTGTGTTATGTTGCACTTCTATGTCAACAGCAGTAATGGTTTCAGCATTATCTAAGATCTTTACTCTCGAAGGCCTGCCCAGCGTTTTCTTCTCGAGAATTTGCCGAATTCTGTGCCGCAGTGAGGTATCCGTCACGAGTTGGCGCCACCTTTTCACCCCCAATCTAACAGGGAGGTCAAATGTCTTGTCAGAACGTTTAAGACCCAGATGAAGAAGTACGTAGTTCAATGTTCACCTGACATGGCATTGTAGATATTCCTGGCTTCCTACCATTTTACACTGTTCGGTGATAAGAGCCTAGTAGAACTCTTACACGGCCGATAGCCTCGGACGATGCATCACCTGCTGCAGCCCCTTCCGGGCCACCTCCACGCGGTGCCGCCAGCCTGTTTCTGTCTGTGCACTACTGTGTGTGCCTGTGGGTTCAGCTGCTGCCCCAAATGGAGCCCAGCAGTTGTCATTCATTGTTCTGTCTGCTGTCTCTGTGCGGTCCGCACATAGGATGGCCATACATCTCGACATGTGGTTCAACTGCATCCTAGGGTGGCCGGTTGGGAGTGGGAGGACATCCCAACACACCCACGGGTTCACCCGTCGTCTGATGAGGCTGAGCACGAAACCCAGCCTCCTCCCAGCCGACACTCCACAACGTCCAGGGAGCAGGGTCCAGCAACACCTATGATTTTGCCTGTGTCAGCTCCTCCCATGGTAATGGCTCCGCATCCTTCGCCGCCTCTGCCACCTCCACCTCCATCGCCATCGCTGCTCACAGTGACACTGCCTACAGCACCGGGTGAGAGTGACGACAGCATCATTGATTACGACCCACCTTCTCCGGTCATATCTCGCTGGCCACCAATGGGCAGGTCTTGCTGTGTTGCATGACTCTCTCAGTCTGCACATCCATACTCTGTGGTTGCGGCTCGGCGTTTTGGTCATGATGACAAAATGGATGTGTCATGTGTAAGAGTTTAGTTTTCCTCCACAGAAGAGGGAGATGTGCTATAGCGTAGTATGTGCCATGTAATTCTAATCGAGCACACCAACTATGCTTGCAGTGCCTGACATCAGAGGCGCATGAGACCAGATATAAGCAGCGTGCCCTATACGAACGTAGGCAGATGTAGTGCAGAGTCACGTAGGCAGTTGTATAGTGAATGCTAAACTGTTAAGTTATTATGTTCAGTTCTGACTTAACAATCAATGAGAGCCATTTAAGTTAGATTTTAAAGGATAAAGTTCGGAGGTTACATCAGAATTTATGTTGGTAGTTACTGATGAAAGTTGTAGGAATGCAGGAGGTTTCTGATAATGAGGTTGATGTAACTGAGTTAATGAAAGAGTTAGATGGGATGATATATATTGAGGTAAAAGAAGAGGATACTACCATATTTACGCGAATATAGATCACACTTTTTTTCTGAGATTTTGGCTAGAAAAATCATGGTGCAGCCTATATTCAAGATTTTCCTCCTGACATTACAAATCACGAAGTTTCGTGACATATACATGAATCACGTGGGTGAATAAACTTAATACAGTAGCTATTCTTTTCAAACAAAAAAATTTAACATCATTTTGTAAAATTTTGCCAGCATGTTTATACAGCCATTTCGCTTTCGCCACGCTGACGCGACTGATGCGAGTCTTGTACCAAGATAGCCTGTATTGATTGTTCCAACTCGGTATCAACAGCTGTTTCTGTGCAACCCATTTATCGTTGTTCTGTGGCACAGCCAACCAAAGTTCAACAAGTCTGTGTGCTCATTAATATAAAGTGGATGTACATAACACACAGAGTACAAAACTACAGAAATGCTGTGTGTGCTAAAAGTCTAGATCAGCGGCAAGGCCTTGCTGTACTTAAGTGCAAAGGTGGCACTTGTTGCTGTACATGCCGGGAGTCACTTGTTTCTTTATTTGTGTGAAGTGAGACAGATGTGTTCTGACGAAAAATATTATAATTTTTGTCACACTGAAATTACACTTGTAAATTATCAATGTTTGAAATTATTAGAATCTTTTAATTAAATCATGGGTTGGTTTGGTGGATTATTCATCACAAATGGATAGGCAGTATTGTAAAAAGGAATGACATTCACAGCAAAACAAATATTCACGCAACATACACCATTCAATAACATCACCATGGGTCAGACTGTAGCTTGAATTCTGGTGCTATAAACACATTTAATCGTTTCTTGCTTCTCATTTGCTTAAGCATCGCAATGCTCTTATGCCATTTTATAACTGAAGTTTCTCATAAATTTATTAGTTCGGTCTATATTCAAGATTTAATTTTAATATAAAATTGTGTCAAAAGTTTACGTGCAGCCTATATTTGCACATGGGCTGTATTCGCGTAGATACGGTATGCAAGTAGCTCTGATGGTGAGATAGGTAGTTTTTTGGAGAGGGGCAGGGGGATGTGCTAGAGAGGGAAGTTAGAAACAGCTAATACCAGTAAAAATAGATGATATACTACATGATGAGGGAAGAAAAGAGGAGGGAAACACCAAAGTAGGAACAGCAAAACTAGGAATTGATGACCATCAGTCTAAATGTGAAAGTAACTTCAGAACTAGGCTCAAACATCAGAAAGACTATGACATAGACAGTTCCAGTAGTAGTCACATTGCACAACAAAGTAGTGTAGAGGTTACAGGAAGAAGTATAAATAATAACACAGATGATACGAGTTTTGAAAAGATTGTTGATGATTTGTTATACGAAAAAGATGCAGCCAAAAAAACTGAATGTACTGGTAGTCCTTATGTTCATGTAAAACGTGAAAGGTCTTATTAGCAACTGGGAAGACCAATCTGTGGTAAAAATAAAGGGATCCACTAATAGGTACAATTAAGTAGTAAAGTCTCACGTTTTATTAACATTTACTATCAAAGGTCTGAAATTTACTCAAGGGTGTCTTGTGGTTCCTGACCTAAGCGAGTCTATCTTAATGGGGGTTGACTGGTTAATTAAGGTAAATTTAAGCTTTGAATGGGTGAACAAAAAATTAATTCTGATTGAACTTCATAGAAAAAAAATTGAGAAACTGTTTGATGAATTCATGTATCCAACTATTTTAAGTGTTATTATTGTTGTATATATGATACTTATTTCACAGTTAAAATCTAATCATGGAAGCTCCAGGTTGGAATTCAACAGTACAATGAGTACAGTTTACAACTCACTGCAAAGACATAATAACAAGCTGTGACAGGCACATAAAAAAGACACACACATAACACTTAAGCTGTCGGCCATGGCATTCTTCGGAATCAAGAGTATTCACAGAATCATACAAGCACACTTCACAGTCACACAGTCCGTCTGCCACAATCTGAATCATGATCTGCAGTGAGGGAATAGGAGAGGGGAGGAGAGGAGGTTTATATGTTCAAATGTTTGTCAAGCTTAAGGGACTTAACTGCGGGTTCATCAGTTCCTACACTTACAAACTACTTATGAACTACCTTATACTAAAGACAGCACAAATATCCATGCCAGATGGGAATTTGAACCCCCGATGGGGAACGGCCTTGCGCATCGTAGCAGAGTGCCTCAATGCACTCGGCCTCTCTGCCACGGCCAGGGGGGGGGGGGGGGGGCAACAAAGAGGTTATGGCATGGTGGTGGGGATGGATACAGCACAGCCTTTCGTAGTATGTACATATTATATGGGTGGAATGAGGTGCAGCTTAGGAATGGAGTAGGAAGGCAGAGGAGGGGAGGAAAGGAAAGAAAACAAAACAAAACAAAACAAACAGGCATATGTGCATAAGTGCTCACACACACACACACACACACACACACACACACACACACACACACACACAGCAAATGAAATGGGAGAGGTTTAGGATAGAGGGGTAAGAACTGTTGGGTGTAGAGAAAAAGTGGGTTATTGTAGGTTGAGGCATGGACAATTTTGCGATCAGAGAATGTACTGTAACAATAGCTCCCAACTGTGTAGAACAGAAAAGCTAGTGGTGTGTGTAAGGACTCAAAAGGCCCAGTTGTCAAGCAGCCATTGAAATCAAGCATACGCTCTGCTACTTGTTGTGCCACGGGTTGTCTACCTTGTTTTTGGCGACAGTTTGACGGTGGCCATTCATCCTAATGGACAGCTGATTAGTGGTCATGGCTGCTTTCACAGGTGGCCCAGCCTCTGAAAGGGTAGGATAAGCCTCTGATGGAACTGGAATAGTAAGTGCTGGGTGGGTGGATTGGACAGGTCTTGCAATGGGGTTTTCCACATGGATATGATCCCTGCTGCAGTAGACTGGGGTTCATGGTGGCATAGGGATGGACTAGGATGTTGTGGAGGTGGGGAGTGAGATGGAACACCACTTCAGGAGGGGTGATAAGGATGTTGTTTCTAGAACTTATGGGACTTAACTACGGGGTCATCAGTCCCTAAGCTTACAAACTACTTATGAACTAGCTAAGACTAAGGACGTCACTAATATCCATGCCCGAGGGGGGATTCGAACCCCCGACCGTAGTGGCTGTGCAGACCGTGACTGGAGCGCCTCAGTCCCCTCGGCCACTGCGGCCGGCAGGTGATAAGGATCTTGGGCAGGATGTCTCTCATGTCTGTGTGTGAGGACAGAAAATCAAAACCTTGGTGAAGGACAGAGTTTAGTTGTTTGGGTCCAGGATAGTACTGGGTCATAAGGGGGTGTGCTATTTTGTGGATGATTACTGGTGCCAGAGGGAGGATTTGGGGTGTGTGGAGATATGGCTTGGGAGATCTGTGTTTGGATTCTTTGGGGTAGTTTCTGTCTTTGCCTTTGTGAGACCTTCAGCATATTGAGAAAAGGAGTTCCTGTAACCTGTCACTGGAGATACGTCATCCATGGATGGGTAGGCTATAAGGGAGGGATTTTTTCACATGGAAGGGATGTCAACTTTTAAAGTCTAGGTACTGTTGTTGGTTGGTAAGGTTAATATGGACGGAAGTGTGGATGGAGCCATCAGTGAGGAGAAGGTTAACATCTAGGAATGTGGCATGGTTGGTTGAGAAAGACCAGGTGAATCAGATGGGGAAGAAGGAGTTTAGGTTTTGAAGGAAGGAGGATACGGTTTACTGGCCCTGAGTCCAGATCGTGAAAATATCATTAATAAACCTGAACCAGACAAGAGGTTTGGGCTTTTGGGATACTACATCTATATGGAATACTCTGCAAATCACATTTAAGTGCCTGGCAGAGGATTCACCGAACCACTAGGAAGGATTCCTACAGACATCTCATAATCTGGTTGGCATAGGAGGGTGCAATGTGGGTGCCCATGGCTGTGCCTCTCAATGGAAAAGTAGTTGTTTGTTAGGATCAAGTTGGTGGGGGTTATGAGGAATGTGGGTATTGAGCTTGAATTCAGAAGGACGTTGGGAGAGGTAGTGTTTGAGACTGGTAATGCCAATGGCATGTGGGATGTTGGTGTATAGGGAGGTGGCATCCACTGTGACAAAAAAAGGATCCAGGAGGTAAAGAGGTGGGGAAGGTAGAGAGTCAGAGAAGGAAGTGGTTGGTATCCTTGATATGGGAGGACAGATTTTGGACAATTGCTTAAAGATGTTGGTCAGCAATGGTTTAAATTATTTCAATAGGAGCACAGTTGTAGTGAAGCTTGTTGAGATTTATTCCCATCTGCTTGCATTACTGAACCTCCCAATACCAATGTTGAATAATGATAGATGTGAATGTAATTAGTCTATTATCATTTTATTTTCCTAAATCTTTGGTTTCTGTTTTTTAATGTGACTGGCTGAAGTCATTTTCTATTATTTGGTGTTGCAGAGGTTTGATTAATTAGCAAATATTATAGTCGGGCTGAAATATGACGATCCCTGGCTCCACCTACTGGCCTGGTAGACCATGCCACTTGGAGAAAAAGATTGTAACCATGTTGCCAAATAGTTAGTTTGCCACTGGGCAGTATAGCTAATGGTCGCTGTTGTCTGACAGAACTGGCAAAAGTACACAGTGCAGCCAGACACGCGCATGCGCAGAACGACATTTGCATTTGACTTACTCCAACAGTCTGCTGCAGCAGCCGGCGCTCAAAGCCGATTGGCACAAGCACCAGGGATCAACGTATTTCGGCTCGACTATAATTAATTCATGCCAGAGGTATATTGTTAAGGTTCAGATAGTATGCTACTTAGTAATTCTGGTAAAACTAAGTAAATTCTTTTCTCATAATATTAAAGTAGGTATTACTATGTTTCACAAATAATGTTAAGAAAGTTTTGCCCTCATTAGTTTCTGTATAATTACTGTTAATTATGAAAATATTGTTGGTAAAACTATTTTGTTAAATAAGTGAATGAAATACTATTAATTGAAACAAGATTTGTATATTAATTCAATCCGTATTATTTACACTATCTTTTACTATAGCCAGTTGCATGTTATTGATTACTTTTCCATTATAATTAATTTAATGTATGTAATTAACAATACTCAATTTCTAGTATCATTGTTTGAATGATATAAATAGGATGAGTTCGTGGCATGCAAGAGAGTATTATTTCATTCTCGTCTGATATACAATCTGTGTCGGTTCAGAGTATTGTTTCATCCATTGTCTGAGTCATAATCAACGCTACTTCAAAACATTGTTTTGGCTGTGATCTGAGGCACAAGCAACAACAGTTGGAACTTTAATTTTGAACAATTATGTAAAATGTTGTAAGTGTTATTAGTGCAGAAAGAATAGCTACTATGATTAATCCATATTTGTGCTACACTGTACACTTCAGACTTATGTATTCCACACACGAACTATGTAAGCACGTGTTACTGATGTGTGGAATGTGCGTTCCTTGTCACATTAATTGTAATTAATGTGACTTGTAAGCTGGCCATAAATGGGGACAACTGGGCTTTTATGAATAATTAAAAGTGTCAAAGAACTGCAATTCTGAGCGTTTCTTTTGTTATTTGTAGTGAATTAGCTTTGCCCCATGAGATTTCAGCTAGCTGCTACTGAGAACAACAATAATCATCAATCTACAACCAATGTAACAACACACAGTAACCAGCTTGCAGACAAAGGTTCCACCACAGTAGTTATGAATTGCAGTGACTACCTGGCAGAAGGGCTCCACCAACTCTCTGATTCTTTATAACACAAGTAACCTGACACTGTGTATTAAGAACCCGATACCATGAAACTAAATTGAACTGTTCGATACCAATAACTTAAAACACCAAATACTTAATTTCAGCCCGTGAAAAGCAGTTTAACAGTAATAAAATGATATAATCTTCAATATTCAGGGGATTGTCATGTAATGTTAAGACAGCTTATTCGATATTACTTACAGTATCTTGACAAATGTTTGATATTGGAATCTTCCATAAATAGCTGAGAAAAGAGGATATATCCTTGTAAACTGGTCATAACATGCGTTGTGTAATCTGATTTATTAGGTAAAAGATTTAAAAAAAAAAAAAAAAAAAAAAAAAAAAAAACCTATTTAATTAAGATGCCTGATGTGGATTGAAGCGAATTTTCTCACTCATTGGAAGTAAATTAATTATATTTTAGAGTATCTGAAGTTTATATTATAATTTAGAAAACTACCACAGAATCCAAAATAGATGCTATCACGAATTTGTAAACGTGGCTTTTAAGTTTTTTATAAACATAACTCTCAATGCCACGAGGTTTAAATGATTCTAAAGGTCATATTAGCTGATTTCATGTTAAAATTCAATATTTGTATATGTAATTTAGTTCAAAACCAAAGATGACAATGATTTTGGTATTTCTATAAAAGCAAAGTGTGCCTGAATTCTGGGCCAGATGAAGTTTTGGCACAGGACTATTGACATACAGTGTTAGTAATTGCAAATTCCAAAGTACTTAAGAAGGTGAAGACTGTATATTTGTAAATATGTGAGCCAAAATGGTGGATCCAAGTCAAAGTGTTTATTTTGGGCAGCAAAATTAAAGTGATATAAAGTCATATTTTTATGGCTATTCCTCAAACATTCTATGTTTAAAATCTGGACCCTTTCCCATGTGGAATCATTCTATGAAGACAACAAGATCAACTGAACATCTGCTGAGATGTTATAGCATTTTGCTGCCATAAATGTTAATTTGCCATATTTGTTGTGGTGCTGACAACACAAGCACAACTTGACATCTTTTTACTTATTGTTTTGGGTTGCTGTAATGCTATATCTTCCACCTACAAGTTGTGCCTGAATGACCCTATCCTGAAAGTCCAACAAGATCTCCTGTTGAAATCATAAATCCCCACCCCCAAGAAGCTCTCTCCTCAATCCCTCTCCCTTCTCACCCCAACAGCAGCCTGCACACCCACCTTCTACATGCTCCCCAAAAGCTACAAACCAAATAATCAATGAACTGATGGTTGAGTGAGATGAGGGACACTTTCTTGACAATGCAGAGTAGAACAAAGTGAATGAATACATATTTTTTTGTGAAATCAGAAAATTATATATTTGGACTCGTCCTATTTCATGTCATCTTCCATTTAGATAATAAGTGTACAGAGAATTTTACTTTTCAGAAAACAGCTTATGAACATAGATTCCTTGGATTTTTCTTTTCTGTAGCCATTATTACTTAGGGCAAATTTTACTCATAGGACAATACGTGATTTTAGTGTATAACTTCTATAATCATTAAATTTCTATGTTGTTTTGTATATCAAACTTTTATGTTACTTATGTCAAAAGGAATGCCCAGTTGTTGTAGACGCATGTACATTGAGCTGAATCTGTTTACAATCTGGTGACCATTAATCTGACTTCAGATTTGCTAGTAACTAATTTGGTTGGTAGTATTTCAACTGTTTAATTTGTCTTCTTTTGCTGGAATTTATCTCTTGATAACCACAAAATATATACCCACATTTACAGACTATAGAGCATGAAGATGAAAAACAGCCTGGCATGTATATACAGAAAAGACATTTATTTCTTCCTTTATCTTGGTAACAAACTTAAAATCATCATATAAAATTTACAGTATCTGTAAAGTAAAATGTATGAATATTAGGTGTTAATCATTTTTTGCATCATTTTCCAAATTTTGTACAGTTTGTCTTTATTTCATCATTTTGATCTTCTTGTGCTTAGGATTGCAAATAACAACAGATCTTTCAAGTGAAAGTTGCAACACTTTTGGGGGTATATGTAATATAATGGAGAGAGCGAGTACATAGTGAATCTACAGAAACAATTCATTTCTTTACCTATCACAATACACAAATCCTCCCTTATTAAAAATCAGTTTCATAATTCGTTGTATTTTTGGACTTGCCTGAAACACATCATTTAGTTCATAATTACAAGCTACTTCTTAATCTTTCATCAATTTCACAATTTTATATTTGTAATTACCAAATTGGAACAATTTCAGTGAGCTATTTTAATTAATGAGACAATAATTTTTGTAAAAATTCATATTTTATTATCATCCAATTAAGTGAAATGCCTTTTCTTGTGTGTACAAGTCTAGAACTTTACATAAATGCAATTGTAGCGAAATTATTGGCAATTGGGCCATAATAATGAAAATGTTTGTACAATTATTACAAGATCTGAAATTAAATGTGAAATCAAAAATTTATTAATGACATATGATGCAATAAAACATTTAGATAATGTATTTCTCCCCTTACAGTTTATAGAGACATTCTGATTTGACAGATGAATGTGAATAATTAATGTTCTTTAATGCCAAATTTCATATACTCACAATTAAAAATCACTATTAAAAGTTGCTCACTGAATTGTATGGAGTGCTTATAGAAAGTAGTTTTGTAGTATTCACTGAAATTTGTTGTTACAGAAAAGATTTAATTATGTGGTAGCGTTGAGAGCTGCCTCAAACCAATCTGCAGACTAGAGACCACACACAACAATCTCTGAAGATGCAACATCACAGACATCCACATTCACCCAACGCACCTCATGACCTATGTTGTGAGTAACCTTTCCCTTCTGTCCCTTCCTCTTTCCTCCTTCTACCTGATGAAGGATATATAAATTTCCGAAAGCTAGTGTAAACTTTTACTTAGATTGCCTTTTATGTCACTTTCTGTGTGATATTGGCAGTACCAAATGATGGTAAGTACTGGCCTGCCACTCTGTCTCTCTTGCACATTATTTTCAAATCTCAGTACACAATTTTTGTAGTTAATCAAATATTAACAACAACATTTAAAATTATAATTATTGCCATAACATGTGATTATTAGCAAAAGCTTAAAAATTGGTAAGACGCAGATTCAGTCAAGGATAGTCATAAGTGTAGTATGTGAAGTCTGTGGAGGATTGTAAGTCAGTTAAATTGTCATACTGTGTGTTTCATTATGAATAAACCAGTGAAACATAAAAAATGAACTTGTTAATCACTGAGTACACCACCCAATGTTATGAAAATTATTTTATCATGATTACAGGGAATTTAATTATCAAAGGATAAGTTAAGAAAATTATGACAATGACTGATTTTTGTTATTTTAATTCTTGTTAAGTTAATTGAAATAGCTCTGCTACTAAGAGGTGACAGTGTTAAAATGTGAAATTCATTTATGAATCCACACAGGTAAATGACATCCTCCAAGACTGCTGTGTTAACAATAGAAGAAAGGACAAATGACACTAATACAAAGACAAATTAAAATTATTTTCACTAATATTACTGAGAATAATAGACCAATGTACAGATAATTTCTTATGGGAAACAGCTAAAATTGCTTATAATCTTTATTCAGGTGACCAGTTTCAACAGATTAAATAAACTGCCATCATCATATTTTTCATTTCATGCACATCACAAAGGAAACCTTTTAGAAACATACTTACCCACCAGCATTATTATTGGCCTGTCATAATAAAAATAAAAATACCAGTGCAGCAGATTGTTCCTGAAAGTTCTCAGCCACAGATTTGTCAAAAGTGCAATTTACCTTAACATTAATAAATAATCCTAAAATACCTAATCTGCCAGAAGATGATCACTTCTAAATAACCAATTCTGTAACAAATAGAAAGGAAGCTGTGGATGTTTCCCTCACTTCCATATTATCTGGCTCTAAATTCCACAGACTTTACCTTTAGATAATTTGAAATTTTGTACCAAAGCCTAGAATAAGATATTGAGAGCCATCATATCGAAACCATATGGCTGAAGTGGAAACAAGTCATATATTGAAAAACATTATATGTAAATGGATTAATTCAGCTATGAGTCCAATTAGTCCAGATTTATATCAGGCAATTCTATACACCTCAATTCTCCAACATATAAATAATTGCACTGTATTTTCTCTAAATGACTACATTTGTAATTCTTCAATTTCATAAGTAGGATTATGACCTACACATTTAGTTCCTCATCTTTACATAATATCATTGTTATTAACTTGAATCTGGTTTATGAAATAATTACAAGCACATTCACTTATTAAATTTCATCTCAGTTAAACTCAACTAGACTGTTGATAGCCACCAAATCAGAGGTACTTCAACAATAATAATACAATCCATACTACTTTGGGAGAGCAAAATATATGTGAGAAACTGCCAGAAAATTCCGACTTTGTAACTCATTAAGAAATTCTAAGAGGCACAAAATCAAGACTAGAAGTATCTTCCCACACATTCCAAACATACACTTAGGTACTATATGAGTATGGGTGGATTCTGATATAAATATGACTTTTTTATTTTGTTCAATCAATAGGACTACATCAATTTTAGTGTTGAATTACTACAGAAAAATTTTCCAGATTCATCAAAGAGTTGAAATATGCTAAATTTGTTTATGAAAATAATAGTAACAACAACAATAATAATAAATTCTGTAACTCTACAAAGGGAAAAGATTGCAGTCTAGGTACTCACTTTTTAGTTCTTAAGTCACCCATACCTATGGGAATTGATATGTTGACAACATCTGCATGCTGCCAGTCATTAGAAAGGCTTATACCTCTTTTGTACTGTATTAAATATCCTGTCAGTGCACTATGACCATCAAATGGCTTGTGCCATGACAAACGAGCTGATCTGCTGTTAATTTCAGTCACCTGCACATCAAATGGGGGATCAGGTGGTTCTGAAAAATAAGAACAGTTTTACATTTCTTAAGGATAAAAAATGTAATTCTGTGTTAAAACAGAAATTTGAGTGTAATGACGTAATAAAGGGATAGTCAAATAAGTTGGAATAATAATGGAAGGCTGTTCTTTAAGAAAATAAGTTATGTTTACACTTCCTGGAAAAGGGGGGGGGGGGGAGAGTAAAGCACACAGAACTTAGTGATTGATGCCATTGTAATTTCATATACATACACCCATGAACCTCAGACAATGACAAGGTGGAGTGACCCACGTGCCTCAAAGATACAGACAGCTTTACCATGGGTTTAACCACAGCAGGGGGTATTTCTACAGAGGCCAGACAAACATGTGGTATCTGAAGAAGGGCAGCAGCATTTTCAGTAGTTACAGAGGCAACAATCTGGATGATTGACTGAACTGGCCTTGTAACATCAGCTAACATGGCTTTGTTATGGAGTTATTGCAAATGGCTAAAAGCAAGGGGGAACTATAATCTGCTAGCTTACACACTAGTATCTCTTTTAATGAGATTAAGAAACACACTACTTTTGTGCTGGGTGATCAGATCAAAAATGGTTTGATTAATTACCTGGTAGAACATACTATTCCAACAACATTGCAAGTGCCCCCATGTGCTTCTGTATGAAACAACAACACACAGAGCATTTATTTCCTTGGGCCTCTGTGAAATGTGGCTGGACTTGGTAACGAAGTTGGTTTCATTAGGGCTGAAGGGGCACCAACACCATATGCTCAGTGTCCCCAATTACTTTTATTTAAATGCAAATAACATCTTCAGGTAGGAATATGTTTAGTGATGTGATGACGAGGTGCAACAGGCACATAAAAATGATACCCACATACAACACTTTCAGCTGTCGGCCATGGCTTTCTTCAGAAATAGGAACATTCGTGCAATCACACAGGCACACAACACAGTAACACAACCATCATCTCTGGCTATCACACTTCGACTCACGCTCTGTTTGTGGGAATAGGGGAGGAGAAGGGGAATAGGAAGGATGTGTCGCGGTGGTGGGGATGGGTACAGCATAGCCTTCCAGATTATGTATGTATTAGATGGGAGGAACAAGATGCAGCTTAGGGATAGAGTGGGGAGACGAGTGAGTGGAGGAAAATAAAACAAAATGAATGCACACACACACACAAGCACACACAAACTACTCAAAATAGGAGAGGTTTAGGATAGAGATAGGAACTGTAAGGTATGGAAAACAGGGAAATTATCGTAGGTTGAGGCCTGAGTGATTTCAGAATCGGAGAATGTACTGTACCGATAACTCCCATCTGTGCAGTTCAGAAAAGCTGGTGGTGGATGGGAGGATCCAGATAGCCCGAGCCGTGAAGCAGCCATTGAAATCAAGCATGTGCTCCGCTGCATGGTGTGCTACAAGATGGTCCACTTTGTTTTTGGCCACAGTTTGGCAGTGGCCATTCATCCTAATGGACAGCTGGTTAGTCGTCATGCCAATATAGAAAGCTGCACAGTGATTGGCCACAGTGTTGTATGTGTGTGTCTTTTGTATGTGCCTGTCACAGCTCGTCGCCACATCTTTGCGGTGCGTTGTAGACTATCCTTATTACTATATTATTAATTCCAACCTGGACTTTTCCAGGGTGTCCAGCAATAAGCAATTTTCAAATTCAAGGCTTTTTCCAGGTTTCCCAAGAAATAATTTTTCAGGTTCACCATATATTAACTTGACATAAACAGCACAAACAATTACTATTCTTTAACAGTTTTTCTACTTATCTTCATCTGCTTACAAATCAAAAGTGGAGAATATGCTTGCATTTGAAGGAATGCACTTTTAATACATGAAGAACCCGTGAGTGATCCAATGTGGACGCAAAGATCCACAATTACGTTCTTTAATACATAATTATTGGTATAATCGTATATGCATTAAAAATTCAAACCAAAAATTAATGTATAAAACTTGAGAAAATTTTTAGTTTATTTAAAAGCAGCTTAGAAAATATACTCATGTTAACGCCATATTTAGGCAGGTGCAACATGTGTAGCTGCACAGGGTGGCAAAATTTTGCTATCAAAAAAGTTTTTAAAATATTATTTTAATGTTAATTGAAATCATCATTATTCAGATTTTGGATTACAGCAATAAATTTTAAAATTCAGGTTTTTGTGCTGCTAGCAGTGGCGTATCTAGAGGTTTTTTTTAAAAATCCCAGATGTTGTGGGGGGAGAGGGGGGGGGAGTGTAAAGTAAATTACTGCACAGGGGCAGGAGAAGAATTTCTTCACTTGCCACATTCCTTTCTCACAAATGCAAAACTTGACTGTAATAGATCAATTTGCTACGTTTTTGATATGATACAATATGCTATTCAAATCAATAAACTACTGGCATAAATGTGAAATATAAATACAGTGCAACTCCGATTTAATGTTTTTCAGGGAATTTAAAAAAAATAAATAAAAAAAATAAAATAAAAAAAAACAATAAATAAATAAATAAATTGTGTGAAATATGGGAAATAAAATTTTTAGTGCTAAAATTTGCTTAAAGGATCGCACTTTCATTTTCGTAGTTTTTATATGATATATAACGTAATAGAGATCATAATACTAGGCAGGGCCTGTTTTTATTATGTAATAAACCTTATCCGAATTTTGAAGCATAACTGAAACTGGTAACTTCATGGGAAACATTTGACATAACTTTATTCATCATAATCAATGTTTTCGTGAAGGCTGCATCTGCATCATTTATTTTTTTATATAATGAAACACTGCAGCAGTTGCGAATTTTTTCATGCTTCGTATTTTCTTTTTCACACTTCAGATGACGATTTTTCAGAATTTAATCGTGTTGTCAAGTGCAAATATCTCTTGCACCGTATTGTCTTTTCGAGGTTATAACATACTTTGCCCATTTAATGTGCAAAAAACCACGCATAGGCAAACTTTTTTTTACACTGTTTATGAAACGTCACAAAAGTAGTTACATAAATATTTTCAGTTCACAATGACAATAAATTCATTCTCGAAATTCATCATAAGAAGCGCAAAAAACTACATCTGAATAAACAGTGGGTGCAAAGGCTGATGGAGCAATCGTAAATTACAGTCATTCCAATCAGTCACTGCACCATATGGCAACTTAGCGCGAACTATAAACAACGAAACATGAACTATGCATTCCAATAAATGCAAAAAAGTCAAGCAACTTTACTGCATAATGTTATAAACACAACTTGATGGTGAAAATCATACCACCTTCAATTTATGTCAATTGCGTAAGTTTTAACTCCTCGAACATGTTTTCATAAAACATAAATAGTGTGAAAGATGTAAATATCTTAATGGAAAAGCTGGGGAGAATTAAAATTGTAAACTGACAAACAAAATTGTGTAAAAAGTGGGGAAACATAAAATCAGGGAACATAAATGTGAGGTTTCACTGTACAAAATTGGAGAAAACACAAAAAATTCAAGGTTTTTGAGTAAAATTCAATGGTTTTCCTGTTTTTTCACCAATTTAGGAAATTCCAGGTTTTTAAAATTTCAAGGTTCACTGGACACCCTGCTTTTCATTTAATTTCAAGTCATACATGTAGCACACTAAAAGTAGTTCATCATTCCCTTGATGTCATGGATATATAATAAAATATAATACAGTCAACCATCATAGAATATCAGAGAACATTTCTAAGTAATAATTTATATGTAAAATATCTTCCTGTATGAAGTACATTAACATAGCTACCTTGAATAGCCAAATGAATTAACAGCTCACTGTGACCAAAGACATTGCCTGCTTGACAGATGTACAGGCCCGAGTCCTCCCTGTTAGATTTGTTTATGATCAGTTTTGATGAAAGACCTCTGTCTGTTTTGATTTCTGACATGCTTAACCTGTTAAGAGAGAAACAAATTTTATTAATACTACGTCTGCTTAATTAAGGGCTGTGAATACAAGGAAGTGCTGTATAGTAATCATTACTGGAGATAAACATAGTAGTCACTGTCAGTAAATAGCCTTGAACTGAATACTGCATTGAACTACATCGCTGGAAATAAAAATTGGTAAACACTCTTAGAGTTTTCCAATTCACTTAAGGTTTATTGTTGAAACAGTAACTGT
This sequence comes from Locusta migratoria, assembly GCA_026315105.1. Taxonomy (NCBI): domain Eukaryota; kingdom Metazoa; phylum Arthropoda; class Insecta; order Orthoptera; family Acrididae; genus Locusta; species Locusta migratoria. The sequence continues at coordinate 806,224,325 of CM048744.1, read as the reverse complement.
GAACAACCTTAATAGGAAGTACATGAAATGATTACATTTATAGATCAATAGCACAAGTGGCACTGTGATTTTACATAACTTCTCATTTTTACCACACCAAGTTATACCAGTCAAATACAACATACAGGTTGTATTGCTAAGTAAATGAAATATTGCTAGATGTAGTCTAAGGGCCAAGCCGTACATGTCTGTTTCCATGCCTTGCAACTACAATAGCTGCAAATATCACTTAGTACCTGTGATCCTCCAGTTAAACACTCTATGCATAGGGTAAAATTTCTGTAATAATAATAATTTATATAAAATATGTATAATGATTAATTAATCAAAGAGGTTTCATTCTAATGTTTGCAAATGAAGTAAGCACTGTCAGATAATTCAGTTCAATAATGTTTATTCAAACATAAGATTTACCTGTTGGAAATGATCCTATACAAATAAAAGTATTAAATTAGAAGTAAACCTTTTCAAATTACTTTAACTGATTCTTTGACTGCGTTCTGAGAATAGTAGCACAATCCCCAATTAAGGAATCACAGACAATGTTAAGATACTAAGTCCATTTTGTGAAAACACAACACGAAATAATTGTAACTTGAAATAGTTCAAAACTTAGTCCAACAAATATCAAATCTTACACTCATTAATTCTTGTGTAGAATCACATACACTGTTCAGTTAAAATTCCAAAATAGAAAATATTAAAAGTTATTAAACTGTCGGATATTAGCTTTTGGCAAAGGTAGAGTCCCAACATGTGTTTAAGTTTTGAAAAAGCAGCCATTTGCATTGGAAACCAGGCAGGTCCTTCTCCTTCCAAGACTAGACATAGTGTCCTTTCAGCCCCCAAGGAGCTCTCCACCCACACCACATAGGTATTTCAATTGACCACAGAACTCTTCCTGCCCTAGCCACTCTCTCATTAGTATATTGCCATCCCCTCCAAAAGTAGCAGGGTTCTTAACAGAAAAGAATTTTTTTTTACTAATTTTGACCATTTCCACACTAACTGTAGCAACTATCAAAATTGTATTTCAGAAATATCTCATTTGCAAAGGATGCTCAGAAGTATGAGAATAATGTTACGAATAACAAGCATTCATTTACGGTCGTTAGTTACACTTTTAAACATAGAAGTAACTCTTTAATAATTCATTCACGTCCATACTTCTGCTTTTAATCAGAATTACAACTACTTGACCACTTTTTCATAATATTACTGCTGTATAAAAGTAATGCCTGAATGCTTCAGTTGAGCCTGCTTAGTTTCGCACTTCACTTTCACAAAAATTATAGGCCTGTATAGCAACATATTTTGCCGGTTACCTACTAGTTTGATAAAGTGAATGTGCAGCTACAAATAAATAATACGTCGATGTATAAACTGTTAATAGTAGCATGTCACATTCTTGAAGATATTCAATTTGACAACTACCAAATAGCTAAAAAAATTATGACAGGTACAAGACAGGCACAAAAGCAAGGACAAGTGAAGGCGATGTAGAGTCTAGTCTACTACAATGTGAAAATTGTGGGTAGTTCTGAAAATATTACAATGTTCGAAATCCGCTAAAACAAAACTCCTGCAACATGTTAGAATGCACCAAGCACGTGAATATAATCATTATCAGCTCCTTTTATACTTGAGCACATCAGGCTGCGATTTATTTCTGATTTCAAACAAGTTTTTGGATGATATGATTACGACTCAGCTATTGTGAACTGTGTGAATTACACATCACTGGCAATTTGTTATTACAGACTGCCATTAACAGAAGACGTGATATTACTTTAATAATGTTTTCATATTTGTATTAGAAGTTTCACAACAACATTCAGTGACTGTGAAAACTAAAAGTAACAACATTAAAAACGCAACTTCTCAGTTTGTGTCATGCCATTCCTTTGTTATTCCCTACTGGCCACTTGGAGCGCTAGTATCGTTTCAGTTGCATTTTTTTCCCCCCTAGAGAGTTTCACGACTGTCTGTGATAGACTGTGATTGTAGTCTCAGAGAAAAACATTCAACCCCAAAGAAGATCAAGTTACACTTTAGGATTTCCATGAGATTTTATTGTTCAATTGTTTTTCTCTTATGTAAGAGCATAGTTAATAGTTGGCAGTTACCTGTTATCAGTTACCTTAGAATTATTGAGCTGACAAGACTTGTATTTGTACAACTTAATGTAGTAGTTTAGTGGGTTGAAACAAAACCCTAAAATTTCATAAACTACATGTGTGTGAAAAGTTATTTCAAGTATTTTGAAATATTGGCTTTCTTATAATTCTTCTTTGACAAATGAAGCAATCTATGGATATTCTACTAAGTCTGAAGTTACAACTCATAAAGTTTCGGGGTTCTCTTAAAAGGCATGGATTAGCTGGACCTCTTTTGAAGGGTGAACACTCTTGACTAACTGAGGAAAATAAATAATAAAGTAAAAAACCATTTTATTCCAGAGTACAAGCAAATTTGTAGTGTTCATCATAAAATAACACAGTCACTCCACAAAGTTATAAATATTCAGTCACCTTGTGACTATTTATCAGCAGTACAAATAATGTGTAAAATAAATAAACAAGCCAGGCTTCAGTAGCTTGACTGCTCATACAACACAATATTTAGGAATATTTAGGTAAATTCACAGGCAAAATAGATGATTGTTCATTAAATAGGTACATGAAGATAAGAGGTACATATCATGCTGCTTGGAATTGCTGAGTTACTGTGAAGGATATGATGATCTGATTTATTTAATAAATAACAAATGTAATAAATCTTTAAATGAATAGATAAAGGTGTGTTGCTTTCAAGATGATCACTTGAGGTAATAAGCTATCATCTAAGACAGAGTTTCTCAAACTGTGCTCCGCAGTGCACTTGTTACTCCACAATAGAACTCCAGGTACTCTGCGAAAAGGAAAGGATACCTCAAATAAGTTCAAAGTTCAGCTGTTATGTTTGCTTGATTCTTTGAACTCATACTTACCAGACAGATTGCAAGAAAATATTAAAGAAAATGTTTGGGTTGTAAATCAGTATTCTGTATCAAAAGGCCAGCCACTTTGACCTCGCAGCAGTATGAATGCTTGCTTGATTTGACATTCGATTCCAAGATAACAGCAAAGTTTCAAACCAAGTAATCGGTCTCGGAATTTTGGTGTATGCTAAAGGACGAGTTTAAAATCTTACCAGATAAAGCTAAACTATTTCTTCTGCCTTCCTTAACCACATATTTATGCAAATCGGAGTTTTCTGCATATATTTCAACATAGATTTCATCTCAGTTTAAAGCAGATATTCGGTTGCAAGTGTCCAATATTCAACCAGATATACGCCTAGTCTCATCATGCAAATTGAAACAGTCTCATCCCTCTCATTAACATCCTTGTTTTCTTTTTCCTAAACCAGAAAAAGCTTGCAATAATGTCTTTAAATACCTATTTATCTGTGTGTGTAAGTAATTGTGTGTCTATGGTACTTGTTCTGCTGAATTTATTCTTAAATGTTTTGTTACTGTTTTTTGTATGTGCATGAAGTTGTGTGTAATGTGAAATTGTGGATAAAATAAACATTTACAGTGATTAATCTTAATGTCTTGTGTGCTTAAATTGTGAAATTACCTTGCTTTGTTAATAATACTGTCACTGAGTTTACCAAATGCAGTATATATGTGCGAGGTAAATTTTAATGTTCCGCCTTTAGTTCCTCTTTTTAAAGACACACTGTGACTCAAAAAGTTTGAGAACCCCTGATTTAAGACATAGTTTGTTGAAATTACACAATAGATTCAAAAGTTAGTAATTTTAACTTCACTCTATTAAGATACTGTGAAAATTTACTTTTGTAGTTTTCAAGATATTAAAAATAAAGTTGGTTTATGAGCTGCACCTAATTTTTCTGCATTCATTACTGTATTTGGATTTGCTACAGGTAAATAGGGTGGATTATTATTTAATTTTGTGTTTGCAAGTATGACCATCTTTCTCAGTTCCATTCTCCATATTGACTGCCATCTTTGCATATTCTGAGAACAGTCCTGTCCATTGTACAGCATCATCACTTAAGCGATGGGTATTACTTAGGTATATGGTATGTTGTGAAAACCAATAGGCTCTCCCCTCTCCTCCCCCCCCCCCACCACCACCCCCATCTGTACACTGCTCCCTGCTTCTTGCCTATTTGCTGTCAAGCAATGTTCCCCTTACGTGTTTACCACAGAATAAAGATTCCCATGTATTTCTGTTATCTTACAGTACTGACGTACCAGGTGATGATCAATGCTGAAATACCCATATTGGTGCATGGTGTAGCCTCCTAGGCAGCAATGGAAGCACTTATTCTAGCATCCAATCAGATGGTAAATACTGTCTTGTGATGCATTATTCCTTGTCTGCTTGACCTGTTAGCATAGTTCTGCAAGAGCTGTGGGTTGACGAATCACATGTCAGTAGTTGTCCCATCATATTCCATACACGCTCAATTGGAGACAAGCCCAGAGATTGTGCTGACCAGGGAAGTTGATGCATACTGTGCCATCACCTGGTCATAGAGCGCTGTTCTCGATGTTGTCAATGATCGTTGCTCTCGGTAGCGGTTGGCTGAAATCTCAGGGGCCGAAAACTAATTCACTACAAAAGACGAAGGCAACACACAGAATTGCAGTTTTTTGACACTTTTAATGATTCATTATTAGTGCCCAATTGCCTCCATTTATGACCAGCTTACAAGCCTCATTAATTACAACCATTACAACCAACAATACATTCCACACATCAAAAATACTAAGTTACACAGTCCGTGTATGGAATACTAAAGACTGAGGTGTACAGTGTGGCACAAATATGGATTAATCACAGTATATGTGCTTTCTGCACTAGTAACACTGAAGAACTTTTACGTAAGTGTTCAAATTTAAAGTTCAAACTGACATGGCTTGTGTCTTAGATCACGATCGAAACAGTGAAGAATACTTGGAACTGTCATAGATTGTGCATCTGACAATTGATGAAACTATACTCTATTACATGCTGCAAGTGCATCCTACTTATATTATCCAAACAATGTCACTGAAAATTGTGTATTGTTAATTATTTAACATTAAATTAATTATAATGGAAAAGTGAAAAATTACTTGCAGCTATCTGTAGTAAGACAGCATAAATAGTACTGAGTAAATTGATATACAAATTTTGGTTAAATTAATAGTATTTCACTTGAAAGACATTTAAATAGGTTTTCAAACAATTACTTCATAATAAATGGTAATTATACAGAAACTAATAAGGGCAAAACTTTCCTAACGTTACTTGTGGAACATAGTAATACCTACTTTAATATTATGAGCCAAGAATTTACTTGGTTTTAACAAAAATATTAATTAGGATACTATCTGAACTTCAAAAATATGCCCCTGGCACGAATTATTTAATATTTGCTAATTAAATGTCTCCACTGTCAAATAATAGAAAAAGACTTGAGCTATTTACTTTACAAGCAATAAAAAATGTTTTGGAAAAGAAAATGGTGACAGACTAATTACATTTATATCTATTGTTATGCAACAGTGGTATTGGGAAGTTCAGTAGTGCAAGCAGATGGAAATAAATCCCAACATGCTTCGTTACAATGCGTAGCAGACCACATCCGAGTTTCACGCACAGTATGTGAACAAGCATTATCCTGTTGAAACAAAAAATCATGTTCATTTTGCAAGAATGGCGAAAGAACCAGTCATACAACATTATGCACATACTAAGCACTGGGCAGTGTGCCATCCACAGTCACTAAAGGTGAAGGAGAGTTGTATTTTATTGTATCCCAGACCATAATCCCTGGGTGGGGGCCAATGAGTTTTGGATGAATGAATTCTATGAAACTATGTTACCAGTCTACATTGTTGCAGAAATAAATTTAACTTGCATGGCTTTCATGGTCGAAGAACACGGCCCCCCATTCGATCTTCCCCAAGTCATACTCTGACAGCACTAGTTGAGAAATGCACTTAGGTGCTGTGGTGTGAGAGGAAGATGGGCTAGAGATAAGTCTGCCTGTACTTCCACTGCTAGTAACCAGTCGGCAACAGTTCATGTTGATATTGTTGGTCTCACAAAGACTCTTATTTGTGATGTGCTAGATATAAGATCTACCAATGATGATCTTGGCAGACGGCTGTGCTGCGTGGACGTCTAGAACCTTGTCTATTGGTGTGAGAATGTTCATGTGATCATTGCACAACTGACGCAGCATGTCCAACTTGTGTGGCAACTTTCCAAAATGACAATCCTGCCATTTGGAAGGCCACAATGCGAACCATTTCAAACTCACTTAGTTGACTGTAGGAGGCAAGAGTGCATCTTCATGGCATGGTGCATTTTCTTCACATATCGATATTACACTGACCCTTGTAGCAGTAGACATTCCTTGAACAGAGATGGAACTCTAGCAGCTAGATCACTATGCTATTTATTGGTGGGTGATATAAAAATCATTATCAGCACATTTACTATCCCCCAGGTGGCATCTGTCATCATCTGTCTAGGTGTACAATTTTTTCCTGGGAGTTATATTTGAAGTTGTACTGTAGATTCAGAATACCAAATTTAGACAATAATTTGCAACTACCAATAATAATAATAATAATAATAATAATAATAAATAAATAAAATAAAAAAACACATAATTCATGGATATATCTTTCAAGTGTAGAAATTTTTGAGCTGACTGATCTTTGAATAAGTACAAGAATTTCTGAATATGAAAGATATATGTTACTTAGATAGCACAAGAAATCAATGGTGGCAGAATACCAGGATGAGCATGGCAAACAGCTATAGTGCTATGACGTCTATATGTTGGTGTTACAAACATTTACAATTAGGAGGAAGATTAGTGAGCCCATAGAAATAGTCAAGCAATCTACAAACTGAACAGAGAAGATGGATACAGACTTATGGCTTGCTGCTGTCTGCACCATCAACTACCTCCCAGTTTCCCTTTTCATCTATTCCAAACAATAGCAAGCAAAGATGCAAACACCCACTGAAGATGTCTGTTATCATCAAAGAGGTGAAATAAGTCAACCACCAACGTCCAGAAAAATACTTTGTAAACACCATTCGAGGATGCCCATTTGCAGCACTGGTGTGAAATATTGTAAACACCAATAAAGAACATGCTCATTCAGTAGTCAGACCAGTACCCAGAGAAAGACCGCTTGGAACATGGCCTTAGCATAGGGCAGTTTTAAAGATTGACAATGCAGCCTGAGACCCTGGAATTTTATTGATTGTGAGCATAGTTGCGGAACCTTCTTACATAAATGATTAGTTGCTTCCTGGTATTGCAGATATTATCATGTATCCATGACTAGATAGCCTGATATGGATTAGTTGAAGCACAACTGAAATAAGACAATGATAGTAGCTTATAATATTACAACTTAGCAAATGGTCCACTCCCATGAACCACAGACATTGCTGAGGTGGGGTAGCTTGCATGCTTCAACGATACAGACAGCCGTACTGTAGGTGCAACCACAGCGGAGGGGTATCTGTGGAGAGACCAGACAAACGTGTGGTTCCTGACGAGGGGCAGCAGCCTTTTCAGTAGTTACAGGGGCAACAGTCTGGATGATTGACTGAGCTGGCCTTGTAACATCAGCTAATGTGGCTTTTCCACACAGTTACTGCGAACGGCTGAAAGGAAGGGGAAACTAGAGCCATTATTTTCCCGAGGACAAGCAGCTCTACTGTATGAACATATATGATGATGGCATCCTCTTGGGTACAATATTCTGGGTACGTCATAGTCCCAAATTCGGATCTCCAGGCGGGGACTACTCAGGAGGGTGTGATCATCAGGAAAGACAACACTGGCATTCTACAGACCGGAGCATCCATGTTCGATCCCTTAATTGGATAGGGAAGCTAGAAAATTTAAAAAGAGAAATGGATAGGTTGAAGTTAGATATGGTGGGGATTAGTGAAGTTCGGTGGCAGGATGAACAGGATTTCTGGTCAGGTGAGTACAGGATTATAAATACAAAATTAGTTGGGGGTATTAAAGGAGTAGGTCTGATAATGAACAAGAAAATAGGAATGCGGGTAAACTACTATGAGCAACACAGTGATTGCATTATCATAGTCAAGATAGATATGAAGCCAACACTGACCACAGCAGTACATGTTTATATGCCAACTAGCTCTGCCGCTGATGAGGAGAACGAATAAATATTATTATGGAAGACTGGAATTCGGTAGTAGGACAAGGAAGGGAAGGGAAGATAGTAGGTGAATGTGGTCTAGGCAAAAGAAATGAAAGAGGAAGCCACCTGGTAGAATTTTGCATGGGACATAATTTAGTTATAACAAACACCTGGTTTAAGAATCACGAAAGAAGGTTGTATATGTGGAAGAGACCAGGAGACACCGGGAGATACCAGATAGATTTTATAATGGTAAGACACAGATTTCGGAACCAGGTTTTAAACTGTAAGACATACCCAGGGGCAGATATAAACTCTGACCATAACTTATTGGTCATGAATTGTAGGCTGAAACTGAAAAAAATTGCATGAAGGTAGGAAAATAAGGAGACAGGGCCTGGATAAACTGAAGGAACTTGAAGTCCTGGAGAATTTCAGAGGTAGCTTTGGGCAACAATTGACAGAAACAAGGAGAAATAAACAGTAGAGGAGGAATGGGTAGCATTAAGAGATGAAATAGTGAAGGCAGCAGAGGACAAAATAGGTAGGAAGGCAAGACCTACAAAAAATCATTGAATATCACAGGATATACTAAATTTAATCAATGAAAGGTGAAAATATAAAAATGCAGTAAATGAAACAGGCAAAATGGAGTACAGACGACTAAGAAATGAGATTGACAGGAAGTGCAAAATGGCTAAGCAGGAGTGGCTAGAAGGCAAATGCAAGGATGTAGAAGAATGTATAAATAGGGAAAAAAATAGATACAGCCTACAGGAAAATAAAAGAGATATTTGAAGATAAGAAAAATTGCTCTATGAATCTCAAGAACACAGATGGGAAACCAGTTCTCAGCAAAGAAGGCAAAGCTGAAAGGTGGAAAAAGTATATAGAGAGGCTCTATGAAGGAAATGAACTTAGAGGCAATATTATAGGAAGGGGAGAAGAAGTAGATGAGGATGAAATGGGAGATACTATACTGAAAGATGAATTTGACAGAGCACTGAAAGACCTAAGTCGAAACAAGGTCCCTGGAGTAGATGACATTTCCTCAGAGCTATTGAAGTCTCTGGGAGAACCAGCCATGACAAAACTGTTTCACCTGGTGTGTAAGATTTATGAGACATGTGAAGTATCCTCAGACTTTAAGAAAAATGTTATAATCCCCATTTCAAAGAAAGCAGGCGCAGTCAGGTGTGAAAACTACAGAATCATCAGTTTAATAAGTCATGGTTGCAAAATATTAACACGAATTACTTACAGAACGAGGAAAAAGCTGATACAAGCCAACCTTGGCGAAGATCAGTTTGGGATCAGGAAACATGTAGGAACACGGGAGGCAATACTCACTTTACGGCTTATCCTAGAAGATAGATTAAGGAAAGGCAAACCTACATATCTAGCTTTTGTAGATTTGGAGAAGGCTTTTGACAATGTTGATTGGAATAAACTCTTTCAAGTTCTGAAGCAAGCAGGAGTAAAATATAGGGAGCGTAAGGTTATTTACAACTTGTACAAAAACCAGATAGCGGTTGTCAGGCTTGAAGGGCAGGAAAGGGATGCAGTGGTTGTTAAGGAAGTAAGACAGGGTTGTAGCCTTTCTTTAATGGTATTCAATTTGTACATTGAGCAAGCTATAAAGGAAAGCAAGGAAAAATATGGAGAAGGAATTAAAGTTCAGGGTGAGGAATTAAAAGCATTGTGTTTTTCCGATGACATAATAATTCTGTCAGAGACAGCAAAGGACATGGAAGAGCAGTTGAACGGAATGGACAGTGTGCTGAAAAGTGCATATAAGATGAACATTAACAAGAGCAAAATTAGGGTACTGGAGTGCAGTCTAAGAAAATCAGGTGATGCTGAAGGAATTAGATTAGGAAATGAAGCAATAAAGGGGGTAGATGAGTTTTGTTACTTGGGCAGTAAAATAACAAATGATGGTCGCAGTACAGAGGATATAAAATGCAGAATGGCAATGGGTAGAAAAGCATTCTTGAAAAAGAGAAATTTGTTAACATCTAATATTGATTTAAGACTAAGGAAATCCTTTTTTGAAGGCATTTGTGTGGAGTGTTGCCTTGTATGGGAGTGAAACATAAATAATATACAAAATGTATGCATCCTGCAAGTACACAAGACCACATACACACACACACACACACACACACACACACACACACATACACACACGCACACATGCACGCACGCACACACACACACACACACACACGATTGCACATTCACGCACCACTCAATATAGGTAAGGATTGGGATAGAGAGGTAGGAATCATAATGTATGGAGAAAAAAATAAGGAAGGCCTGGTTGATTTTGGGATCGGAGAATGTATTGTAGGGATAACTCCCATTTGTGCAATTCAGAAAAGCTGCTAGTGGATGGGAGGATCCAGATGGCCCGGGTTGTGAAGCAGCCACTGAAATCAAGCATGTGCTCCGCTGCATGCTGTGCCACAGGGTGATCCACCTTGTTTTTGGCTATAGTTAGGCAGTGGCCATTCATCCTAATGGATAGCTGATTGGTGGTCATGCCAATATAGAAAGCTTTACAGTGTTTGCAGCACAGTTGGTAAATTACGTGGTTGCTTTCACAGATGGCCCGGACTCTGATAGGGTAGGATATGCCTGTGACAGGACTGGAATAGAAAGTGCTGGGTGGGTGGATTGGACAGATATATCAGCGGGGTCTTCCACAAGGATATGATCCCTGTGGCAGTGAGCTGGGTTTCGGGGTGGCATAAGGATGAACGAGGATGTTGTGGAGGTTGGGAGGGCAATGGAGCACCACTAGGAGGGGTGGGAAGGATCTTGGGCAGCATGTCTCTCATTTCTGGGCATGAGGATAGAAAATCAAAACCTTGGTGAAGGATTTAATTTAGTTGTTCGAGTCCAGAGTAGTACTGGGTGACAAGGGGAGCGCTCTTTTATGAATGGTTACCGCTGTTAGGAGGAGGATTTGGGGTGTGTGAGGATATGGCAAGGGAGATCTGTTTGCGCACTAGGTCTGTGGGGTAGTTTCTATCTGTGAAGGCCTTTGTGAGACCTTCAGCATATACAGAAAGGGAGTTCTTGTCACTGCAGATATGCCGTCCACGGGTGTCTAGGCTTTAAGGGACCTTTTGGAAAGTACATTGTGGTGATATAAAGTGTAGCATAGCCGAAGGTCTAGGTTAAGATGAATGGTACTTGGTTGTGGGTTAATGAAGACAAAGAAAGTGCTGTTATTAAAATAACTTTATTTTTGTTATGTGATGAATTTTGTCCATATTGACTTTTGATGAGTGCTTTGTGACAATAGTTTTGATGACATGATGGGTCAAAGTAAACATGGAGCATTTACAGGATTCTTAAGGTGATACTGAACTCAGCTATCAACTTTCTGGCATAATCGACAATTTGGTGAAAAGTCATAATTTTCTCATTTTGATGTCAATGTCATTATATGCTACTATGGTAACTTTAAGCAGACCACAGCTTTTCCACAGTAGTAACACCCTTGCTCATTAAACTGAAGACTGGTACATAGAGAAAATGACTATGAATAAATCCTTGACATTTTTATGATCCTCGCCTACATGTCTGAATTTCTTTAACATCAAGAGGACTTACAATGTTTTTTGAATAACTAATTAATTAATTGAACAAAACTTTAAATTTGGTGTTCCATATATGTCACAATAATAGTTATGAGATAACAAAGGTGACACTTCATATTAATTACATTGTATAAAAACAAATGAATAAATAAAAACTTAGCTTCATCTAACTTTTCATGCTCTTGTAAAATATAATAAGAATAGACTGTAATTCACTACAAAGATGACCGCTGAGCCACAGACAAACACGTTGTGACGTACTGTGAGTTGATATTGCGCATGCGAACCAGAAGTAGACCTTACCTCTAAGTTACTTGAGGTCGACGAGTGCTGCCACAACAGCCATGTTAAAGAGTGTCTCTCTCTGTACTTGATAATGTTAACAGCTCTACCAGAAAGAGTGATGAAGTGTTTTTCTACCAACTTTCACTGTGTATTCTTTCATAGTGGTGACCCCGACATTGTTCATCAATACCATCGTTACACCCAAAAATGGCAATCAAAAGTGGACAACTTACACCAGATCCCCATGATCCCTCGCAGTTTTCATCTCAGGACAAACTACTCAGTTTGAGGATGATTTAGTAAATAGTTCCAAAAACTCACCTCATTCAACCAGGCAGGCAGTGTTTTCCAACAAATCGGTTGGATTTGACCCCATGTGCTCTCGCCGTCATGTTTCCTTATTCCAATAAGAAACCAGTGTGCATCTGTGGACATTTGAGTGTTTCGCAAAGTGTTTTAATGCAAGGCTTCATTTCCTGCAAATGTGATGCCACATCGGTCTGCTTGTGTCTATGACAAACAATTTCACTTGCATGTTGTATCTGGCACACTGACACCACCCATCATGCCTTCACAGTAGTTCATCTACCCATTTTTCGATCCACACACAACACCTGGCATCTTCGTCGTCATGCAGCCTGCCATGAAACCCGCATTGCATTTAGTCGTGTGGATTCCACAGTTTGGTCTAGTCCCAACACCACCTGCTGCCTCACGTGATGCTGCGTTTGCACCACCATATAACCCGCACTCAACGCCCATCTTCACTGCCGTGACACTGCCTGCTGTGTCTTCTCTTGCCACATTCATGTGTCCATACAACCTGAATCCAACGCCCAGAGTTACTACCACGATGCCGCCTGCTGTATTATGCAACACTGCTTTTGTACCGAGGTATGACCTGCACTCTATGCTTGGCATTACTGCTATGACGCCTCCTCTTCCTGCTGTGCCTACCACGCCGTATGACACCACATTCATGCTTCCATTGAAACTGCTAACAATACCCGGGGCTAGTGATTATTGTCCCTTGATGGGACCTCAGTTGGACACAACTTCCTACCACTTGCACTTCCCTAACCTGCCACCGTTAAACAAATGCAAACCCATACCATGGTGCACCTTGATGGAATCTAGTTTCCAGTTGCACATTGTTGCAAACAAGGATGCTTGGTTTTTGAGTTTCGTCACATATTTCCATGATCAGATAGACTTGGCGAGTGATATCATTCTGTCGCCTCTACCCATACCGAAGATCGACAACCTGAACGAGATTCTTCTACGATGCTTGTCACACTCGTTAGATGATGCATTGACTCACATTTACTGAAGAGGTAAACATAGGCGATTCCACTCCTGGCCAGCTTTGGTGCTGCCTGCAGTCTCAAGTGTATCACTCCTTCCTTCTGGGCCCAGCGCTGTGGGCTATCTGGTTGCTCAAACTGCCTGCCAACCTACAAATCCATCTCTTAGCAGTGTCCCATGACTGAATCTATATTGTACATGAGAGCCAGAAGTATACTCTTTGGTTGAGGTTGACGATTGCTGCCACAGCAGCTCTACCAGAAATAGAGATGAATAAAGTGTTTTTATTTCGTACTGTTGGTAGAAACCACAACATAAAAAGAGACAACCACCTCCATCCACAAACAAACTTGGTTTTCGATCACAGACTTTATCAAAAAAAAGAACACACACACATTCATACAGGCACAAATCACCAACACATGACTGCCATCTACAGCTTCTGCATTCTGAGAGCTAACTGCCGAGTGCTAGTGAGTTGTAGGTGTGTGATTGTACAAATATTTTATGTTCTTCTCTGATGAAAGATGCGGCTGAAAGTTAAGTTGTGTGTCAATGATTGTCTTTGCCTGCCTGTGGTTTGGCGATCATCTCTGCAGTGAACTGCAAACTCTTTGAATTATATTGTTATGGTTTAAAGAAACACTTGCCTATAACTGTGATGCAATCGCTGTCCATTAAAGAGCCAATCCACCTGAATAGGGTGGTCACCTCTGACGTCACACTGTAACATGACTTGGTCACCCCGACGAGCTGTGGCAGTCTTCTCAACCACATCAAAGCTGACTGGTTCTAAAACAGTAACATTTTAATATTTGCACAAACACATCGTATTAATTTTATTATTGGAGAGCATTTCACATGAGTTTTTCGAAAAGCAGCTAGTGTTTTCAGTAGCGGCAATAATAATAATAATAATAATAATAATAGTAACTGCTTACGCTATCATTACCAAGTTGTTCTCAACAGAATAGGCCTTACTTTGAATCTCTGCTATTACCTGACCCTTCACTATGGTCACTATATCTTTTTGGCAAAATCTTTATTTCATGGCCAAATATCTCTATCAACTGACTAAGACCAGCACTAGGCCTAGTTCAAAAAACCTAGATCATCCAGTAGCAGTTGGCCACAAAATCAACCTTATGAGCTATTGAAAAATGATACTTTCTTTTTATGGATTTGCCTACCTCTGATGAATTATACCTGTGGAAGAGTTTGAAATGCAAAAACATACTGAACCGAACTTTAACTTTGTCTGTGATTTTCATCTGGAAAACTTATAGAAGAATAGAACATTCATCAAAAACCTAACGATAGCCAACAAGCATTTAAAAATAAATTAAAAGAATTTCTGCATGGCAATTCTTTCAACACTATAGATAAATTTTTAGATATAAATTACCGTAGTAAATTAAAATAATAATAATAATAAAATTAAAAAATGTGTCATGTAATAGTTAGTACATAGTAATAATTTGTAAAGACACCTTTCATTAACCTGACACATTCCACATCATTACGAAGGGTCATATTCATGATCTATGGAACAAGTACTAACCTAATCTAATCTTTTGGAGACTTATGAAAAATTCCATAAGACAACCGATATGAGATATCTTTTAGACAAACAGAAATAGATAACGAATATAAATATGTGTCCATCAAGGTAGAGAAAAAAGCTACCAACATAGCATTACAATAGGCTAACTTACACAGTTACAGAACTTCGTATACAGTAAATAACAAAAAGTTACTTAAACAGCATTCAGCAAAAAGTAATGATTTGGCTACTGTAGTTATTAATTTCAAAAAATGCATGAGTAAAGCACTTATGACATTATGGCTAAATTAGACGTCTGTGTTCCCGGTTTCTTTACAGGGTGCACCAGTGGACAAGGGAAGAGTAGAATTCCGTAATAAATTCTGTCATATTCCTATTCCATTACACATAATTTGATTGAAATGCAATATATGTACTGCACAATGATCCATGGCAACAATTAAAAAAGTCCATGTTCCTGGTTTCAAGGGATGGGTATGACTTCCATAATTAATTCTGTCAAATATGGAGACAAATGGTACTCCATTACACATAGGCTAATTGGATTGAAATGCACTGTACGGAGAAAGTTCAGAAACTGTGACAAAAACAATACACAATTGGTGTTTAAGAATTCATTTTCACACATTCTTTTCTGTACACTACAGAGTGTAATTGTTTATTCACAGATACAAGTCAATGATATTAACCAAAAGTGAATATCCTAAACACTGTTTGCAAATGTGCACTTGCCTGTGTTTGGTTTGGTGTAAAGGAAACTTAATATGCACTAGACCTATCATGCTAAGTAGACCTATCCTTAGCTGTATACTTCGGTGTTTTACAGACATGTATGCCTAGATAAACAATGTAGGCTAGATTAAAAAATATGTCGTTTGAGCAATATTATTATTTCAAACAGATGTGAATTGTGTACATGCAGAAGAACCAATTTGGGACTCAATACTCAAATAAGATAGGCCACATCATTGGTAAAATTTTACGACGCTTCTCGCCGGGCTCCAGTGCTTATGTTGGCAACAGATGAACAATCGCGTTAATATTTTTCGTAAATGTTAATACTGTACCTGCTCACTGCAGCCCTGGGAGAAGCGTCGTACAATTTAACCAAAATGAGAATAATTATACAAACTACCGTACTGTTGTCGAAATGTCAATATTTTTTTAAAAATATGACATGTCTCACACTTCGTGCATTAAGGCTGCAGGCTACACATGATTTTGCAAAATTATTAATGAATACCGAGCTTTTTGACAATTGTTCGCATTGATGAAAATGTCTCCATTCACAATCGTAAATATAGATAGGTAGGTAACAAAAGCTTTCAAGATTAGTAACGTATCAGTAGGCCTACCGGTAGGCTACTCCACCAAGCATTTGCAGGAGCAAACTTAATCAACATTTTAAACTAATTACCGGTACAGAGAAAGTGGAAGGCGGTTTCAGTGTGAGCCTACCTTCATGGTGATTTCCCAGTATTACCTTTGCAACAATTCCTAATTATGGGAACAGTGCTGCAGCTGACTACTGTGTATGCCACATCTCATTCCATCACGATGAGTGAAGCAACTCTTCAGTATTGTGCTCTTGATCACTGCATTTAGCGACATCGTTAATATTGTTATTATTTTTTATTCTTTTGGCTCCGCTCCCTAATGTGCCCTCACAGGAGTTGGTAGGTCTTGAGAGAACTGCGTCACTCTTCACGCAATAAGACACGGCTAACAACAATCAATCACTGCTCAGTGCTCACTGCTCAGTGCCTACATAAAGTACCGAACTGTACGGCAGTGTTGCCAAGGCCGAAATTTTTCTTTTAGAAGATGGAGCTTTAACAATTGCGGAAGATGCAGTAAAAATTGGAAAGTAAGCCGCACTAAAAATAAGAGAGAACCCAATTTATTTATTTCAGAATTAGGGGAGTGAAAATAAGACTTCTTATAATCAATTTAATCTTTATCCCTACTCAATGTTGGCAAGGTTGTCTCACAGTCCACATTGCATCTTGCGTCTCTTTGACAGCACTTTTCGCGGCTTTGGCGGTCCTTGCGCCCAACAATTTAATGTAGCCCTTGAAGGTAGCAGTAACAGTGTTGCCAGACGTAGGGAATGTTCCGTACACTTCTAAGCATTAAAATCATGTAGGGAATTTTCATCCAAAAGTCCCTAACGCGTAGGTACTTTGGTAAAATGTTACAATCGCCGACACTGGCCTAGGGGGTAATGTTGGCAACAAACTTGTCGGCACGCGGAAATGAAGCCGACGAATTGTGGCAAAGTATGAACTAGCCAATGATATTTTAGACGTCATAGTTGTTTTCTATTCGTAGTAAACAATATTAATTGGAAAACCTATTTTCAGACACATTAAAATTGATGCGAATTACGATCATTTCAATATATATCAGCTGATTGGAGAGTCGGTTTGGAAATAGTGTTAGAAAATGTCAGCACAAAAAAAATTCATTGTTTCAATGAACGAAAGACGTTTTATTATCTTGACTAGACTTATTTATTTACGCCTGGACGATATACTAATAAGTACTTGTAAATGAGAAGATGTTACCATGAAAACGCTAACACATTTTCAACAGCCAACGTTATAACGAACAAAGCGCTAGATATTCGTTGTCAACATAGCGTTACTCTTTGAAAATCGAATCATGTGGAGTGACGGACTTCCGTTTTTGTGCTGACAGAACTAAATAATTACTACTGTTCCTACTCTATGGTTGATAGTTTCCTCGTGCGGTCAATAAATCAGTTATCCTCGTGTAACAGTGCACTCGGAATTAGCGGCATATTTGGGAAACAAATAAATGCTGTTCCTCTCTATGGTAATCTTCTTCTAACAGAGCACCTGGAATTCGCGGCATAATCTACACTTGACTCCAGACTCCAATCAATAACGATCAGTCAATGGAAAAACATATCTAGCAAGTGAAGCATGATGCCAAATATTTATTTTAAAGTTTTTCAAAATTATAACATGTCACATTTGACCGGATTCCTGGATTCAGCCCCTCCCAGACCCAAATCCTGGCTACGACGCTAATGTAGGGGCCTTAATGAGGTGGTAGGGAGAAAGTAGGGAAAACGTAGGAACATTTTTGTGTGACTGTAGGTATTTTCTCTCTCTGCCATACGGCAACACTGAGCAGTACAGAGGTAATCACTGTTAATGCAATTTTTCGTTATCGGAGCAAGGTGCGAAGGGACTATGGGGCTGCAGCTCCCCCCGCCCCCTGGACTAAACTTGCTTCTGTTTAACTTTTTCTAAAATAAAAAAAGAGAAAAAAAGATATTTTTTTAAAGAAAAAAATATGGTGCTGTTTGAAATCTTGGCTACGTTACTGGATCGAACTGGTACGGTACGTGTTATGTAGTAGGATGATATACTAACGGCGAAGGGTGAAGGAAGATTCACTCAAAATTTCATATTTTCTGGAGTAATGAAAAAAATCAGAAGATATTCGGATTTTTCGGAGGCTACACCTGAATATACTGCTGTACGGTGTACGCCGTGTTCTGTATTGGATGTTGGATCGCTTATGTTGGCAGTGGTAGGAAACATAACACTCGTAGCCAGAACAGTCAAACCAATGTTAATAAATGTAAGGTTGGGCAGTAAGTCAAACGACTGCCACTGAATGCTGCCGATAGTAAATCACAGAGTGGGGCCTATGTTCTTCTCGTTACAAACAAGTGCTATTGTCACCTGAAGCTAGATCTCATGCACTACTGTACGTTTACGTGTAACACATCTTCCGGAAGACGAAGACCGATTTTTGTAAACCGTTTTCCGCTGTCTTGTTTTTATGTTAATAGCTGAAAACCCGGAGTCGCCCGGGTACTTATTATTCCAGTCTTAAGTCAATCCATCTCTCCTGTACTTTTCCCTCTCCGTCCGACTTTTCTTTCCTTCTCACTCTGTGCATCTCCTCCCTACCTCTCTCTCTTTTTTTCTTCTCATGTTCCCTCTCTCCGTTCATCTCCTCTTATCCCTCCTCTCCCCTCTCTCTGTCCGTCTCCTACCTCTTCTTTCTGTACGTCTCCTCCTCCACAGACTTCTCTCGCTCCTATAGAGGGTGGTCGCAAATTCCAGTTACAAACTTCTACAACTTTTAGAGGGTAGTGAGTACATAACATTTTGAATGTCCGGAAACGTATAGTTTCGTTCTACGACAGTGTCAATTCAGATGTGTAACTTGTCAACGTTTGCTTAAGGCGCGTTGACACGGGGCAAGTTTAGTTGAACGAGTTTACTTGATCAATAAATGCTGAATGAAAAACCTCGTGTAAACCTTCGTTTCAATTGAGTTGATCAACTTTTTAGTGGATCAAGAAAAGATTGACCGAGTCGAACTTTTCAGTACAAATGACGATTCAAGTTTGAGCTGAACCACGTAATTACTTGTGTAAACCCACTATCTGTTTTAAAACTTCATTGCGGATACAGTGCCGGTGTTTTCCGTATTATTAAAGATGATGCTTTATTTATTTATTTATTTAGAACTGTACCATAAGCGCGAATGCCTGTGGAATCGTCGTATGGATTCTTACGAAAACAAACAAAGATGTGCGGGAAAATGCTTTGCGAGGTATCGTGAAAGAAATGGACATTAGCGGTTTAACCACTGACAAGGGAAAAACAAAATAAAAACAATCAAATGTACAAAAAAGAATATTCATTAGTGTCCAAATTAAAAGAGTGGCGTGGGAACGGAGGAATTTTATGTGTCCAAACTGTTCTGGTATAAAAGATCATATATATTTCTAAATGGTGTTACATATTTTTCTTCCGACATTAACAAATGGTTTCGATATTCTTCCATGTCCCCTAATGACAGTTCCCTTTAACAAAGCCTCCGACGCTCCCAGTCTGTTAATTCTTAATATCCACTGACGCACCCAAAAACGACTTCGCGCACCGCTAATTTCAGCCATTTCGATCGATTTCAGTAGAAACGTGTGAACGAAAACTGATTCAAGTCTCTTTCAGCTTTTGTTGATCAAGTAAACTCGTTCAACTAAACTTGAATCGTGTGAACGCGCCTTTAGGGACGGAGAAACGCCTCAGAGTTCTCTGACCTGGTATGGAGAGAGTGAACCAGAACATGCTTCGGAGGTACAATGTAACGACATTGGTGGTCGCCACATCGAGCCGCTGTTGTAAATCATCAGTAAGTTGCGGCTAGTGCCGAAGATGCTGGGTTATTGTTGTTGTCGACTAATGTAAACCATAAGGTGTAAATTGTAATGAAAATGCTAAGTAATAACGGAAGGATTCGGTATTCTTTTCAAATTGATTGCAACAATTGTACTGGGTCACGCCTAATTAATTTCCTCAAATAGGAGTGGATGAGATAATCATCTGAATTGAAACCGTCGTGGAACGGAAACGATACGTTTCCGGACAAGGGTTCCTATTCAAAATGTTAAGTTATCACTATCCTCTACAAGTCCTAGAACTTTGCAACGGGAATTTCCGACCACACGGAATATGAAAACGTACATATTACGCGCCGAGTTTCATGGTGACTGGTCAAACGGTGTCAAAGTCGCAAGGTACTCTCCGCCATTCTAAATTCACTGGCTTGCAGATTATAAAAATCTCCTTAATATAAAACATACTTTCTTGAGCTGACTTTCATGGTCACCAGTCAAACAATTTGGATGTTTGTTGTAACGTATCCTCCGACATGCATCTAGGAAGGCTTACGAAAGGAAGCCCATGTATTAATTCGGGATATAAGCTATCTTCATTCCACATTTCATTCAGTTCCATCCAGCCATTTCAGCATGAAGGAATAGCAAACATATTAACCCATTGTAAGGTACCATCCTCCACGCACCGTAGGGTAGCTTACGAAAGGTAGCCCACCTATTATTAGGGTTATAAGCCACCTCTGCACTAAATTTCATTCATATCCGTCCAGCTATTTCAGCTTGAAGACGTAAGAAACGAATTAACTAATTGTAAAGCACCCTTCGCCTTGCATCATACGAAGTTCATTTTAGTACGCCTATAACCTTCGTGCGAAGGCAAGCAATGAGTGGACAAAGTTTTATCGCAATTGGATGTACGGTATGGCCGTGCATAAAATACGAACGAAAAGACAAACAAACATTAATTTTTATATATTAGACTAGCTGTAAACTCTGAGAGTCCGGGTGTTTATTTATCCTACACTCTCGTAGTCCACATCTCCTTCCCCCTCTCTCTGCATCCACCCCTTTCTCTCCCAACTCTCTGTTCGTTTCCAACTTTCCCTCTATCGGCAAAGTTTCCTGCAAGGTACCCTCTGTTATAAACCATACAAACATTTATGTACACAGCGATCTTCTTCTTGGTTTGAAGGTCATATTCTGCAAAAATTCACAAAGATTGAAGCAAAAGTATAGATTTTGTAAAATTCCGTAAGTACCCTCCACCATGCACCGAACGAAATTTTATACAGACAGTGACATTCCTCTTGTGTTTAAGGTAGAGTGTGCAAAATTTCATCAATATTGCTTCAAAACTATAGATTTCTATGCAACAGAAACGCAGGGTCACATTGAAAAACGCACTTTGTTGTTCTCAAATATTCTAGTTTTATTTCATACAACACTTGTTCTAATAACAAAAAATCGGGGATTCATTTTTATGTTGCAAAGTACCCTCCCCCATGCATCGTATGAAACTTAAGGTACACGGTGACCTTCCTCTTGTTTTGAAGGTCAAGCGTGCGAAATTTCGTGAAGATTCGAATGAACTGTAGATTTCGTGAGTCTGTAGGAGAAGTATGCTCCGCCATGCACCTATCACAAAATACTTTTTTACCTGACGTTTTCTACCTATAAACTACATTCCTGCAAAATTTCAGCTTCATATGTGAAGTAGTTTTCGAGACTACGTGTTCAGTCAATGAGTGAGTGAGTGTCCTTTCGCTTTTATAAAGATAGAGATTAAGAAAACAGATTGTTTAATTCTGGATTCGAGAGAATTAAGGAAGACTTGTAGACATAAATAAATAATAACATGCAAATCTGTAATGCTAATATTATTTGATACAAGGTCATATCTGATGCGACAGTTTTACGGCATCTACAGCGAAACTGTTGTGAGCGGTAGACTTCTTTTCGCTTCATTTTGTGGGGGGAGGGTAAGTTACAAAACGCTTCATAAACGTCCGAAATTTCATGCAAACTTTGTTGCAGGTCTCTAACTACTCTCATTTTCCAATAATTGACGCATAAATCTGGGTATTCTTACGCAGTGGCTGCTCATTATTTATGACGTCATATCTCCTGAGCTATGTGTCGTGCTATTTTGTTTTTGGGTCAGGAACCTTCGTGGGCTTAAGGTGAACAGTGCACCAAAGTTTCATTGGAATCGAATGAATGGGTTATGAACACATGGAGGTCACACAGACAAACATTCATTTTTATATGCCGGGTGATCAAAAAGTCAGTATAAATTTGAAAACTTAATAAATCACTGAATAATGTAGATAGAGATGTAAAAATTGACATACATGCTTGGAATGACATGGGGTTTTATTAGAAAAAAAGTTCAAAAAATGCCTGACAGACGGCGCTTCATCTGATCAGCAAAGCAATAATTAGCATAATAAATTAAGATAAAGCAAAGACGATACAGGAAATGCTCAATATGTTCACCATCATTCCTCAACAATAGCTGTAGTCGAGGAATAATGTTGTGAACAGCGCTGTAAAACATGTCCAGAGTTATGGTGAGGCATTGGCGTCGGATGTTGTCTTTCAGCATCGCTAGAGATTTCGGTTGAACGCGGTATACTTGCGACTTCTGGTAACCTCAAAGCCAATAATCGCACGGAATGAAGTCTGGGGACCTGGGAGGCCAAGCATGACGAAAGTGGCGGCTGAGCACACGATCATCACCAAACGACGCGCGCAAGACATCTTTGACGCGTCTAGCAATATGGGGTGGAGCACCATCCTGCATAAAAATCTTTCGTTCCAGCAGGTGCTTATCAGCCAGGCTGGGGATGATGCGATTCTGTAACATATCGGCGTACCTCTCACCCGTCATGGTAGCAGTCACTGACGTTTTGCTGTCCAGCGCTATCTGTCGGACATTTTTTTTTAGTTTTTATTTTTATTTTATTTATTGTTCTAATAAAACCCCATGACATGTGTGTCAATTTTTACGTCTCTATCTACATTATTTCGTGATTTATTAAGTTTTCAAATTTATACTGACTTTTTGATCACCCAGTATATAGATATGTCCTGAAGTATGTGTCGTTCAGTGATATAAATTTGATGGCACATTTTGATACATATCGATACTATAAGCAAAATACGTTGCGAAGACAGTCAGCAGTAATCAAGTAAAACACCACAAGGTCATGCGTGATGCGACAGTTTTACGGCATCTACAGCGAAACTGTTGTGAGCGGTATATATATATATTTTTTTTTTTTTCGGCCGCGGCAGAGAGGCCGAGCGCATTGAGGCGCTCTGCTCCGATGCGCGAGGGCGTTCTCCGACTGATGACCCCGCAATGAAATCCATTAAGCTAGTCAGCGCAAAAGCTATTTTACTTTACTGCGCCGCGGTGGAGTAGCCGAGCGGTCTAAAGCGTCTCGCTGCGGAGCGCGCGGTTGCTCGCCGTGGAGGTTCGAGTCCTCCCTGGGGCATGGGTTAGTTTACCTAGCTTTAAGAAGTTTGTAAGCTACGGACTGATGACCACGCAGTTTGGTCAGATAGAATTACAAACATTTGAACATTTTACTTGACTTAAGTACCGAACACAGATTCATGCGCATTCTACTATTTGTGCTTCTCTTTTACTCGATGCTTTCACTACAGAAAATGTTACTTTGTCTATATGAGCCGAAAATTCTTAACAAAAAAACTCAATCTGACAACCCAAGGTTTCAACAAATGAAAAAAAAAAAAAAAAAAAAAAAAAAAAAAAAAAATACAATAGGTGTGCAGCTGAAAGAAAAGCGAAACTTGAGTATAAATACATGAAAATACTGTTTTACCTTAGCAAGGTTCTCTTACCATTGACTGAAACCTGTATATTTTTGCTGATCCCATCGCCAATTCCGTTATCAGCGCGACATAAGTAAAATCCTTCGTCCTCCGAGGATGCCGCTTGTATTGACAGCGTTCCATTTTCCCACAGTTTAACGTGTGGTGGAGTGTGGACCAGTGGTTGCAAGTCGGTCGCCTTTCCCCCTGAAAGAAAATGCAAATAGAAATATCAAATATTTGTATTTGTGATTTTATTAACAAAGAAAAGTAAACAATTGTTCTCAGCTGAGTTGTTAAGAACGTGGACGCCGCCCATTTGACGTTTTATAGAGATTGGGCTAAAACCTGGTGGTATGGTGCTTTTTTTAAAAAAAATATTTTTCAGAATATATGTGGACATCCACGCATGGTTTTACCTCGAAAAAATGGTAGTATATGATAAATTAAACTGTTTAAAAGAGAAGTATTCATTTATAACGTTACGTGACAAACCCTTCTGTCTGAGGCACTGGCGGCTCGTACAACATTTGACCAGTGTGCTACAATATTACAAAAATAAACAGGAAACAAAATATACTAAAATAAAAAGTCAACCTTTGTATGATTGCCTATAATTAAATATCAATTAATATTGTACTGACAGTAAGACCTTCAGGGGAAACTATAACAGCGCTGCCAACTACATGTATTCACTGCAGGTAGTAAAGATAATGTTTAAAAATATTAATTTTATTTACAGAAATTAAAAATTTAGACTCAGAGGTATTTGAATACGAGCCTCACACAGGTAGGTTTGAGAGACAATGCACAAGTGCGCTATTTGACTCTGTACGCCGCAATATTCGTCATATACTATTCTTCCGCAGCCGTTACACGCAGCGCGAAGAGAAATATTGATCTGGTGCTGCAGTCCGTCTCAGCACACGAGTCGCCAGGCCTGACGTCACGTCTGCGCATGCGCACTAGCGAACAGACGACTGTGCCGCCTCTCTGCGCACGTACCAGCGCGGCTGAATCCCACTTCAGCACAGGGAGCTAGTTTCCAGCTATCGCGACGAGAGCGCCCCCAAATGCTTTTTCATCCTTATTACTATCATTCTAATACGCATTGGAAAGGAATTGGCATAATTTTATTGTGTTATCTGGCTGGTATTCCAAGAGAAAGGATGTAATTTTATAGCGATTTCTCGTTTGCATTCGAAGAGAAATGGCATAATTTTAGAACTATATTTACAGTGTGCGGCAGCACATTATCACCAGCCGCCACTGGTCTGAGGGAAAGTTTCTTTGTTGCTAAATGCGACGGGGAGTTTCCTGCAGAAACAAGTACACCAAGCTATTGCAGCTGGTGAGCGCCCCTTGCTTTGTTGCCAGACCCAGCAGTGAACAGTCAAATGGGCTGGCAGCGCCCCCACAGCGGCAGTTGGCACGGCGAGCCTTTCCACCTGCTTGCCCCTGCCGCATCTTACTCGACTGTCCACCCCACGGATCGTTGCGGCCACGAGGCAGTGAGCTCACCTTATCCCACCATCCGAGTTCTGAGTAATACCACTGAAAGAGAAGATCGCGGCGCACTCTTGCCACGTCACGCAAAGCACGTCGCTGTCGCGTGCTTGAATGGCTGGCCGCTAACTGTGGGAGACACTCAACCACCCTCTATACAGTTTCGATCTCTCCTCATGCTATTATCTCGTCTTCGATCCTCTAAAAGTCTATTACCACGTCTTTAGTCCTTTAAAACGGGCCCTGAAGTGTCGATGATTCCTGTCGGACGAGGATATGCAGAAGGTACGCTATAGAGTACGGTGTTTAACCAAACCCGGCTTGTCGGTCGGAGGATTGCCTCAGTGTTCACTGCGAATCAATTTGATTGACATACTGATTCTGCACTTGACGACCTTCGAAGGGAAACCTTTACACTGCCTGTTATAGTTATCACTATGTACTGTAGCCACCCTGGAAATCTTGCCGTTAGTTAATAGCTCGCAGGTAATTCCCTAATGTTATATTACGAACCAATATCATGTGCTTTGTAACTTAGTTCCTTAGTGATGTCGTCGTAGCAGTGTTATGATGTTTGCTCACCTACGCCACGGAACCAGGAAATAGTTGGTTGAGGAAATCCATGGGCTTGGCAGTGAACTGATAGGGTATTTCCCTCCAGTGTCGAGGTATCCTGAGGTTCTTTTAACCACTGAGGTGCAACTGAAAGAGAAGGCAGAAATATTAGTACATCACAATTACTAGTCTTCTGAAATTAGTCGTTTAGAGAATGAATTTAAACAGAAACAACAATATTCCCATTGTTTTTATGTACTTTTTGAAATTAAAGATTTGACACGTATTTTGCAAGTTTCGCATTGTGATCATATTTTCGAGTCGAAAATGGAGGAGAAAACTGCTATTCAAAACAAGTAGTTAAAACTGTTTATATTTTTAATTTGCCTCATAGTACCCTGACTGAGAGGCATGCGGAATGTCTTACCGTTGACCTGAAGTTGGGCAGACTGGTTGACTGTGGCGGCATTGTTGGAAGCCAGGCAGGTGTATATTCCGCTATGTTGTGAAGTGACCTTGTTGAACACTAGCAGGTTGAAGAAGTCCCCACCTTCTTTCTCAATAACCTAAAAAAGTAAATATTTCTTACTAAAATGGATCAAAAAAGAACCAACACACACAACACACCACTTCCGTTTTTATTATAAGGCGAGACATTGATTTAAAATTTATACTATAGCTTGGTTTCGAACCCGGGATTTCCTGATTACTAGGCAGTCGCTTTTATTTTATTTTTATTCACATATGGGCCCAATAGGACTTCACGAACTATAATTAGTCAGCGTCACTCTCGATGGTTGGTCTTCCTTTGCACCATAATTTGTTTCAAGCTTCCAGAATGAAGTCTCTTTCTTTCATGAGACCACGATGTTCATGATTTCAAATTTCCCTGAGACCAATTTCCCAGTCAAATATCTTTTGTCTGAACATTTTTCTATCTGTAACATTTGCCTGGGTTATACGACTAGTTTAAGATCCTCCTAATCGCTAGAATCTATTTAAGTGGTTCAGTTTTGGCCTTATTTCCGTTTTCGTAATATTCTGCTATTCGTTTTGTCAACCTAGTGGGTGTAATTTGTTTTAATGAGCACATACAATTCGAGTCTATGTTTTCTCATGTCACCATGTCTCTCTGTGTATTCTATTTCCTTATTACTTCTCATGTTATAAGTTTCTCCATCAGTAATTTTGGGGCCTAATATGTTTCTACTAATCTTTATTTACTTCGAATTCCAACATTCCTCTTTCTTTTTAAAATGAAAGTTTCTGCTCCATAAAGACATTCAGGTTTGATTACAGTGCTGTAAAACATAGGTTTACTGAATTTATAAAGTGATCTTATAAAGATTTTGTGTTACTGTGTCTGTAGTTGCCATTTTTTGACAGGGAATTTTGTTTGAAGCATTTTGTAGACTGTTTTATTGTATGATTTCCCCTAAGTATTTAATCTGAAAAACTCTTTTTATTTTTCAATATTTCATGTTCAAAAACTTTGGCGCTTGTTTGATGCACGTTATATATTGTTTTTTGATTGATATTTGTAGTGCTACTTTTTCCTCAACTTCTTTAAGAATTTCATTTTGTTTTTGAACTGTGGTAACATCTCTAGTTAAAATTGCCAGATCATCTGCAAAGGCGATTCAATCTACCTAACGTAATTGATTTTACTGTATTTTGTCTCGCCATTCTGGAAATACATTTCCTGTACACAGTTAAACATTAACGGGGAGCGTCCATCTCCATGTCTAATACCAGTCTTTATATCTAATGGTTAAGAAATTTCTATCATAAATTAAATATTAGATCTAGTGTCTGTTAACGTTTTCTTAATCTGTGTTAGAATTTTATTGTGTCGTGCTTATTCCTTTAAAATTTGAAGGGAGATTCACGATCAACAAAGTCATAGGCCTTTTAAAATCCGCAAATGTTCATACAGCATTGTTACCAAAAATTCTTTGGTGCCTAAGAACTGCTGCGGAGCGCGCGGTTGCTCCCCCGTCGGAGGTTCAAGCCCTTCCTCGGGTAGGGGTGTTTGTGTTGTCCATACATTAGTTTACGTAGATTGTAAGCCTAGGCATTGATAACCGCAGTATTAAGTCCTATTGATTTATAAACATTTGAACATTTTTTGAGCCGAAGGATTAGTTTTAAATTAATGATTTATTTTGAACAGTATCTGTTTGGTCTAAAACCTACTTGGTATTCACCAGCTTTAGGTTAGGGGAGAGTGGGATGATGGCGATCACATAAGTTATTCTCGTCAGAACAAGTTTAATTTAAATGCTGTTTTAATGCTATAGCGCGAAACTGATTACAAATACATTAAACTTTATTGTAAAGTAGTTAAAATTCGTTCATGTCCTAAAAAAATGTAGCTTTGACCGACATTTCCGCTACCCTGAGATAATGGCAGTCAGCATTTAAACCCATTGAAAATCGTAGTAAATGTAGAGATAAGGTAAAAATTGACTAAACTCAATTTTTTTTAAAAATCAATGTGTTTATTTTAGAAAAGTAAGATATAAAATTATTGGAATTAAGAAAATAGGCTAAATGAAAAATGTCACTCTTAGATACACAAATTACAGTTGCAGCCGTCTGCATGGTCCCATCCGGAACAAGCTTGATGAGTCTGTACTCCACAAATAATGCAACGGAACCAAACTTCCCCATCTATACCGGATTCTTTGCAATAAAAAGATATTTCTTCGTCAGATCAAATGAATCCCGTACCCTGTAGAAATGCCCGTTTCGTCAACATTCCAAATATTTGTATCTTTGAATTTATGTTTCTCTGTTTGCCCTTCATAATTGTTATAAAATCTGTTCACTTCTTCTTTGTTAAAACCAACTGCTCTACCAATGTTTGTGGCCTCTGGTTTTCTCACGCTTATGCCGTGCCTTTTTAAAAACCCGTACATCCACGCTAACCCAACCAGTCTATTATCATTATTAAATCTATGTTTTTTTGGTTCCTTGCAGCACATTCATTGTTTGTAAATCTATCGGACCAAACTGCGTGGTCATCAGTCCGTAGCTTACAAATTACTTAAACCTAGGTAAACTAACCTAAGGACAAACACACACACCCATGCCCCAGGAAGGACTCGAACCTCCACGGCGAGCAACCGCGCACTCCGCAGCGAGACCCTTTAGACCGCTCGGCTACTCCACCGCGGCAGCACATTCATAAACAGTTCGTCTTAACTGAGTCGTCGTCATACCATAAAAAATCTCCGACAATGTCTTTACACGGTTAGCTAAGGGAATTTCATGCTCTCGAGGAAAACTGCACTTTCTCCCTAACGTAGGGGCATAAAAATTACCACTTTTTAATCTCCCTTGAAGAGTACTAAATGGTATGTCATAGGTTTCTGAAGCCTTTCTAATTGACATTCCCTCATTAACGATTTTTATGGCCTGTTCAAGATGTTTAGCAATCCACGTAGCCTTTTGGGTTGTTCTAACCCTTTTTCTGGACATCTGAAATAAATTAAAAAATGGTTCTGTGGGGTTGGAGTAATATCGGTCGATGAGGAAACTGACTGCCAATACCCCAGACCGACTGACTGCCATTACCCCCAGAGCACGCCATATTTGAAAACGTTAAAACAAAATAACCATATATCCTACGCCTTAAACAAATGTACCACTAAAAACTTCACATCATAGTACGGTATACGATTGGCGACAATTTTTAAATACGTGAAATTCAAGTACTTACAGTGGTGTAAATAATGCTGTTCCTTAAATCTAAGAAAGTGAAAAAAAATAATAAAATAAAATAAAATAAATAAAAAATTTAAAAAAATTCTGCACCAAAATCAGGTAGAGACTTCCAAGATGGCGTCGATCTCATCAGGAGTTCCTTAAACGGCTGTGAGGTTGCAACACACTCTATAACTCCTCTACTGCAAAGCCTGGTGACCGTCATTACCCCACTCTCCTCTACAACTGTTCTTGGGATCGCTCAAGTAAACATTGTGATAGAATTTTGTATGTCTTGTATGCCCATCTTAGTCTAAGAAGACTGGGACACACATTTATAATTACTTATAAATAGACTAACACACACTTTCTGCCGATAATGTTATAAACTTTGAACATAAACGGCTGAAAGATGTGTTAGTCTGTTTGTAAGTAATTTTGTTCGTGACCGGGAGAAGATAGATTTCTCGGCAATTATTAATATCAGTTCTATCTCCTTTTTATGTAGTTTATTTTATTTTGTTTGTAGTTACAGTCGAGCTGAAGCTTTGCCAGTGAGATCGATACTAAACTTTTAGCTCACCGAGCGCCACAAACTGCACGTTAAGCGTCAATATTATCTTCAGTGTTATGTATGCCTTCTATTTATTCACCTCAGTATTTACCGAAAGAGAAATGTTGGTGATGGGTACAGAGCTTCGGTAAAGAACAGACAGAAAGACTTAGCTTTATTCAATTAAAACAAGGAAGGGATTATTCATTCATTTAAACATAATGTGTTCAAATGTTTGTATATCTATTGCACTCAACTGCTGGGTTATTAGTCCGTAGCTTACAAACTACTTAAACGAAGGTAAACTAACCTAAGGACAACACAAACACCCATGCACCAGGGAGGACTCGAACTACCAGTGACCAACGGCCGCGCGCACCGCAGCACGGCGCCCCAATGCGCACGGCTTATCCTCCGCGGCAAACATAATGTGTAATGAAGCACCAGCGTTTCACCTTCCAAAAGTAGCAAAAGATTCATATTTAATACCAGGATTACCAAAAAATAAATAAAGCCATAAATTCTGATAATACTTCAACTTTAGGGAAATATTTTTTATCCCCCGCTCATTGGAATAGGAATAAGGTAAGTTCAAATGTTCAAATGTTTGTACAGCTTATGGGACTTAACTACGGGGTCATCAGTCCCTAAACTTACAAACTACTTATGAACTAGCTAATCCTAAGGACGGCACAAATATCCATGCCCGAGGGGGGATTCGAACCCCCGACCGTAGTGGTCGTGCAGACCGTGACTGGAGCGCCTCAGTCCCCTCGGCCACCGCGGCCGGCATGAGGTAAGTCATTTCTACATCTACATAAATACAAGTTACACTGAAGTGCATGGCAGAGGGTTCATCGTACCGCTTTTAAGATATTTCATTCCCTAATAGCTCGCGGGAAAAACGAAAACCTTAACCTTTCTGTTTTACATCTGATTTCTCTTATTTTGATGATCATGTCTCTCTATGTATGTGGGTGCTAACAAAATATGTTCGCATTAGGAAGTTGGTGAAAGAAATTTCGCAAATAGATCTCCCCGCAACGAATAACGCCTTTCTTTTAATGATTTACACGCCACCTCCTGCATCATTTCCGTGATTCTCTCCTATATCGCGATAATACAAAATGAGCAGCCCTTCTCTGAACTTCCTCTAAATCGTCCGTCAGTCCCAACTATTGTGGTTCCCATAATGCGCAGCAATATTCTAAAATATGACGCACAAGTGTAGTGTAGGCAGTTTCTTTAGTAGAACTGTTGTATCTTCTAACAAGGGAACCTCCCCATCGAACTCCCCGCAGATTTTTTTGTTTGTATAGCTTATGGGACTTAACTACGGGGTCATCAGTCCCTAAACTTACAAACTACTTATGAACTAACTAATTATAAGGACGGCACAAATATCCATGCCCGAGGGGGGATTTGAACCCTCGAACGTAGTGGCCGTGCAGACCGTGACTGGAGCGCCTCAGTCCCCTCGGCCACCGCGGCCGGCCCCTATGATTCAGTTATAAATTGGCGCAGTGGATAGGCCGTGAAAAACTGAACACAGATCAATCGAGAAAACAGGAAGAAGTTGTATGGAACTATGAAACAATAAACAAAATATAAAAATTAAACGGTCCATGGGGAAACTAGGCAACGTCAAGCATATTTTCGGCAGAGGAGCGTAGATGTCCGGCGGTTAGTGTGAGGAGCTATGGAGCGATAGGTGCTTCGATCCAGACTCCCCTCGAATAAAAATTTTAATTTTTTAATTTTCCCAAAATTATGATCTGTCCGTCCATTTATTGACGTGTCTGTTCGCTGTAATCAGTTTAATGTCTGTGTTTTGCGATCGGACCTCAAAACCGTGCGATTAGCAGACGAAAGCCTGAAGTGCCTCTCCAATGGAAACCTAAAACATTTAATCACAAGGTGATAGGTCAACCGATTCCTCATTCCTCCAAAGAAAAACACGTCTGATGTAGTCTAAAAGCAACGGACAGTCAACTGCCAACAAGCGAGCCTCGTCAGGAGGAATACTCTTTCCGACGTGCACTGTAGTCGAACGACGTCGAGTGTTTAGACGTTTGTTTAGGTGTAGCGTCCCCTAACTACGTTACAGTTACCTCGCATCGGACGGACGGACGGACAGATAATAATTTACTGAAAATGAAAAAATTAAAATTTTCATCTATGGTAACGCTCGAGCTAAGGACCTCTCATGCCGCAGCTCGTGACGGTAGCCACATGACCACAGCATTTCTGTGCTTACAACCTGCTCAGAGTTGCTTATCTTTTGCCTGGACTGATCATATTTTATATTTTGTTTATTTATTATAGTTCCACACAACTTCTTCCTGTTTTCTCGATTGATCTGTGTTTAGTTTCTCAAGGCCTATCCACTGCGCCAACTTATAACTAAATCTGATGAGGGGGCGATGGGGACGTTCCCTTGTAAGTGTTCTACCAACGAAATGTAGCCTTTGGTTCGCCTTACCTACAATATTTTGTGTGTGTTCTTTCCATATGTGAATATGAGGAACTTTGGGTTAAATTTCAATTTTTTTGTGTCACAATGGAATATAATTACAAGTTTTCGAAGTAGTAACCTTTTAATTAGTATGAATTATTTTAGGTAGTGATGGCAGACGACATAATTAATTTTTATTTTTATTTTTTTATTGAAATTCCAAAATGTTGTACATGTGATGTATCGTTTGTATATTGGTGATGACATTGAGTTGGTTTGGCTTGATAATGGGTTCAGGTAAGCCCGAAACTAGTCGTCAATAACAAGAACCAGCTGTGTGCAACTTTGGCTATTTTTTGAAATTATTAACAAATTTTTTTTCTGAAGTTGCATGAAATACCTTATCACAGTGAAAAATAATGTTTGGCAGTGATTAAGATACACGCATCAAATAAGTTGCTCGTATTGTAAGTACCTGCAGAGATTTAGGAATTGGTGCGTTGTCCTTGAGCCAGGAGAATCTTATGGGCAGATCACCTGAAGACACGGCACAGCTGACCTGCGCCCTCTGGCCTTCCTGGAGATCAGTTGGGAAGATGAACGGCGCAACCACAGGTGGTCCTGCAAGCAAAACGCACCAGTTACACAAAAACAGCAGCTGACTGCATTGCGACTGTTATGCGAGTTGTACCAGTTGTCAGATCACCAACCATAGTACATTCAAGCACTGGATTACGATTTTCCCAAATGTTCAAATTCAAATGTTCGTTAGCTTATGGGACTTAACTACGGGTCATCAGTCCCTAAACTTACAAACTACTTATGAACTACCTTATACTAAAGACGGCACAAATATCCATGCCCGAGGGGGGATTCGAACCCCCGACCGTAGTGGCCGTGCAGACCGTGACTGAAGCGCCTCAGTCTCCTCGGCCACCGCGGCCGGCACGATTTTCCCCCTTAGCTTTTACTCACTATCATGATCTCACGTTTCTACAATTTGGCATTCAAAGAAGCAGATACAAACTTCAGCAATAGTTAAACTATTATACATACGGTGTCTGTTAATTCGGCCATGTCCGGAAGAACTGACATCATTGGTTGATATTAACAGCCATATATTTACGAATTCGAAGTTTTCAAACATCGTACTGATGTTAAGGTATGGAAATAAATTCAGTAGCGAAGTTGAAAATTTGTGCTGCACCTAGATTCGAGTCCGGATTTTCCGCTTCGGGGCAGTGGTCTCCATAACCGATTAGACTGTCCAGACACGCTTTCCGTCCTGACCAAACTCTCAGCTTAACACATGCTACGATTGTAGTGCCCTCCTGCCCTATAGTTCCTCTAGCTCGCAACTTGAACTATACTGGTATTCGACCAATTGCGTATACAAAGTAATGAAATTCAAATTTTTAAATGTAAGTGCAATTTTTTAGCATTCAGAATTTTATTTCTTCCCTCAGCCCTGAATTTCCGCGTAGGGGAGACCGGGGCAGGTTGGCCATATTATTTTATTTTGTTTTATATTAATTTTATTTTACATACTTAAATTTATGAAATTGTAGTTAAATTTTAGAGAAGTCTTACTGAAAATGGATGACAATAATTAAGCTTGATAATATGAGTTAAAATATTTGAAAAAATTAATTACTGGATATATATCAAATGGATCATCTGCCCCTATCTAGGGGTGAGTTGGCCCAGAAGCTGGGGCACGTTGATCCATGTAATCTTCTGATACTTTTAACTTCAGGAAATCAAAATAAAATAATAGTTATCAAGAAACATTCTTTAATGTACATAATATGGGGCTGAATACAGAGTTAAATGCTTAACATTTTAATATGGCTACGGGAAAGCTCACATTTATTAGAATTTATAGTGTCTTAATACAAACTAGTCACCGTTAATCACTGTCCAAATTCAAAGGATGAGCAGAGTTTTAATACTCATAAAATAGTTCACAGGTTATCATTTCTCATGAATGTATGACCAGCCTAAAGCTTGCAATTAGTACACTGAATCCATTGTGCTCTAGGTTGACTCTTGGAAAAAGGTTTGAGGCCCCTAAGGACAATAAATCTTCAAAAAATGTTCACATGTTTGTAAATCACAGCGATTTAACTACTTTGGTCATCAGTCCCGAGGCTTACAAACTACTTAAAACTCGAACCCCCAGCAAGGCGCCTTAGAGCACTCGGCCACTCCACCGAGGCCAATGCATCTCTGGTCGTGATTTAATTTTTCTTTTCAACGCTTTCGCCTACTTTTCGGTCCAGTGGATAGTTTTGAAGTACAGTTTCAGTTCCCTGACTTTTAATTGACTGTTAGGCTGACGTGAGATCTCTTTGTACTTAGAGCAGTACCTCCTCAAGTTTTTCTTGGAATCCCAACTCCGCGCTAATAGCCCTCACAGCTCTTTCCAATTTTTTTTTTCACTTCTAAAACTGCTTTTAGCATCGCATCTTCAATTTCGGACCATTTTTTTTACTAGAAATAAACCAAAGGTTTAAAACAAGGC
Organism: Locusta migratoria; assembly: GCA_026315105.1. Taxonomy (NCBI): domain Eukaryota; kingdom Metazoa; phylum Arthropoda; class Insecta; order Orthoptera; family Acrididae; genus Locusta; species Locusta migratoria. Next base: position 806,189,043 of record CM048744.1, on the reverse strand, counting down.
TTAACTCAGATATTGTAAAAACAAGGAAATGAAGCAGATTCTGGCTACTCAGATCGCTATTTAAGATTAAAACGCTTTTTACCTCGTAATTATGACAATCTTTGACCTCTGAAAAGGATCAAAATATGTTTAACTTCGACAATTAATAATCTAATAAGCTCGAATTACTAATACAAAACTTTGACGGATTTTTGAAAAATGTAGGCCCTACGGAATGGGACAGGTTGGCCCGTGTGGCCGTCCTCTCTGGGCCAACCTGCCCCGTCGGCACGTTCACAATAAATTTTGCTCGTTACAAAACTCACTCAAGTTATTTAGATTGTATGCCATATAAAAATAATTTTTAAACTACGGACGTTAATTATACTACTCAGTTGTTGTATCTGAAGTAAGCAAAAGTTAAAAATAACAAACATTTAACCGACGAGTAGAATTTTACTGAAACAAATAGTCACTATAGCTTGTCCAAACTGCTCCGCCTACAATATTAGTCCTGTAGAGAGAGAGGGACATTGTTACTAACCTGCTGATTGATTCCTGGGACGACCTAGCGTCTACTGTATGAACTAATTCGACCAGGCCTGCCCTTATGGCCAACGTGCCCCGGACTCCAATATTAAGGGCAGTAGAAAGTAGTAGCTGTTTAAAATGACTTAATTAAAATTAGGACCTTATTTGACTTATCTGATGGCAGCAATACACGAGAACAAATTTATTCTTTCAGGATAATATGTGAAATAGCGCGCAATTTTGATTTCCACTGCTTACAACACAGATGATTTCGTAGTTTCAACCATTTTACCGATAGATAGGTGTTGTGCAACACCTCTACCTTTGGCGGCGTATAGTCGTCTAATACCCCCTTTAGATGTGAAAACATGCAGGTACTTTACCGCACTTTATGGCTCCGTACACGCATTTTTGTTTTGTGCACACCTACGGCAGAGTACCTCACAAACTACACAAGTTTCATTTGCCTCCTTGCGTAGTTAATATTAAAAATGGGTACTTTAAGTTTAGTTTTCACGTACACCGATTTCCACAAGAATTAGGGAGTATTTGTGCGTACACAAAGAAATTATTATTTGCCTGTTATAGGCTTACATACGATTATTGACACGTCCGAAAGACCAGACACCACATATTTAATCGTACTACTATTGCCTGTGGTCGAAAATCGACCAGTTGTGTTTACAATGGTCACTGGGGGTAAAATTTTACGTATCATGTCGGCGGCCTCGCGTGATTATGTTGGCAACGTCAACAACACGATAGAAAATCTTTGCCCATTTGTTCGAACCACATAGAATGACTCGATTAGGGTATCGCACAGACCATGATGTAAACAAATAATGCCGTTTCTGATTTGTGGTTGACAGGTTCTTGTATGTACCCTCGTCCGCTCAGTAAAAATAATTGCCCTCGTAAAGCGAAGAAAACATCAGCGATTGGCTAAAATGAAGACTCACAGGATTCTCACTATTCAGCATCTGTTGCCAACATTATTATAGGAGGCCGCTGGGATATTTGGTAAAATTTAACCGGCACCGGGAGTTATGAAACGGTATCTTTTACGTGTTAAGGAAAATGCCTGACAAAATAATAACAAATAAAAACGGAAGTATATATTTCTTATGCCATTTTCGAATTATATAACATTCATTAGCCTAATATTTGAAATGAAACTACAATTTCGGTGTTGTATATTTATACAACGCCGAGAAATAATGTTATTTCGATACTGCAATATTCAGAATTCCAGAGTTGACATGTCGACTTCGTAGTTCCACCCGTGCACCGCTACATGCCCCTCCCGGCGCATCATCCAATATATCGGCATTCATATGAAATCATCCATTTCCTTTAACCACTCTTAATCATTGCGAAAATGAAGCATTTGAACGGCACAAGAAAGTGAGTTGGAAGCACTCCATATTTCGATATTCACTTATTTTAATACGTTATTTTAATACTGCGCACAGTACTCAAACTCTGAAACTATAAGTTTGAATACTGTGGGAAGGGTAAGGCTGGGAATTTGTGTCTGACGGGAGGCGTGCTTGGGTAGTCCTTGCAGGTGCGGTGATCACTGTGATCTCAGTGGTGTAATGGTCAGCACGACTGCATAGAAAGCTGGAGACCCGGGTTCGAATCCCGGCTGGATACACATTTTCAGCTTTGCCCATTCGCAGTTGAAGTCATATATTCTGTGAATATGAAAGAATAACAAGTGCATGATCAGAAGTGACGCCGGCGGTTGTTCGCCGTCGGAGGTTCGAGTCCTCCGTCGGGCATTGGTGTGTGTGTGTGTGTGTGTGTGTGTGTGTGTTTTGTCCTTATCATAAGTTGATTTAAGTAGTTTGTAATCCTAGGGACTGATAACCGCAGTAGTTAAGTTATATTTACAAACATTTGAACATGTGAATTTTGTAATCCTTAAAATCCCAGTGAGGAAGCACAGGTATGATGTTCATGTTGAACCCCTCCTCCCATATTGAGAAACAATAAGCTAGTAAATAGTAACCAACACCTGTAAAAATAATTACAGCAACAAAATAATATCTGGCAACACCTATGGGAATATAATAGCAATAAACTTGTAATCTATTTCAGTAAGGCCTGACTCGACGACATACCGATCTCCTATCTAAAATGGCATTGGTGATGGGAATCCCTATATTGCAAATAATTTATTTTATATTTTCTTTCATATACTACTTTCTTTATCCTCATTTGATTCATTGTACACTCTTGGAAAATGAAAAGAGTACGCCATGAATTCGTAGACTCAGCAGGAGGAAATTTTATTGACACATTCTTGAAGATGTATGTAACACACGATCATACAGACAGAACCATACGCACGTGAGTACAGTCAACAGAGCGTGTACAATATCGACACCAATTGTAAAGATGCCAGCTCCAATTTCCCCATGGAAACGATCGTAGAGATACCCAATGCAGTCTTGCGAAGTGGCCTGGTATGCAGTTTTCACCTGGTGCCTCAGGTTTCGTACTGGTTTTTCAGACCTCCCATGATGACGTTCCATCCGGTCCCAAACATGCTCAATGGGGGAGAGATCTAAGGGATCGTGGTGGCCGGGTAGTTGACGTACACCTTGTAGAGAACATTGGGACGTGCATTGTCATGTTGGAAGAGGATACCGCCTAGTTGGTGCATGATCGGAAGCAATACAGGTTGACTCATGGTTTCAATATACGGTTCACTGTTCAATGTTCCTTCGACGATAACCAGAGGAGAATGGCCGGTATAGGATATGGCTCCCCCACACCATGGTGCCAGCCCCGTGTGCCTTTGTAGAATGTACTCCAGATTTTGGTGCTCCCCTGCATGACGTGACACATGCCTACGTCCATTATTGGCACTGAGGCAGAAGTGACATCACTGAAGACAATACGTCTCCAGTTGTCCTTTGATAAGTGCCTATCGCGACAACCTTGGAGGTGGGTTTGGGGCGTGAGTGGAAGACGCCCTAGCGGTAGGGACGATTGTGTATCATGGCGTCGTGAGTCATGCCCTACACTGGCCGTTCTCCACTGGTGATTGTCGAGGGAACATTGAGCAGTGCACCGCACAATGAAACCACCATTCAGCCCGTCTTGATTACATTCATGCACTGACAAGGCGATATGCATTTCCAACAGGACAATGCACGTACACATGTATCACGTAACAACCAACATGTTCTTCGAGGTGTACATCAACTACCCTGGCCAGTATGAGCCCAGATACCTCCCCCGTTGAACATATTTGGGACCTGGTAAAACATCATTTTGAGAAGTCTGCCCGACCGGCACGAAATTTGGTCAAACTGAAGCACCTGGAGGAAACTGCATTGCAGGCCGATCCGCAAAACTACATTCTTCTCCATGGGAGATTTGCAGCTTGCATTGCTGCAAGAGGAGGGTATAAACGGTAGTGGCATTGACATTGCGCGCGCGTTCTGGTGAATGTACTCCGCGTATGGCTCCGTCTGTGTGAATACATTCTAACGAGTTGTCAATAAAACTTCACTCTGCTGGGTCAACGAATTCAGGTGTTCTTTTTCATTTTACAGAATTGTTATTTTTCTTTATTGTAATTTTGAAACCCGTGTACAACATAGGCACGCTGGCGGCAGCCTCATACGCTGCTCTTCTGCAGCAAATTTAAAACATAATGGAGATGAATAAAAATCGGTAATGGAGGAGTTAAAAATTTTAAGATTCTAAAACTCTACCTAGTAGAAAATATTGAAGGTACATAGAACATGAAAGACGCTAAAACATGTAGTATGATTAAAATATGTGCCACGGCGGCGATAAAAAGACATTGAGAAACAGTGCACTGGACATGATGAACATAATGGAGACACTGATAAAATTGTCGAAAGCTACACTTGTCTTAAGTGGAGCACACAGTGGTTCAGATCGAAAAAAATCGATTTTCTGTTTTCATCACATTTCAATAGATTGACGATTTATCTAAGTACTCTGAAAAGGATTTTGCAGATTTTTTTTTCAAGCATTTAAAGAGCCCCCTTTCTGTCACCCACTTTTCTGCATATATTTTATATCTTTATATCCCCTACATTGCACGTTAGGATTTTTTAAAATCCCGAGTGTGTTGGCTATCCTTGGAATGCAACGATCGGTATTCTTTTGTTTCTGCTGTTTGGGAACAACACGCTTTCAAACACGCGGTTAGTTTTGTTCAAGTGTGGTTGCGAGTAGTTGTTATACTTACGTTTGCAGTACTTGTTTACGTGCATATGTTGTAAAGTCAATGAACTTAAAGAACACAACTGTGTGGCTAAGTTTAGAGGAACATTTGGTGGTATGGAAGTTCATAGAGTACAACCAATATTTCATCGCTCCGTAGAAACAAGAGGCGTACGGTACATAAAATATTTGGACGATGGTGAACAACATACAACAATATGGTGAACTCTAAGCCATTATTAGCAAATTAGAATGTGTAGGCCATGTTCAAAAACGTTTGGGAACAAGGTTGACAAAATTAACTGTTGACATGAGAGGACAAAAATTAGAAGTTAACTAAAACTGAATTAGAAAACTTGCAGGTATACTATGGGTAGGCAATTAGGAGAAATAAAGAAAATCTGCAGGCAATGGACCATATTCTTCCATAAGCCCTCTACTGATAAACCGTGTCATGCATTGTGTCCATCAGAAGAAAATTCGTGGTGCAAATACAATAGGGCTAAGGCAACTAAAGAATCTTATTCTCACCAGCATTCTCTCCCTGCTGTTGTTATTACAGCAATTAAACCTATTTTCAGAGACTTGGCTCATCCTGACCTTCTCAGGAAATGTCTGCATGGGCAGGCACAGAAACAAACAAGAATGTTTCAAGAGCATAATTTGGAACCGTCTTCCTAAAACTGTATTTTTAGGCATACATACAATGAAACTAGAAAGTTCATGATGCTGTTGTTAGATTCAGTGGTGGTAATATTGGAAAGTGTTGGGTACTGAAAAAGCTGGGAATTAATCCTGATGAAAATATGATCACTGGGCTGCAACATTGCGATAAAATGAGGATAGCTGATGCAGAGAGGTCTGCATCTAATATGGCCAACAAAGCAAGACAAACATCCAGTAAGGCGAAAAAGAAGCTGGAACACCTGCTAGAGACCGAAGAAGGGCCAGCATATGCAGCAAGACAGTTTTAATTAACTGTAAGTAACAAATTTCAAAAGTTTTTTCTTTAAAGTCAGTATCTCGCAAACTAAAATTATCAGTACATATACCCCATTATATCAGAAACTATTATAGACAAATGAATGAAATTTTCAAGAACTGCAGGGAAAACTTAAAATTTTTTGTTAATAAATTTAAAAAAAAAAACGTATTTCTTAAGAAACTATAAAATGGATAAAGTAGATTTTAGTAAGTTGACTCTATTAGCATATAGTAAAAATATTAAGGCCGTGCACCAAATAGTTTTTTCCAGAATGGGTCAAATACTTGCCTAAATTAATATGGGTTAGATAAGCAAGGTGTGGCCCCCTTAATATGGTGAACGAACTGTTAAAATACACTGAAAACACTCACAACAATGTACGAAGCACTGATTAAAACTCGGTCAACAGGAACAGCCCGCAGGGGAAGGGAGGATGGGAGGGTTGGAAGCGTGGGAGGCGGGAAAGGAAGGCGGTGGGAAGGGGTGGGGAGGAAGCGTAGGGACTCCAGGTGGTATGAGGAGGGGGTAAACCAAGTGGCAGAAAGGAAGAGGATTGGATGGGGATAGGGGGCATTGCCACAGACAAATATATACAGACGGGAAACCTCCGTAAGGACCCGGTCGTACACTCTGGGGTGCGGGGAGGGAGGGTTTCCAGCAGTTCCGTAAGATGTCCCATAGCATGATGGCACTGCAGTCAGAAACAGCCCTTTAAACTGGCCAGAGCAGGCGGCAGGTAGCGGCTGTCCCCACCACCACCTCCCCTCAAACGCCGGCACGCCGAACACAGCCGTGGCCTCGTGGCAGGCGGCACGAGCTCTCCCCTCAGCCTCCCCTCCACGCTACCCTCTGAAGTGCGAGAGGCACCCTAAGCCAGCGAACCGCCTGACACCTACTAGCATCTTACGGAACTACGAGGGGAGCGTAGGACAGTTGTTTAGGGTGGGCTGCTTCTCTGTATATATTACTCTGTGGCATTGCATCCACGGGGAGAGGGTTAAGGTTGGTAGGAGGGATAGATGTCAGGACGGATAGCGTCATCCGGAAGGGAGAGGTAGCGGAAGTTACCCTGGGATAGGATGTGGAGGGTGTGCAGGTGGAGGGAGAGATGCAATGGTGAAGGCGTGGCAGAGGCCCAGGGTTGGTAAGGATGGGGTTCTATTTTGCGGGATATTTAGAGGAGCCGGATGTGTTTGAGAAACTGTAGGAGGTGGGGGAACGGGTTGAGGTGGTAGAGGATCCGCGTGGGGAAAGGGAGGCGGAGGTGGAGGCAGTAAGCGAGGCAGAGGGCGTGGCGTTCGAGGATCTAAAGGATCTTTTAGTGGGTGGGCGAGAAGTGTAGTTTCTCTTGATCAAATAAGACTCAACACAATAATGTAATGCAAGCGTACATAACATATACAGCAGGAAGTATGTGCCAAGCAAATAAATGTATGCAGAGTTGGGTGTACTGACTGGTGACGGCGAGCAGCAGCTCCCCGCTGGCGAGCTTGCCGGCGGTGCCGCGCACGCTGCAGACGTAGGCGCCCGCGTCGGCGCCGGGGTCGACCCTCTGGATGCGCAGCGTGGCGCCGCCGTCGCGCAGCTCGTGCCTGGCTGCTGGGGAGACGGGCGCGCCGCGCCGCTGCCACGACACCTCGGCCACCGGGAAGCCGGCGTACGGGCAGCGCAGCACCGCCACGCCGCCCGACACCGCGCGCACCGCCTGCCCCAGCTGACGCACCAGCGGCGGGCCTGCGACAACACAATTCTCTTTATTGTTATGGGACAGGCTGGCAGCAGTCTGTATCTCACTCTTCAGCCGAGCGTTTGTACAGATTGGCCAGACGTACACATTAAAAGTAAAAGGGTGATAAAACAGCAGAATGGATGTTACAAAAACGGAGATAAATGTGAGACTTAGTAAAATCACATAGATGAGCAAGACACGTCATGGCAGATTTTTAAAATGGTGCCACGATGGCTAAAATACATAAATGAGTCGAGGTGCCGCGGTGGAGTAGCCGAGCGGTCTAAAACGTCTCGCTGCGGAGCGCGCGGTTGCTCGCCGTGGAGGTTCGAGTCCTCCCTGGGGCATGGGTGTGTGTGTTGTCCTTAGGTTAGTTTACCTAGGTTTAAGTAGTTTGTTAGCTACGGACTGATGACCACGCAGTTTGGTCCGATAGGTCTACAAACATTTTTGAGTCGAGGTGGCGACATTGCGAAGACTCTAAGAAAACACACGTATGCAACGCAATATTTTGTCGTTGTCGGCAGTTGCACTGTTAATAGACACTGACACTTACACCATATGATGCACAGACACTACACACAGACGATGTACCACGTTAAACTAGAACATTATGCAGACCCCACAGTGGGAGAGATGCAGGAGGGGAGGCGCGGGAAGAGGGATGGGAAGGGGATAGGTGTGGGGAAGGAAAGCGTAAGATCTCAATGAGAGGTATTAGGAGATCCAAGCGGGGAAGGGAAAGAGTGGGAGTGGAGGGGGGCAAGTAATATATGGGAAGGAGAGGGATTAGGGCTGATATGATGGGTAAATATCGGGATGGAGAGCGTCATCCAGGAGAGGGAGGCGGCGAAATTTACCCTGGGAGAAGATGTGTAGAGTGTGAAGGTGTAGGGAGGGAGGGATATGCTGGTATCGGTGTGACAGAGGCCCAGGGTTCAGCAGGAGGGGAAAGACCAGAGGGTCAGGGGATTCTATTTTGCGGGTGGTGTATAGGATACGAATATGTTCAAGTATCTTTAGAAGGTGAGGAAAAGGGAATAAGATCCTATAGGATCCGCATGGGGGAAGGGAAGCAGATGCGGTAAGTGAGGCGCAGGGCGTGGCGTTCTAGTATTTGGAGGCATTTGTGGTATGTGTGGGATGCGGAAATCAAGTGGGATGGAAACTGCAAAGGATGGGCAGCATCAAGGAACGGTAGGAGTATATAATTGTTGGTGGGTTGAGTCCCCATGTCCGATGTAACATATTTTTGTCGTTCATGGCAACAGCATTGGTTTTAAAAATATTTTAAAAATCAATTTCCAAGTATTCTATATGAAAACCTTACAAAACTATATTAAAAAAGTTAAAATTTTATAAATCGTCTTAAAGAATAATCAAATGGCCAAAGTTTTCAAGGCCATAGAGACTGTATGTTATGATGTAATGTACTACCGATTATTCCCTGTCTTTTTTGAGCCATTGTCTGTTGTGAATGTAATCATACCAGTGTATATTCCTGTTAGAGTGTTAAAATATTACAGTGTTAAATGCATTCTGCATTTTATTCAGTAGATAATCTCCTTTGTCCTGCAAGTTTAATATTTTCAGGATTTTTTTTTCTAAAAGTTTAGTCTTGAAAAGTCAGTAATAGTAACTCTCCTGAAAGTGTGAAAAATATTAGATATTGCAATATTTACGTGTCTCATTTCAAAGTTTTGGAAAAAGTCTCTAAGTGATTTTATTATGAACAGTTTTAGTGTGAAGGTTGAAATTACCGTATTTCGAGACGTTAAAGGCAACGCAAATAGTATATATGGAACTACCAGTCAACAATATCTATGAATATTGTAGTTACGACGTTCATTATAATAAGTGACTTCGTAACGTATTCAAGAACTATGAGCTAGCCGCATTATTCTTTTTCCACACAAATCCCGAACTTTTACAATAAATCATAGTCCACGTTCAGTTCAACACTGCGTAACAAATGTGTTTATGTGGCAGAGCGTAGAGGTCACGCCCAGATTTAGTGTGCATCTGTTGCCAACTTAGGCAGCATACTCTGTTTGGCACTGAAGTAAAAATTGTGAGCTCCGCATCTGAGTAACAGCGCGAGCAGGCAAAGAGAAATTCAGAGACTGTAATGGACAAGTGACGAGTATAACAGCTCTCGCTACATTTTCTGCTGCCAGCCTTGCATCACATCCAAGCCGCTGCCATACGTAAATTTCTACCTTAAGATTACCTGACATTGTCGGACTTGGAGGCGATCTGATACTTATATAGTCTTCAAAATGAAATTGACTAAGTGCTATGTTGCACTTATTATTTTATACCCATTTTTAACAAGATGACCTACTTGTAAAATATATATGTGACCAGATGATGGTGACACAGTTCAGCGAAACCGGTCGTCATTCAATAAATTATTAACGTGCGATCTTGGCGTTTCATTTTGAATACTATAAAATCTACCTGTCCATGCATCAGTCGCCGATGCGCCAGTCTTTCAAGGGCTAAGAAGAGAGATGTCACACGGGCCGGAAAGGAGCTTGAGTAGGGTGAGACGGGAGAGGGCTTTTTTACGGACTGTTTGAAGGTGAGGGTTCCAGGAAAGGGTGAGGTAGAGATTTGGGGGATGGGACGGAGTATTAGGTACAGGTCGCGGTGACGGAAGGAACTGTTGGTACGACCTATAAACGATTGCCTGGGATTTGGAAAGGTTGACGGAGAGGAGCAACTGGTTACACCAAGTAGAGAATTGGGAGAGATGAGACTGGAGAAGCTGCTGGGAACGAGCAAGGGAGAGGGCGAGGGTTAGGAAGGCAGTGTCATCAGCGTACTATAGGAGATGGACGGGAGGCTGGGGTTGTGGCATGTCAGCCGAGTAAACGAGCTAGAGGAGGGGGGAGAGGATGGAGCCCTGGGGCACCCGGCGGAGGGGTAGAACAAACGGGAGTTGGAGGTGTTGACAATTACATAGGCTGGGCGGTGGGAGAGAAAGGAAGCGATGAAACGGACATAATTAACAGGAAGGGAGTAGGGGTTTAGAGTTTGAAAGGGAGACCGGAATGCCTACTCGATTGTAGCCCTTCTCAATGTCTAGGGAGACATTTGGTGGCGCGACTGGAATTCAGCTGGTAGGAAAGGAGGTGAGTGAGGCGGAGGAGTTGGTTATTGACAGAGAAAAAGGGTGGGAAGCCACACTGGGGGAGGGGGGGAAATGGTGTTGACGAAGATGCTGGTGAATGCGGCGAGAAAGAGGCATCTGAAGGAGGCTTACCAGGTTTTGGGAACTTAAGAATACGGTAGGTGTTCCACAGGTCGGAGAAGAAGCCAGTGTAGAGGATGACATTGTATAGAGATGCAAGGGCAGCATGGAAGGAGTGGGGGCAGGCATGAAGGTGCCTGTAGGTTAAGCGGTCGTGGCGGGGGGCGGTGTTGAGTTTTGTGCGTAGAGTAAGTTGTATGCCAAGGGCGGTAATAGACGTGCTAAAATTCTGAAGGAGGACCGTCCAGCCACGTCGCGCTACATTAACAACCAGGCGTTCCACAACTGAGGTCACTCTCGGAAAGAAAAGATTACACCTAACAAAATGTAAACGAAGACTTCCGCGGCCGTTGTCACTGTCGATAAAATTATTCTAGAGCCGTCGGCATACGGGGCGTGTTTCTGAACGTGTGCGGCCAACATGCCGAGTCCAACGTGCGGCTGAACGCTCGGAGACGGCGCGACGTGTGCCTCAACGGTCTACAAGAGAACGCAGCGCGCTCCAGCCACAGCTGTAGGTGGCGTCATGTCCTGGAATCACACTGTTTACGAAATAAGTGAAATTCTTGCTTTAGATCTCTTAAAACATTTCCGCTCTTGTGCAAATGTTCATCATGTTGTGATAAAGGCTTACATAAATAGCAACGAAATATTTACGAATATAAGGCTCTTAGAAATGTTGAAGTTATGTCAATAAGGGCAGCGACTTATGAAAGTTTCATGACAAACTGTGCGATATAAAATTGGAATAGGCCGTCACATTACACAGACATTATTGCAACGGTATTTTTCGTAAAAACAAAGTTAAACGGCACCAGCTGAATCGAATAAATGCTATGTTTCCGCATATTATATTATTTGTGATAATAAAACTTTGTAGACTGCCAAATAACATTGTAATTTTAATAAAAGTACATCTGATTACACGTATTTTACCCGTTATATCAATGTTAATATAAATAGTAACGGATATGATGTGTTGAAAAAAAAAAAAAAGAAAAAAAATAAGAGAAAAAGAAAAAAAAAAAAAAAAAAAGGTGACGAATGGGACAATGGGACTCTATCCAGCGACCAACAGACAACGCGTACGGTGCTCGGACGCTAATCACTTACTTTTTTTCATCTAGTAGATCTATAGTTCGCGGTCGTTCGTTCAGTTTGTTCGTGGAATGGTTGGCTCAGCTTTTTTATTACAGAGGGCGTTCAGCCACCTAACCGGACGCGCTGAGCCACGGGGCCCCGGCCACCCAGCTGCCGCCGCTTCGTGACAGAAACGGTCACGCACAGGTGCATATTTGACGACCGGCCGAAATTATCTTGCGATTTTCTCAATAACGCTTGAGAAGTACGCGCACTGCTTACACATTTTGTTGTCCTCATGGAGTAGTACGAGTGTACGAAGTTTTCAGTAAATCCGCGCTTCAAACGTCGTGGCTTCCCCTTGTAAGAGCGCACCGAGGGAGCTTGTCGCTGTGACACCGGTGATGCTACATCTCGACTGTAGATCCTTGAGAAGGCGCATTGCATTATGCACAGTGTCTGGGATCTGCCCAGGAAATTTCGAACGTTTACACCATTAATCTCTATACTACCTGGATGTTGAACTACAGATTTTTGAGCGTGCCAGCCATGTTCATATTCTGTTCCTTGACTAATTACAACATGGCTGCTATGAAGTATTACAAGGAAACAAGTATGTTTCCATTCCGTACTCACGCTAGTCTGTTACTTCACATATTGACATAAATTTCAAATCCATAGGTAATCTAGCAATTATTTGTCATGTAATAACTTATGTAAACTACTAATTAATTAATAATTTTACTAATTGAAACATGGCGGACAATGCAAAATCGTGTGCAAAACGTATGAATGTGCAGAAATGATACAGTTCTATGCTCAGACACCAGAGTTATACATCCAGGTTATACAGAGATCACGGTTTTATACCTCCCTAACTACACGTCAAAGATATGTGATTTAAATTGTTTTGTACACAGCTAGTTTAAAAATTATCCAAGGCTTGACAAAAAAAAAAAAAAAAATCCCTAATGATCCATTTTAAAAATTGTATTCATTGCTGTAACTCTTTGGAAATTAACGCAAGCTGTGTTCATAATTTCGCAGTAAGTGCTACATTTGCCCGCTTCACCTTGTTGGCACAGTGGCTTCGCACCATCGCAAGGACTGAGCCTCTTCAAACTGTACCATGTTCTGATAAAACTGTCTGACACGAGTACTTGGTATTTCCGAGTTCTTCGCGGTGATTACTCAACAGATTGCACTGTTCACAGCTCTTACATAATCTATCAAACTGGAATGAACGCGAGACACGGACAACAATGTTGCACTCCCTCTCTGCCTGTCAAAGAGAATTGAAATTCTACTCATTTGCATGTCCGACGATGGCGTACACCTACACGAAATTACACTGATGTCAACCGCGAGTTCATTATGCTTCACTGTTTTCGTTAGGTGACGCATATGACGAAAATCATAGAAATCAGAGCTCACAGTGGTTTACTCACAGTTGCTGTCCCATGCACTTTCACGATTGGAACAGAAAATTGCAGGAAAAGACAACAGGGTCACAACCATCCTCCACACACACACACACACACACACACACACACCACATTACAGTAGGCTGAAATAAAAATATCAATTAAAATCTTGTCATTGCATTGCTGTAACAAAGCAGTCCTACTACAAACAGTGGAATACTTGCCATAGACGTTGAGCCGGGCCTCATGGGAGACGGTGCCCATGGAGTTGGTGGCGCTGCACGTGTAGAGGCCGCCATCTTGGACCCTCACGGATGAGATGTTGACATGGCTTACGACGTCGCCTCGCTGGTCCACATACTGTCCAATCGTGTACCTACAACACATGTATTTTCCTTTAGATCTCTGCGTACAAGCCTCTGTTTTTCATATTATGTAATCTCTTCTCATCGTAGCAGTATTCCTGCAGTCTTGTCACTGTGGCGCTGTATAACACCTTAGTTCATTTGGACCTTGTTTACGTTTCCTTCTTGACTGCATTTTGAACCTATTTTCACTTCATTATTTCCCATCTGTTTTTTGGTCTTACAGTTTTTTAATAGTTTTGACCTCTTGAACCCATTTTGTTGACATGCTTTAGCAGATGTGTGTAAGAATTTCTTTAGTTAATATGTTGTCACCCATTTGGTATAAATGAATAAAGAATATCAGTATCTTGTTTATTATTGTTTCAGTAATATTTTCTACGTACTGACCTTTTGAAACATTCCAAGAGTCTCGAAATTAATAATTATCATCATAATTTAAGAATGATTATGCCTTTCAGTCTTCAGTCTGGAGCATAGTAAACCTTATAAAATTTCTCCCTGTTCACCTATTCAATGCTAAAACTGATTTCTCGTCTGATGTTCAGCCTCCGACTTCAAATCTTTCTTGGAGGAATTCAAGTACTTTTTCCTTGATCTCCCTCGTACCCTTCTTCCCATTTCATGTCGTATCAATGAAAGTCTTTTGTAATACTGCTTCTCCCATGTGTGAAACATGACCTCACCATCTCAGTCTGTTTGCAGGTACAGTGTCTGTAACAGTCAGCCACTGTGATACTATCAATGACTAGAACAATGACAGCAAATACTTATGTTATAATTTTGAATTCTTGTATAACATGTTAAGCTATTAGCTAATCTCTGCTAACGCTTGATAAATGACCGAAACCGGTAGCACTGAGAAAAAATAAACAGCTATGGTCAATATGTCGTTCTGAAATTATCTCAAAGCTGTTATGCCCCATCTGTTCAACATTCTCAAGGTAGCTTGTATCCACCCAGCTTTTACTCCCATACAACAAAGTTGGTCGAAAGATTGTATGGTGCACTGCTCATTTAGTCTTGGTACTGATTTCCTTCTTGTACAAGAAAGTAGATGGTAGCTGAGCACTCGCTGCATTAGCTTTTCTGCACGTCGATTCAAGTTCTTTCACTATGTTGTCATCCTGTGAAAAAATACATCTTAAGTACTTCAAACTGTCCACCTGCTCTTTGTTCCCCCTATTTGTCTCTCAACCTGATAACATCTCTGTCTAACAGACATTACCTTCATACGACATATCATACATAATACTTAAATCTCCGACCTAGCGCTGAAATGTTAGAGTATAACCTTTCAATCGGAAGTGCCATCACCACTAAGTCGTCTTCATATGCAAGACTGCTTATTTTGTTTTCACCTATTTTAATCTCACTCTTCTAGTATATTGTTTACAAGACATAATCAATAAATTATAAAAACAACAGTGGTGACAGGTTGCTGGCCCTAAAACTATCCTGAACAATGAACTCAATTTACCGCCCAATCCAACTGCTGCCCGACATTTTTGCTGTATTACTTTTATTTATTTATTCGTTTATTTGATTGTTATTATATTTGAGAAGAATTACCACAGTGCGAGATAATAAAGTGATAACAAGCAATAAAATGCACTTGAAAAGTATTTACTGTATCAGTTTTACATATGATCTAAAATTAATCAAAATGTTCAAATGTTTGTAAAGTCTATGGGACTTAACTACGGGGTCATCAGTCCCTAAACTTACAAACTACTTACAAACTAGCTAATACTAAGGACGGCACAAATATCCATGCCCGAGGGGGATTCGAACCCCCGACCGCAGTGGCCGTGCAGACCGTGACTGGAGCGCCTCAGTCCCCTCGGCCACCACGGCCGGCTAAAATTAATCGTATATGAGTATAGACGATGGAATGTTTATTAATAGGTCGGTGTTCCGCTATAGAACCATCCTCAAACCAACGGCTGAACAGGTACCGCTAAAATTGCTCATCGCCTGCCAACAGTGCTGTTCAGCCATTGCTCTGAGGATTAATTCATCTTGATGATATTACTTCTGGCAACCAGAAGTGAAATTGAGCTGCTCCTTTTTTTATTATTCCTGAGATAATTAGCATTATCTTTTCTTTCTCTCATCATATTGTGTGTTTTATTTGAATAATCAATACTGAAATCAATACGATTGTTCATGCTTATGTTTGAATAATAAAATATTTAATTGCTAATTCAATAATTATTAAGTTTTTATTATCTGTTAATGTTGGAATAATGGAAAGTTGATCTTTAGTACTATTCAAATTCCTAATCAAGAATTTGAACAAATGGACAGGACCTATCCTGAAAAGAAGTTTTATAAAGTGGTACATTAAAAATTGCAAGATTTATGCCTTCATCAACGCACTATCTTAATTAGCTTACCTGCTTTATTTATAAATAGAGGTGTACGATGCACATTGGTTTTTGATACTAAAAGTGATAGTTTAATCTTATGTAATGAGAGTAATTTTTTTTACTTTATTTATTGTATCAAGATAAGCCTTTACTCAGGAATCTCCTTCTAATTTTGTTGCTTTAAATACAAATAAAAATTCTTCTTTTTAATATAATGTGCGCTTTCTAGTTTTAATTTAAATACAAGTTCTATAATAGAACATAAATCGATCAACTACTTATATTTTTAAGTATTTTTGTAAGTACTTTCTCTAGCGCACTGTTGAACAACAACTATGCAGAAGCACCATGCTTTATATACCAATTGTATCGGTTTGGTTTCCCCCGTTGATCAATATTTGCAAGAGTGTCTCCAAAATTTTATCATTGATTCATCATAAGAAAGATGTTACTGAGGAACAAAATGCTTATTAATTTTGACTTTTACTGTTTCAATATACGGACTAACTTTCAGTCTTGTCCTTATCATTTGTTATTGTCATTACAATGCAGAAATCTAAGAATTCGTTCTAATCGATTTCTTGTCATGGCGTTGCATACAAACAACAGTATAACCTCTTATTAGGGAGAGAATTACATTTGCTTAGGATGAAGATAACTAGCAAACATCTCATTTCTTAACAGGTTATTAAATGATTCATAATGTTTATGAAAAGTACGTGGACATTATAATACATCCGTTATGTTTTACCTGAGAGAAAAGGGGTATGAAGCAACATGAAAAACTTTAGAAAGAATGTTGTATGCTACACCCAGCAACGATTTATTATGTTGTTCTTTGCAGATCTGATCAGAAACACATGGGTTTTCACTCTGAAGCCGAATGTGCGCTGATATGAAACTTCTTGGCAGATTGAAACGATGTGCTGGGCCGGGATTTGAACCAGGGACAAGTTGGGAAGTGGTTTACCAATTGAGTTACATTGGGACGCCTACATGTCCAATTCTCATAGCTTTACTACCGCCGGTACGTCGCCTCCTAGTCTTCGAACTTCGAACAGAAGTTGACCTGGCGACCTAGGAGTCCGCACTCGCCGGAGTTCCGAGTCCTCCAAAATGTTCATGCTTGGTTCTTAGTCCTTAGCTTACAAACTGTGTAAACTAAGTTAAACTAACGTAAGGACCGACCCCCCCCCCCCCCCACACACACACACACACACACACACACACACACACACACACACACACACACACACACACACACACACACACACACACACGTGGTGCCGGTTTCAGCACAGTGAGATAATCAAATTGATATCAAATTAATTAGAGTAATTGCATAATTGCAATTACATGTACTTAGAGTAATTGCATAATTGCAATTACATGTACTTAGAGTAATTACATGTACTTAGGGTAATTGTTTATTTATTTATTGTAATTGTTTATTGTTATTGCAATTGCACGTGTTCACTCCTCCACGTCTGGCGTGGAACTGAGCTCACCCCAAGGCATCACGTGACTATCTACGTCACCCCCCACCCTACCAGTCACGTGACTACCACCGGCCAATGAGAGCACAGCACGTGACCACCCCCTCCACCATCCCCAACCGATATTCTGCAGTCATTCAGACACAGAGTGTCGGAGGGACAGCAGTAGCATGGAAAAGATGCAATTACGGTAATTACATTTGACTCACGTAGTTGGGAGGTTCCTGGTACAACCACAAATTGGCGGGAAAACCGATTTCTGGTTGTCCTGGTAGGCTTTCGCCCCTCCGATCCGGTGGAGCACCCTCAGACTGCACCTGTTTCTATATATAACAACAAATCAGAGCATTCTGTTCGGTAACATGATAAAAAAGACCCTTAATTAGAGCTCATATCGCATCCAAAATTAGATGTGCATATAGATGAATCATGTATATGATCATCTGTAATGCCATATGTATGTACTCCCATTACTCTAGTAATTATATCGAAGTTTCAATCCATTTCAAGCCATTGAAATCGACTGAAAGCAGTAGTTCCAACCGCTGACAACAGATGGCTCTGATCCCACTTCTCCCCCCACCCAGCGCCTACACAATGAAGCCATGTGTGCAGACGCTGGCCACCCTCCTCTGCAGCTGACCAGTCTCTATTGTGTGCCTCAGTCCGCCGGCCGTAGCCGCTGCGACCGCGGAGACGCGGCACACAGGCCGACTGCCCACCTTCAGCCTCCTGACGATCATGTACTTGCGTACATACGCGAAAAGACTACCGTAGTGCATTTACGGAGCCCTGCCGCGGCATGCGCGCAATTTTTCCGGTCGACCCCAG
Source organism: Locusta migratoria (assembly GCA_026315105.1). Taxonomy (NCBI): domain Eukaryota; kingdom Metazoa; phylum Arthropoda; class Insecta; order Orthoptera; family Acrididae; genus Locusta; species Locusta migratoria. Next base: position 806,170,783 of record CM048744.1, on the reverse strand, counting down.
CGCGCCGACCGGGCCGCGCCCCGCACCTCGCGAAAGAATTGCCGCGAAGCCCGCGCCGAAAATTGTTATTGTTATTATTATTTAACAGCGCCACAGCCCGTCCCCCAGCCGCCGGCCGTAGAACGCGGAAGAGCGAGCTGCCGCACCTGCATGTGAAGTCTGCACCGAAAAAATTATTATCTAACCGCGCCACGCCCGTCCTCGGCGACGCGGACACAACAATCCGACCGCCCCGATTATTATTATTTTTTTTTTTTTCCTACGAACGTTATAGCTCCTTGTACTGCCTCTACACCAACGTCCGCGAAGTTTTCTAATTCGCACTGGAACAGTCCGCCCGCAAGAAAACAATTTGCTGTGTGTCTCCTGGCGAGAAAAGCAGAACTCAGACGGACAATAGCGGCCGGCCGCTCCATTCAAACAACCCCTTGCCGCTGATACCTGCTCAACCGCAGCCTTTCAAAACAGCGCGTTTCGAGGATGTGACGTGGAGGCTTCTCCAACCATTCCTTATATATTCCAACACAACACCTTGTAGGAGTTGCGGAGGATGTGTGTCTTCGCTATAGCCTGGAGGTCCTCCCAGCTGCTGCGCTTCGGAACTTGCCACCGTCGCGTTGTCATATGCAGGATTCAATTCTACGCACTTGTCTCTATACCACAAGTCCCGAAGAACCCAACTAGAATCTCACCTATATGGAGGTTATTTAGTACTTCGCCTGGAAATATTTTCTCCATAATTTGGAGAACGTCCTGGAGTCTTACTAGGGGATAAAACCGCTGGTTGTGGTGTGAATTTTGTGATCCGTGACCCAATTTACCCTAAAAAGAGAGATAGAGGTCTGCTTGCTGCATTTGAGCACTTACTTCGTCGTTGGGTCGAGAACAGGGGTATTACAATATACGATTACCGGATGGAGAGTGTTTTTGATCTTGTGCAAGACTCTTTAAGTTTTTTAAACGGTATCTGCAAAGTGTTTCTCCACCATGTGGGGGGCGAATAACAAACATCTGGGACAACAGATGCTTTGTAGTGTTTAATAGTGTCCTGCAATTTGTGTACTGGGGTAATAAAAATACCCGAAAATTGATCGGTGTACAGGTTAAACCTTCCAGATCGATAAAAGCTTGTACGTTACGTTCTATCAGCTTTTAGTTTCCATTGTTTACCTGTAAATTAGGTGGAGATTCGTAATACTTGCAGCGGCAAAGACGATATAAGTAGTACACTTAAAAGCTACATTAATGCAGGGGAAACATACTTCTCCCAGTCCAGAACATTGTTCTCCACACCGCCTCCAGATATAGATATCGCCGAATTAGGTCTGGTACCTACAAACAATGTCATTCTGCAAGCCCAGCGAAAAGAGTAAATGTATCACATAGGCTTAAGCCATCCCCCATTAAAGAAATTACATCGCTACGTGCACTTAATGTCTTATGTGCGCGAAAAGAAAACTGGAAATGGCGGATATCGAGACCAAGAGAAGGAAGCTAGAATATATGGCTAAAGCAACTGCCATAAAGGACGAGTACAAACTAATGCTGGAGAAAGACGAAGCTATGGTATATGTGTAAGCCCGGCTTAAACGGAGGGTGTGGAGAAATCTGGTTACGACTGGGACTTATAAAATATTTGCTTTTTACAGTAAACAGTCAGGGAGATTGGTCACGCGTCGGTGTACTGGCCGAAAACAGCGGAAGACACGAAAAACGTATTGCATTATCGTTTGGAGAAGGGACTACATTGCATCCAAATGTGGTGGACTGGGGACAGTCATTTGCAGAGTTAAAAACGGATGGAATAACAAGCAATCGTTTGCAATAATCGTAAAACCTAGTGTTCCATACGGAAATTACTACAGGAGTTGGTAACGTACACACATAGCGACGCATAGTGCTATAACCAGGAAATAATGGGAAAAGTTAAAATACACGATTGTTCTCGTCTAGAAGCATTGCCCGAAGGTGCAGGAGGAAACGAAGATACGTAATGGAGTTCGAGAACATAATAAAGAACAGTTGTATTTTGTGTCTAGCTTCTCGAGTAGAAAGTTTCGGTCTTATAGGGTTTAGGAGAAGATACCAGAAGACATGTTTCTTGTTAGCAAAGAGCAGTAACTCCTCGGTAAAGTATCTGTTAGGGAGGTGTAATTCTGTGTTGTTCTATTCCACAGTTAAGCAAAGCGTTCGTTTAAATCGACGTTGCTCGGTACATTGCTGCATGGAATGGGGTTTGACTTATTGCACATTGGTTCATCTTGTATAAATTTCGTTCTTCTTCTTCTTATCGAATTTCAAAAAAAAAAAACTACGTTTCGTTTCTGTAAGACTACATCGCAAATTTGCGCACATCCTACTGTCTGTATATGTATCTGCGTATAAAAGTTTAACGACTGCTCGTACGGTAAAAACATCGCTTGCGTCAGCTGCGAGGAAATCTATCTTCGCGAAAATAGCTCTCTTGTATTCGGAATCTGGTGCGGCCAGGAAAAATTAAACCGAAAACTTCTCCGGGTCAGGTGCGAGCGTGGACAGGTATGTTTACATGTATAGGACGTACACACGCTCCAAACCGGCGTCTACGATGAGTCAACAGGTCCGCACTCGCCTACAGCCAGAAATAACATGGAATGTGATTATGCATGCTAGCTTGCGCGAAGTACCTATTTCGAACTGTTTAGTCGTGCGATACGATGCAACGCAGATGTGGGCCACAATTGTGGAAATACATATAGATACTTCGTAGCATGGATGTGGGGCATTTATATCTTCTTTTAGCTGTGTTTACGAATGGACTTCTCTGGGTAGCGTATCGGAGATGATTGCAGTGGTAAATTAATGTTCTTTGGTCGATAAGCATCGAGTTAGAGGATTAGTTACCTACATTGGAGGTGCATTTAATCGTATGTTTAGTCTCTAAAGGATTGCTCTTGGAGATCGTTAAAAAAAAATCTGGTGTTGCATTAGTTCGAAATGGTGTAGACTATTTTGCGTTGCTGCTTGTAAGGATTATAAGAACTTGGCTTGGATCTAGATCTTTTCTTGTTAGCTGTTCTGTGCGTGTGCACGTCGCTCATTTTTTTTACACTGTGTTACAGATGTTTATAGAGAGTAATAATTTGTTAGAAGCAGTGGAATACGATGGTGGTTTGTGCGCGAATGCTCGGGGTATTGGCTGATAGAAAGCGTTCCAGAAATATTGCCTGCCGGGCTATGCATTGGAAACAAAATTGTGGTTGGATGTTAGGGACGGGTCAAGCAACCAACGTAGTTATTGGGTGGAGAGAGAGAGAGAGAGAGAGAGAGAGAGATCGAAACATTATTAAAACGCTGTGTGTCTGGGAGATCTTGTCTGTTACAGATCACGGCTATAACACCATCTGTGGTAACTTGTTTAGAGTTGTTGCTGGGCTAGTGACGGAAGTAAGGATATCTCTGTCTGGGTTGTTACGAACGTATACATAGCTTGCAGCATGCTAGTTGGGACAAAAATCGAGTTGGAATGGCTAGATTCGTTTGTTGTTGTAGGTTCGTGTTGACTGTAGGTGTACTTCTGTTACTGTGTTGGAAATGTTTGGCGCTTACAGAGAGTGTTGTAGGCTATATGGGACGGAATGTAAGTAAAAATTGTTGATCTACCCTAAATATATACGACACGGTAAAGCTCTAAAGAAAACCGACTTTGGTGGTGCATTGATCTTTCGTCGAAGCATCGCCTGTTTAATCGTATGCTAGTGTTGTCTGGTGTGCATTACGTTACGTAGCGGATGTGTCTGCTGCGGTAAATCATAATTCTTTCGTCGAAAATCAACGTGTTTTATAAAACTCCTACAGTTTGGTAACTTAAAGTGCGCTAGTTGTAGCCAATTGAGTGCGTGTGAGTGTAGTAAATTCAGCAAGTTCGATACTGCAAACGCTGGAGACAAGACGAAGTTACTATTTCTGGAATACATGGGGGAAATATGTATGTCCTGTGGGTATATATCTTATAAACTGCAGCTAATCGATGCTTTTTTTAATGGAGGCGCTCCCATCTATACTACAGCAGCAGCTTCGTGTAGATGGCTTCTATCTCCTGGATTTTTGGACAACACTTTAACCGAGTGGCGTTCGTATCCGAGCATGACTTTCGGATGGAAGGAGCAATATCAAAGTGGTTGCGGGCGAGGGAACGACTGCTTAACGTGGTTGGCGTCGAATTGTAGAACCAAAATAAATTTGTCGAAAATCATGAGCCCTGGTGTAAGCAAAGATATCGATTTTATAAAGAGTCCAGGCAATTGATTGTTAGGACTTTTATTTTTTCGCTGAGTCGAGAAGATAGTATTACCAGGATGGAGGATTGTGCAAGAAGATTGTTTAAGTGTTCTAAAAGAGAAGATACGGTATTTACAAAGTGCGCCGTTGTACTGTGCAAACGCTTTTAGATTTGATTACTTGGGTATTAAGAGTACCAGAAAATTGACCACTCTCTCGGACATTATGTTTTTTAGTTTCAACTGTAAATTACTTGTAGAGTCGAGCAAGGAGCTATATTTTCTTTAGCATTCCAGGACTTTATTATCCACAGACGTAGATGTCGTCTACGTAATTCCACAAGTCCCAAGAAGAAGAAGGGAAACGAAAACTGGGTTATATGGCGAAGACTAAGGCTTTTCAAAGGAGGCTACTGCATATGTGCAAGGCCGGTTTAAACAGATAGTGTGGGGAAAAATATTTGCTTTTACAGTAAACAAGCGGGGGGATTGGTCTCGCATCGTTGTATTGACCGAAATTAGCGGAACACACGACAAACGTGTTTGTACTGTGTGTGACTCCCATCCATTCCTTAGAGAGCAGGTTATGATCGATGTGTGCGGGAGTTGGTTGCGATATAAGTGTTTGCGAACATTACTTTGCATGTACTCAGTTGTAATAAAAAAAATGTAGCACTCCATGTCCTATATAGAATCATGTGTTGTGGCGTGTATGTTATCGTCTTCGTTTGTGGTAGATATCTATTTGTAATTAAAATAATAAATCTTAGTTCGGATTAGTGGATTGCACAAGAAAGGAACTTGGAGTAGGAATTTTGTGGGTAAAGGGCGGGTCGAGCTGGAAATCGGTGTTGCATTGGGCAGGTAACTTCGGTTCTTTGGTTGCTGTATTGTCGAATAAGGGTGTTGTTAGGCCAATAATTTCGAAAAGTTTTAGTGTAGACGGTCGGAAATCGGTAAATTATTTCACGTATTTTTCCTTTATTTCGACTCTCCGTTGGACAACAGGATTTAAATGTCTTCTGGGGCGCTAGAATATCGGTGACAGATAAATGTAGTTGGCATCGTAACAGGACATAGAGATTCCTTAAATGGGATGTGTACTGCTGTAGCAAGGAAACAAGAGGTAAAATTAAAGTACCCGAACTCTCGGAAGGCGCATCTATATCTCGATCTAAGGGCAAGATCGCTAGAGTGTTAAATTTCGGAACTTTCGGCATGGCTTAGCTCCATTAAATAAATGCAATGCGAGCTATCCTTGTCAGAGTGGTGTGTCTGCATAGAAGGTTTTGATCATTTGGAGATGTAACTTAGGTGTTTTTGTTTAAACACGTAGCATATGTTTCTTTTATGTAGCCTGCGGAGAGAGCGCTCTGCGTTCTGGACGATTGTTAACCGTGCTTGCAGATGTATATTTAGAGACTTTGTGCTAGATGTCATTGCCGATTTTCGTTATTTGGAATTTTTGTATAAACAATATGCCGTCTTCTGCTGCTGCTGTTATCGAAAGAGTGGTTGGCATATAAGTTACATTCCGTTCGATGGCTGTTGCTTGCATCGTCTAAACAAGAGATACATTTATAGATCTAAGGTTGCGGTCGAGTTCCGAAACGCACCATTTCTTTTCTTTTCGTTAGTTGGCTCTGGTTAGAATTGTTTTTGCAACCTGGATGCAGTGCGTAATAAATAAATGTGGTCGCGTGTGTGTGTATTGGAATATGACGTATGCAATAAGCCTGACGCGTTTTTTCCCCCTACATAATACTGGTTCGAGAAAGGGCGATATAAGTTACATTAAAAACACATTTCTCGCATTCTCTGCTTGATTGTTTTACTTGTGGGGAATAGGAAAGAGAGAGAGAGAGAGAGAGAGAGAGGTTCGTAAAAGAAAAAAAAACAGCATGATTCGGTCGTTGCTTGAGAAGTGATATCCGTTTGATAACTTTTAAGGTTTGTCCGCAGAGTGCAGTGCAGAGCGCTTCTTCTTCTTCGCGCGTGTGGAGTGGAACTATTTGCTTAGCCTTTACAGGTAACGCTCGGCGAGAGCACGTGTGTGATTCACCGCCGCCCGTCGGCCGCGCGCGCTGTTTTGAAAGGCTGCGGTTGAGCAGGTATCAGCGGCAAGGGGTTGTTTGAATGGAGCGGCCGGCCGCTATTGTCCGTCTGAGTTCTGCTTTTCTCGCCAGGAGACACACAGCAAATTGTTTTCTTGCGGGCGGACTGTTCCACTGCGAATTAGAAAACTTCGCGGACGTTGGTGTAGAGGCAGTACAAGGAGCTATAACGTTCGTAGGAAAAAAAATAAAATAATAATAATCGGGGCGGTCGGATTGTTGTGTCCGCGTCGCCGAGGACGGGCGTGGCGCGGTTAGATAATAATTTTTTCGGTGCAGACTTCACATGCAGGTGCGGCAGCTCGCTCTTCCGCGTTCTACGGCCGGCGGCTGGGGGACGGGCTGTGGCGCTGTTAAATAATAATAACAATAACAATTTTCGGCGCGGGCTTCGCGGCAATTCTTTCGCGAGGTGCGGGGCGCGGCCCGGTCGGCGCGCTGGGGTCGACCGGAAAAATTGCGCGCATGCCGCGGCAGGGCTCCGTAAATGCACTACGGTAGTCTTTTCGCGTATGTACGCAAGTACATGATCGTCAGGAGGCTGAAGGTGGGCAGTCGGCCTGTGTGCCGCGTCTCCGCGGTCGCAGCGGCTACGGCCGGCGGACTGAGGCACACAATAGAGACTGGTCAGCTGCAGAGGAGGGTGGCCAGCGTCTGCACACATGGCTTCATTGTGTAGGCGCTGGGTGGGGGGAGAAGTGGGATCAGAGCCATCTGTTGTCAGCGGTTGGAACTACTGCTTTCAGTCGATTTCAATGGCTTGAAATGGATTGAAACTTCGATATAATTACTAGAGTAATGGGAGTACATACATATGGCATTACAGATGATCATATACATGATTCATCTATATGCACATCTAATTTTGGATGCGATATGAGCTCTAATTAAGGGTCTTTTTTATCATGTTACCGAACAGAATGCTCTGATTTGTTGTTATATATAGAAACAGGTGCAGTCTGAGGGTGCTCCACCGGATCGGAGGGGCGAAAGCCTACCAGGACAACCAGAAATCGGTTTTCCCGCCAATTTGTGGTTGTACCAGGAACCTCCCAACTACGTGAGTCAAATGTAATTACCGTAATTGCATCTTTTCCATGCTACTGCTGTCCCTCCGACACTCTGTGTCTGAATGACTGCAGAATATCGGTTGGGGATGGTGGAGGGGGTGGTCACGTGCTGTGCTCTCATTGGCCGGTGGTAGTCACGTGACTGGTAGGGTGGGGGGTGACGTAGATAGTCACGTGATGCCTTGGGGTGAGCTCAGTTCCACGCCAGACGTGGAGGAGTGAACACGTGCAATTGCAATAACAATAAACAATAAACAATTACAATAAATAAATAAACAATTACCCTAAGTACATGTAATTACTCTAAGTACATGTAATTGCCATTATGCAATTATGCAATTACTCTAAGTACATGTAATTGCAATTATGCAATTACTCTAATTAATTTGATATCAATTTGATTATCTCACTGTGCTGAAACCGGCACCACCCCACTACTCACACTCCCATGCCCGAGGGGGAACTCGAACTTCCGACGGCCAACGACCGCGCGCGCTCCAGTGTGTGGTTGCCAATAAGGGAGACTTTGACTCGACAGAATGAATAGGCCTAACACAATTTATTTACATCTTAAAACAGGTTTATTGCATGGACCAAACAAAACATCATAACAATTATAAACTGAAGGTCTACAGAATTTTTTACTTAAAACTACCTTTGTTTACACTTTTGGCAACAGTCTGAAGTTTGCGATCCTTCTTTACAAATTTGACAAATTCATCACATGTGTAACAAAAATTGATACTTTTTTTGTAATCCAGCTTTCATTAAATCTAGATTGCAACGTTTCCTATCATTAGATAACTATGTTCTTTGCAAGTTTATTTGCACAGTCCATGCTACTATAAAGTAGATTGTGTTTCACTGAATGATACACAAACGCTAAATCACCCAATGCAACTTTGTCGGATTCACTACTAGTGGGACTATCAGTCAGGCACTGAAAATAGCTGGATATCTTAGATGTGTTACTTCCTCAAAGTCTGCTTTTGTGTCCTTCGGTGTTGGCGTGCTGCTGACAATCTGTATTACCACCATGAGCTACGCTGAATTCATGTTTACAAAGGGTGCAATACGCTTTATAATTGTTTCCTTTTACAGGATTAACCCGTGAATGACTTTCTTCCCATTTCTTCTGATATACACAGAACTACTTTTCTCTTGCGGAGTTTTCGATTCTCCCATCTCACGTAACTCGAAAGAGGTAGAACGACGAAGAAACAAGACAATCGCAACGTGACTCGCGGCAACATGTTTGTGTTTTGTGTTCCCTACAAACGCTGCAGTAACTGTATCGATAATACTATGCCATATCGATTAATCAATGTTGTAACGATAGTCCAGCAACGAGATTTGAAAAATATGCGGCAGGTTTAAATCTTAATCGGTGTAATTTTCCTCAAATACGGGCGATATAACCTTCCGTATAAAATAACAACGGGAGACGGGAGTTGACATAAAAATTAAGAAAAATACGGGAGTTCCCGTATAATATGGGAGAGTTGGCAACCCTAGTACACACGGCTATTCCGCCGCGTCTCCGAGTCCTCCCTCGGGCATGGGTGTATGTGTGTTACCTTAGGGTACGATAGTTTAAGTAGTTTGTAAGTCTAGGGACCTTACAGGACTAGCACTCCTGGAAGAAAGGATTTGAGCGAAAACACTGTGCGGAGGTGCGTGAGAAGCATTGCTAACCCTTCAACGTTACTGGATCGCATAATGGCATCGACATTATATTTCGCCATAGGATCGTACACACACTTAGAGGCATAGTTAATTTTTCGTTCTATGGTGAGGAGGGGAGAGCACGAAGAAGAATGAAAAACAAAAATAATAAAATAAACTTAGGGGCGTAGTTAATTATTCGTTCTAGCGGGATGAGAGGAGATTACAAAAAAGGATAAAAAGTAAAAATAATAAAAATAAATCCAGCTGTGACATGGAGTCACTGATGAGTTATGCGTCAATTTTTGAGTTTAAGTTAGTAACAGTGCCATTAGGCACGCTGTAGGAATATGAGGGCCACAGATAGTGGTGCGGCTGTTCATTTATTGACGCGTTTCGAGTATGTTTTCCTGATATACGATTAGTAAAAACGTTTACCCCAGGCTTAGATTCTGATGATGATTCTTTCGAAAAAACGTATCAATAAATGGACAGCCGCATTATCACCCTTTATATTCCTACAGCGTCCCTAATAGCACTTTTTAGTAATTAAATAAAAACAAACACTTCATGGGGCAGAATCGAGAAAGCATCTCTTAAGTACGTCTCCGGGTGATCTACAACATTGAAAGGAAATTTGTGTTCTGCCACGGATCTTGGCAATTTAATTTCTGTTAAATGGGCCTGATTATTTAAAGAAATATCGATGGTAGCTGATTACAAAAATGTACTCAAGACCGTCTGGCCTTTAGACGACACCGCCTTTATTTTTTGACATGATTTTCACTTTATATCAGTGTTCCGTTGATCTAATGTGTTCAAATGTTTGTTAAGCTTAAGGGACTTAACTGCGGGGTCATCAGTCCCTAAACTTACAAACTACTTATGAACTAGCTTACACTAATGGCGACACCAACCCATGCCCGAGTGGGGATTCGAGCCCCCGACCGTATCGGCCGAGCAGACTGTGACTGGCGCGTCGCAGACCGCTCGGCCACTTCGGCCGACGTTCCGTTATCAACCTTACTATTGAAGATTAGTTTCCCAGAATTTTCTATATTTTTTTTCGGTTGTTACACTTAAATATGCCTGTTGTAGATTTCATTAGACTACTACAAATATTATCACTATCTTCTATTTCCATTTTTCGCTACGTAACACATTATTAACAAGTTTGATTCCATGTTGAATCCACGTGGTCAACGACAGTTATAATATGCAGATGGCGAACAGCAGTCGGCCGAAAAGTTTCGTATATTGTCGCAAATCTAGATTTAGGTCACTGTGTGAAAGATTTTGTAAGTTTTAAACTAAGTTTTAAGCATTGATAATGGTCATACAGTCACCAAAATCTAGATTTGCGACAATAAACAAATATTTCATTGATTAGTGTTAATCACACACATTTTATTAACAGCTAACTGTGACTCACTGTCCTCCCAAGAGTCAACATGTCGACTGTAATCGTTGTTACATACGTATGAATACTGCTTAATACGGGGATTTCATCTCGTGATATAACCTGAGTTAAGGTATGCATCATAACGTAATGAAGATGGGGAATCCCATGGCTGGAAAGTAAGTTGATCAAAATCGTATTTATGAAATAAATTGCAAAAAATTAAATAAATCATAACAATTTAAAAAATTAAAAAGAAATCTTAATGACTGCGTTTCGCAAGATCGTTGAACAGACATTCGATCTGAAGGTGGATCGTATGCTCGTACATGATCTTAAATTATTGAACATGTACGAGCGGCATCGTACGGTTGGCGACCCTGTGTGCACATGTGAGGCAGCGAGCTACAACATCTGTTATTAGACGGCTCCACTTCCTGGTTTATGCCGCACAAGCAAGAGCGCAACGCACCGTGCCGGTCCTGCCCTAAGGGATATTTCCAGAATGATATTTTCACTCTGTAGTGTAGTGTACTGTACTTTGATATGAAACTTCTTGGAAGATAAAAGTGTTTGACATCTGGGATTCTAACCAAGGAGCTTTTGCCTTTTGAAGACAGGCGCTCTACCAACCGAGATACGCTGGCGTGCAAAAGGTCGTGGGCTCGAATCAAGGATGGCAAGACATTTATCTGCCAAGAAGTTTCATATCAATGTACACTCCACTGCAGACTGAAAATATCTTTCTGGAAACATCTCTCATGCCGTCCTCTCACGGGACGTGGAAACGAACGCTGAGGAGGAACTGGTGAGCCGGCCGCGGTGGCCAAGGGGACTAAGGCGCTCCAGTCACGGTCTGCACGGCCACTACGGTCGGGGGTTCGAATCTCCCCTCTGGCATGGATATTTGTGCCGTCCTAGTTCGTAAGTAGTTCATAAGTAGTTTGTAAGTTTAGGGACTGATGACCACGTAGTTAAGTCCCATAGACTATACAAACATTTGAACATTTGAGGAACTGGTGACGTCACAGCTGGAATTCCACGTTCCACTACCCTGCGAAGCGTGGAATGAAGTATCTTGCATGTTAGTTTTTTGCTTCATGGAGTGAAACGTGGCCAGTAACATGCGACTTGGTTTTTACTTGACGATCACAAATTTTGATCCGCCATATTGCAAAACGAACTCCGTACTTCGTGCCTTCTTTCGTTGTTCGTTGTTTTTAAAGCACCAGAAAATTTAAAACCGTCATTAAAAAAAAATAGAAACTTCAATTGTTTGTAAAGTTATGGGACCTAACTGCAGTGGTCATCGGTTCCTCAACTTACAAAATACTTAAACTAACTTATTTTATGAAACACACACACACACACACACACACACACACACACACACACACATACACACAAACACATGCCTAATGTAGTTCTCCAACGGTGAACAGCCGCGCGTACCTCAGGAAGGCTTCTTAAGCCGTCCTCACACGGGACGTGTTGCACCAACGTTCAAATGTTTGTTAAGCTTATGGGACTTAACTACGGGGTCATCAGTCCCTAAACTTACAAACTACTTATCAACTACCTTATACTAAGGACGGCACAAATATCCATGCCCGAGGGGGGATTCGAACCCCCGACCGTAGTGGCCGTGCAGACCGTGACTGGAGCGCCTCAGTCTCCCTGCTACATCCCACGGAACGTGCTGCTCATCGTGATTTGCTTTGCGACCGCAGCGCTCTCCAGCGCCCGTTGCGGACTGGCACGTAGATCATTGTGTTTACAAAGATGGTTGTGTGTAAAATTACATGGTATCTCTGTTAGCGATCGTCGTAAAAAAACTAAAGAAACTGAAATGTAGCTTTATTATGCTGAACCGCAACTTAATCCAAACACCGTGGCGAAACCGAATGACATAGGGTACTGTCTTGTATTTTATTTGTTCCTGTGCCCTAGAACGAAAAAATCAACCAATTCTCTCGTGGTAAAAGTTCACTCTTGTTTCTAATAAATAAAGTCGAATACCGAATATTATAATTGTATTAAATTAACAAATAAGTTACATAAACCGGAGTGTAGGTGCAAACCTGTTATTGACATCTCTTTTCCTCCACAGCTCGTGGCGGTAACAACCACGCTAATACATCTTAAAAAGAAATAACAACGAATATCGGATATTATACTTGAATTAGCAAGAAAGAACCAGAAACATTAAGGAAACAAAAAAGGAAAAACTAAAAATGTTTAGGAAGCACGCAGACTCCAACCTGTTCCACTTGCAATTTCACTACAACTACCTACACTACCAACTAAGCAGTTTTTGTACTTGAGCAACTAGTCCCTGTCTTAGATATACTATTCATTTAAAACATGTTGTGGTATGTTATTTATGTATGACATAGCATCACAAAGGCGCTTCTTTGGTAGAATAGCGTTATACCGTAGCAAAGGAACAATATTCTTTCATGGTATACATATTACCTATAACACTGATACACGTTGAATATGAGAACCTTTAAAGCTTTGAAAATGTTGTTTCCGGTAATTTATTGTAACAAATCATATCTAAAATGACGCGTTTTCAAAAGTTCCTCATTATTCTGACGCTTTAAAAAACATTGCATTCATACATCGTACGCTACAACGAAAAAATGAACATAATACGGGGTTCCGTTTGCAATATGGCGGCTCAAAAGTTCTGCTTGTCATGTGAAAACCAGGTCGGTTCTCATTGGCCACGTTCCACTCCACGAAGCAAAAATCTAACATGCCAGATCTTTCATTCCGCCGGCCGCGGTGGCCGAGGAGACTGAGGCGCTCCAGTCACAGTCTGCACGGCCACTACGGTCGGGGGTTCGAATCCCCCCTCGGGCATGGATATTTGTGCCGTCTTTAGTATAAGGTAGTTCTTAAGTAGTTTGTAAGCTTAGGGACTGATGACCCCGTAGTCGAGTCCCATAAGCTTAACAAACATTTGAACATTTTCTTTCATTCCACGCTTCGCAGAGTAGTGGAACGTGGTATTCTACGCTGTGTCGTCACCACTTCCTCCTCCACGTGCGTTTCCACGTCCCGTAAGAGGACTCCTGTAGTGTGCATGACTATTTTGCGGCGGCGCGACATTTTAGATATGATTTGTTACAATAAACTACCGAAACTTCATATTCTTAAATTTTATGGTTATCGTAGAAAACGTTACTTAGAATTATAATTTGTGTACCGCAAAAGAATATCGTACGTTTGCCACGGTACAACGCCATTATATCATAGGAGCGTCTTTGTGATGCTATGTTATAGCAACATGTTTTAGGCGTATAATGTACGACAAAGGATGAAGACCAAGTGAATGCATAAACAGGGTAGGTGGTAGCGTTGCACACTGCAGTGCAGACGTTGCAGGCTGTTACGGCTTCGCGCCTGCATGCTTCCAATTTCATTTTTTTATGTATCTTATTTTATTTCCGTAACGTTCCCGATTATTTCTTCCTAATTTAGGGAAAATAACTGATATTCGTTGTTATTTCTTTTTAAAATGACGTATTAGCGTGGTGGTTAGCGTGACGATCTGTGGAGGAAACGAGATGTAACTAACAAGTTTGCATCTACACTCTTCCAGACACTTTTTTTAACGATTTCGTTTAATTACGGATTATGGAATTTTTTTATTAATTTAATACAATTATAATATCCAGTATTCGAAATTATTTATTATAAACAAGAACAAATTGTGTCCACGAGAGAACTTGTTGAGTTTTTCGTGCTAGGGCACAGGAACCAATAAATTTTAAGACAATACCCAAAGTCACTCGGTTTTCCCCACGGTCTTTGAATACTGTTGAGGTTCAGTACAATGTTGGAACTGTTCAGTTTTACAATGCAAAGGAAATATGGCTAGCGTTTGGTTACGGAAGCAGATGCAGTAAAGGAAGAACAGTGCTTACGTTCAAAACTAAGAGCAAAAATTATCCCAAGGAGCTGAGGCGTTATTCCGCGTGTTTGAACAAGTTAAATGTATCAGTTAGAACCTTATGATCTTCGAAGGAATGCTCAAAAAATGTTCAAACGTTTGTAGAGCTTATTGGACTTAACTACGGGGTCATCAGTCCCTAAACTCTCAAACTACTTACAAACTAGCTAATACTGAGGACGGCAGAAATATCCATGCCCGAGTGACCGTAGTGACCGTGCAGACCGTGACTGGCGCGCCGCAGTCCCCTCGGCCACCGCGGCCGGCTCGAAGGAATGCCAAAGTAAATATCTGAGTATACAAGATATGTATAACGTTGAAAACATATTCGAGAGCAAGACAAGTGGAGCTGGTACAGATGATGTATTTCACCATTGGATAATTTTTTTAAGATTTTTGCCAAAAGTGATTTGTTCGTACATTTTGTTATTATCAATTGCTTTCACATTAATGTATCGTCTTTGTGTTTAAAAAATATTACAATTTTTGGACGAGTAGTGCATGCCACACGCAAGCGTAAGAAAGCTACAATATTCAGGTTTATTTTTTCGACGACCTCTAACAGAGATATCTTGTAATTTTACGAACATCGATCTTTTTAAACACAATGATAAACGCGCCAGCCCACAATGGGCGCTCGAGAACGCTGTGGTCGTAAATCACAATGAGCAACACGTTCCGTGCTTTAAGCCGTCCTCAGACGGGACTTGCCCTGCGTGGCGCACGTCAGACGTGTTGTCTACCTAGCTACTGCGCAGTCTGAAACAGCCTGCTACACCCCACGGAACACAACGTGCTGTCATCGTGATTTGCGACCGCAGCGCTTTCCTGCACCCGTTGCGGGCTAGCGCGTAGATTCGTGGGTTTACAAGGATGATGTGCGTAAAATTACACGGGGCTAGTGCGTAGATCCATGTGTGTACAAAGATGATGTGCATGATAAAACTCTTCTGGGTATTGGACCACGTCGCTATACATCAAATATTTCACCGACATTGCAACCACTATTCAAACGTCCATCTTCTGGGTGTGGCCGAAACGTCGGTAAAATATTTGATATATTGACGATGCGGTCCAATACCCAGAAGACTTTTATCAATAATGACAACGGCCGCGGAAGCCTTCGTTTACATGATGTGCTTGAATTTACACGGTATCTCTGTTACCGATCGTCGAAAAAGAAACCTGAATACAGTAGCTGTTGTGACCTCGTCGCCTTTTGTTTAGTACTCGTCCCAGTCTAGTTGTCAATGAAGGTATTGGCGCAGGATCCTTTGACATCTAAAATATTGATATAGTTAGTATTACAAGATATTAATTGACTTAAATTTACAATACTCATCTTCAGAACATATGTCTCTTTCTTCTCGCGTCGTCGTCTGTATGATGCTAGCTGCGCTGTGACCTAGTTACTGCTAAGTTCGTAGCCGCGTGCTTACTTAGTGACTGCTTTAGTTCTAACTAGTAACTGTCCGAGTTCTCACTAGTAACTGACGTATTCCTGAATAGCAACTGCCGGGCGTGCAGACGTATGTCGGCCTAGATGTAGCCGCTTGTAGAGGGTACGCATCTTCGGTTACTCCCAGGATGCGCGGCGCCTGCTTGCTATCGGCTTTCGGTCGATCGCTGCCTTCTCCACGATCGTTCTCTTACGCCACAACAGTATCTTTCTTGTGTCATAGGCAGAGCTGTAGGTTTGCTTGCATGCAATAGTCTTCCAGAAATTGTATTTTTTCAAGAAACACACACACACAGTACATACAGGGTGAAAAGTATTTAACCCGACAAACTGTGGGAGGTTGTAGGGGACACCAAAACAAATAGTTTTCCCTAATGTCATTTTTTACTCTGAGGAGTATTTAAACCGGTGGAGGCCGTATTAAATGACTGTCACTATTACGATTTTCTCGCCAGAATTGCTGGAAGACGTCCCGCTCCCTACAAGACATTGCATGTAGTTCCAACATGACGGGGCGCCGGCACATTTCAATCGTCGTGTGCGTCGATTCCTGCACCTACGTTCCCAGAAAAGTGGATTGGCAGAAGTGGCCCCACATCATGGCCTGCTCGATCCCCAGATATGTCCCCTCTGGACTTTTTTGTGCGGGGAGAGATGCACAGCCTTGTTTACACATCTGTTGCATCAGAAGAGGATCTGGTTGCCCGTATAGTAGCAGCAGCAGGAACAATTCAGGATACGCCTGGGGTTTTTGCCCTTGTCAGAGAGAACATGATCCGTGTAGCCTTTGTTTACATGTCAGTGCAGGCATTTTTGAAAATCTACTGTAACTGAAAATGTTCAAATGTTTGTTAAGCTTATGGGATTTAACTTCGGAGTTCTCAGTCCCTAAACTTCAAACTACTTATGAATGACCTTATATTAAACACAGCACAAACATCCATGCCCAAGGGGGGATTCGAACCCCCAACGGGGAACGGCCTCGCTCATCGCAGCATAGCGCCTCAATGCGCTCGGCCGCTCCGCCGCGGTTCTACTGTAATTGGAATTGAGTTGTGTTAATGTATTGTCTCCTGGTAATAAAAAAAAAATTGGAAAAGTGTTTGTTGGTTCAATTAATTTGCCGCCAGAGAAATCTTCCTCTAACGATTGAAATACTCCCCATATGAAATACTGAAATTAGAGAAAAATGTTTGTTCTGATGTCCCCTACAACATCCCAGAGTTTGTGGGTTTAAATACTTTTCACCCTGTATATCTGAAAGCAGTTGATAATGATAACAAAATGAAGGAGCAAATCAATTTTAGCAAAAAATTAAAAAACTATCAACGGTGAAATACATAATCTTCACCATCTCTCTCTTATATCCCTATTTTCTAAATTGTACATATTCTGCATATTCAAAAATTTTCTTTGGCATTCCTTCGAAAGTAATAAATTCTGCCTGATAGATTTAACTTGTTCATACACGCAGACAATGGCTCTGCTCGATAATGTCCGTCGTGATAATTTTCGCTTTTAGCACTGATCATAAACACTTGCTACTTTACTGCATCTGCTTCCGTAACCTCACGATAGTCACGTTCTCTGTACACTGTGAAACTAAACATTTTGTACTGCACAGAATTCAAACACCCTGGGAATGAGCGAGTGACGGAGTGCACTGTGTTGAAACTTCGTGGTTCCTGTCCCCTAACACGAAAAACTTAACATTTTCTCGGACAGAGTTTGTTCTTGTTTGAAATAAATAACGTCGAATATTGGATTAAATTCACAAAAAAGTAACTAAACCAAATCGTTAAAAATATATACTTGGGAGAGTGCAGATGCAAAACTGTTATTTACATCTCTTTTCCACCATAGTTAGTGACGCTAACCATCGCCTTAATCCGTTGTCTTAAAAAATAACAACGAATAACAATTATTATACTTTAATTAACAAGACAGAGCCAAAAACGCGAAGGAAACAAAAAAGGAAAAATAAAATCTTTTTGTAAGGGCGTCGACGCGAACCCACAACATTTGTCACCAATGCACAGCAATTCGCGACGCTATTGGTGCACGTTTATGAAGGGAACTAATATCTGATAGACTCTGGACATAAAGCACGTTGTAATATGTTACTTAGTTATGACATAGCCTTACAAAGAATGATAGAATGGCGGGTAGTTTGGGAGAAGCGTTGAACCTCGCATTGACGGTGTACTATCAGTAGTGGCTTACTATCGATAATGGTCTGTTCGAACGGCATCGTAGCTTGTGTACACACAATAATTTATTTAAGCTATACTGTTAGGTTCCATCTATCACAGGTCACAGCGCAAAAATTCGCGCCTTCAGCGCTCACTTGCAAAAAAATAACCTATAGCTCACTATCAGAGTGAAGCTAAAGATCACTTTTTACACACATAATCTATTATCAAGTTCTGCTTGTAAACAAACTTTCGTCTATAGATTAAGATTTTATGTTTAAAAAGTGATCAGTAGCTTCATTCCGATAGTGAGGTATATGTTGACAGACAGGATCTTTTCCGCAATAGAGCGCCGAAAGCGCGAGTTTTTGGGCTGAGACCAGTGATCGAAGGGACCTAAGAATACAGCTTAAATTATTGCGAGTACACAAGCCACGATACTGTTCGGATTTTCACATGTTCGAGTAGACCATTATCGATAGTAAGCCACTATCGATAGTATAGCGTCAGTGCGAGGTGCAACGCTTCTTCCGAATTACCGAATGGCGTTGTACCGTACCAAAAGAACGATATTCTTTCACGGTAAACAAATTATAACTCTAACAACGTTAAATACGATAACGTTAAAGCTATCAATATGTATTTTACGGAATTTATTATAACACATCATACCAATAATGACGCGTATTTGAAAGTTTCTCAATTTCCCGACGCTTTAGAAAAGATTATATTCATACGTCGTACGCTACACCGAAAGAAGTCACGAAATACGGAGTTCAGTTTGCAATATGGCGTCTAAAAGCTATGCTGGTCAAGTGAAAACAAAGTCGCATCTCATTGGCCACGTTTCACTCCACGAAGCAAAAATCTAACATGCCAGATCATTCGTTCCACACTTCGTAGCGTAATGGAGCGTGGAATTCCACGCTGCGCCGTCACCACTTCCTCCTCCACGTACGTTTCCACATCTCGTGAAAGAACGGTTTAGATTGCAGCTAGGCCACCATATACTTACTTCCAGGAAAGCTAGTCAAGTTTCGCTGGAGAGCTGTGGAGTAGACTTGAGCATAATAGTTCGCGATCGTGAGCGCCCACTTTAGTTCGCGGCTCTGCGGCGAACTAGTTCGTACTTTTAGTTCGTCCGCTCCCAGTGACGGCTGAGCGGCGTGTTCTGTGCGTGCAGGTGGAGGGAGAAGTTCCCCCACCTAGCTGCGTCATGCGCTTGCTGCTTGAGCCACTAACGATATCATGCAAACCAGAAGAAACAGTTTGAGGATAATTTCTCGCGTTTAAGTTTAGAGTTATCTCTATATCTTGGCATTATGGAATTTATTAGTGCCGTGGTGGAGTAGCCGAGCGGTCTAAAGCCCCTCGCTGCGGAGAGCACGGTTGCTCGCCGTGGAGGTTCGAGTCCTCCCTGGGGCATGGGTGTGTGTATGTGTTTGTCCGTAGGTTAGTTTATCTAGGTTTAAGTAGTTTGTAAGCTACGGACTAATGACCACGCAGTTTGGTCCGATAGATTTACAGACATTTGATTTTTTTGAATTTATTAGTCAGATATTGCAGAGTGCAGAATACTTTAAAGCAGATATTTTGTAGCACTGAACTATGTAACCTCGAAATGGCTCTCATCAGCAGAAGGCAAACACGTGATTTTTAATTCTGTTCGCGACCTATCGCGCATAATTTAGTTCGCTACCTATCACGCATATTTTAGTTCGCGACCGGTAGCTCTTCTTTTAGTTCGCAGCTCGGCCGCGAAGTCGGTCGCTCTTTTTAGTTCGTCCGCTCGTTTTGGCTTTTGCTACCGCTACTAAAACTACATCTGAGCTGCATCTCAGCTGTAAATGACGGCAACTGGCAGAAAGGAATCTCGCGTCCTCTCGCTGTTAACAGTCAGTCTTCGGAAAAGGAGCGGACGAACTAAGAGGCGAGGGACCTGCGATCTAGTTCGCGTAGTTCGCCTGTGGGAGCGCTCTTCCGAATTAGTTATTTCGCGAACTATACATGACTACTGTGGAGTCTTGAAAGTAGGAGGCGAGGTGTTGGCGGTTGTAAAGCTGTGTGGATGGGCCGTAAGGCGTTCTAGGGTAGTTTAATTGGTAGAGCGCTTGGCCGCGAAACGCAAAATTCCTGGATTCGAATCCGGGTTCGGCACGCACTTTGATCTGCCGTGAGATTGCACATTGACGGGACGCAGTTAGTCTCTCGTTAAATTGCTTGCAGCTCGCTCTGCTCCTCCTACCTGTGTCCCACTTGGGCAGCTGTCAGCGACTGTCCGTCCAGGTACCAGGTGAACTGCGGCGGCGGGCTGCCGGCCGCCGAACAGCGCAGAGAGACGGGCGGCCCCGGGCTCAGCGCCTGCTCCATGAACGTCCACTGCAGCTCCGGCACCGTGTCTGCAACAACAGCACAAGGCACAAGGCGTGTCACACACCGCGCGCTTTGCTTCTGTGACGTCACCTGGCAGCAAGCGCCGAGCAATTGCCGCAGAACCCTTATGAAACGTGCAAGCAGAAAGTTGTTTTGCGCTCGCTCGTTTCGTGACCTGTTAAATGTTCGGACAGAAAGTAGCTTTCTTGCATTAGGGAACAACTTTTCCATTGTAATTATGAGTAAGAATACTTCATGTTGTGCTGTTGCGGAGTGCAATAACAGTGGACGCAAGACGGAAGACATTTTGTACCATCGGTTTCCAAAAGATGAGGAACTTCAGCGCATATGGATCTCTCGATGTAAACGGCAAGACGAGATAAATATAAAAAATTCCAGAATTTGTTCCTAACATTTTTGTGAAGCCGATTACGAAAGAGACTTGCAGAATGAATTGTTTGTCCGTATGCTATGTTTATCAATGCCATTCAGTCGATTGCGATAAAACTTGCGTCAACTTATTGCAAGAACTAGCGTCACGGTTATAGGCATAGTAAAATTTCGAAATTCACACCCTAAGGGGGTGAAATCATGATATTATATAAAACATTTTTCTCTCTGTATGTCCCTTTAACCTTCTATAACTCTAGAACTACTGAACGTATCGTGATGAGGTTTCTTTTAAATTGTAGATCTCACAAAGGTCTAAAAAAAGTCAACGAGAGTATATGTCTAACTTTTACGAGTGAAGCATATGCACCATTTTTCTCTCTTGAGGCGCTGACGTAGGATGGTTTCAGACTACATAAATAGTGATTGTGGGAAATCTATAAAAGTTAGACATTTGCTCTCGTGGACTTATTTTAGATCTTTATGAGCTCTACAATAAAAAAAGAAAAAAGAAAAAAAAGAAATCTCATCACGATACGTTCAGTGGTTTTCGAGTTAAAGACGTTTAAATATTACCCGTGCCAAGTCTCGGGGCGGGACGGGTTAGCTAGTTGTTAATAATGTTTGAAGCTTTTCTTTTTCAGTCCTTTGTAAATTAGTATATATATATATATATATATATATATATATATATATATATATATATATATATATATATATATTAATCAACAGCGTGTTCCACAGCTTAAAAACAATGTTTTTTTGTCGAATGAGAAATGAAAAGACGAAGAAAATGTGTTCATGGCGGCCTTATAATACAGCGGCTTACTGCCGAGTGACGTAATACAGCGCTAACCAATGACAGTGAAGAAGCCCAAACTGGCATACCTTGTCACACACCCAATGGCCGCCAGAGTGAGCACCACAACAAATAATCGCTTTTTCTACACTTATGGTAAACTTGTCCTTAATAGAAATATCGTTGACATCAGATTCCTGTAGAATTCTTGACCATATTCTCAGTTCTAATATAGTAATCTTCCTTGAGAAGGATAAGCTTCTCTCTATGAATCAGCACGACTTTAGGAAACATCGTTTGTGTCAAACTCAGCTTGCCATTTTCTCATGTGACGTCTTGCGTGCCATGGATGAAGGGCAAAAGGCAGATTGTGATTTTCTCGATTTCAAAAAAGCATTTGATTCGGTGCCACACCGCAGACTGCTAACGAAGATACGAACATATGGAATAGATTCACAGATTTGTGACTGGCTGGAAAACATCCTAAGTAATAGAACGCAGTACGTTGTTCTGGACGGCGAGTGTTCATCAGAGATCAGTGTATCGTCAAGCGTGCCCCAGAGGAGTGTGATAGGACCGCTATTATTTTCCATCTATATAAATGACCTGATGGACAGAGTAACTTGTAATTTTTGGCTGTTTGCTGATGAATCTGTGGTGTATGGGAGGGTGTCGTCTTTAATTGACTGTAATAGCATACAGGATCACTTGGAGAAAATTTCTACGTGCTGTGAGGAATGGCAACTATCGCTAAATGTATAAAAATGTAAGGTGATGCAGATGAGTAGGAAAAATAATCCCATAATTGATGAAGGCTTCTCGGGTAATCAGCCGAGTGATGGCGTCGTCTTGTCGCAACGTTTCGATGAGCTTCGTGCTCATTTTCTTCTGGCGAAGATCTTCGCCAGAAGATGATGAGCACGAAGCTCATCGAAACGTTGCGACAAGACGACGCCATCATTCGGCTGATTACCCGAGAAGACTTCATTAATGGAATACGCCGAGAAAGTCTACAATCGCATATACAATCCCATAATATTCGAATACAGCATTAGTAGTGAGCCTCTTGATACAGTCGTGTCGTTCGAATATCTAGGCGTGACATCGTAGAGCGATATGAAATGGAACGAACACGTAAGGATAGTTGTGGATAAGGCGGACAGCCGACTTTGGTTTATGGGCAGAATTTGTGTAAAATGTGTTTTATCTGTAAAGGAGACAGCGTATGAAACGCTTGTACGTCCACGTCTTGAGTATTGCTCAAGTGTTTGGGACCCGCAGCAGATCTGTTTAAAGGAAGACAGAATCAGTTCAGAGGCGAGCAGCTAGGTTCGTTATTGGTAGGTTCGACCCAGGGGGGCTCAATAATTACTGTGCAGAAGCGAACGCTTTTCTATTGTTCTGCATACGACGTCACCAAGGAACACTTCTCGCGCGCCCAGACCTGACTATTCGAGGCTTTTTGATTTCATGTTTTGTGAGTGCTGTCGATTTCGCTAAGTTACTGTTGTATAGTGAATGATTTACCAGTGAAAGTGTTTTTAGAGTTGTTGTTAACTGTAATTTCTACAATCGAAATAAAAAGAAAAAATGTTGAAAAGTTTGTAATCCTAAAGGACGAAACTGCTGAGGTCATCGGTCCCTAAACATGTAATTACTTAAACTAATTTTTCGAAATACAAAAGAGACTGAATTAGTGCTTCACTGTTTCGGTCGTGATGCAAGTCTGAAAAAGGATTGACTTTTCAAGTGATACAGGAAAGACCATGTAAATGTTGAAAATGGTAGGATTCTCTAGGTTCAGATTATATCAAGGATTTACGTGCAGAACTGGTAATTTGCCGTCAAACCGGGTGCCTAAGATGTCCATCCAGTAATTTGCCTTTGTCTTGTGATAGTACCGCCAGTGATAGCACGTCGTGTAAAAAAAAGTAGAAAATAACGTTTCAACAAAAGTGAAATCAGGAGAAGTAGAATGTTGACGATTGTTCTTTTACGGATGAAATTGTTTGTAATGATTCAGATGAAGTCCCTTTACAGAATTTGGTAGCCTCATTACAGAGGAGAAATCGTCTTTTAAAACGTATGTATGAAATTGGGAGCACGTATAAAGATCTTCGAATTCAATTGTCATCAACGAAACGTCGTCAGCACTAGGAGGAAACTAACAAGAGAGTTTTTGTCTCGTGAAATGTATACTAGCCACAATCTTTGTACCTAATTAAATCAGTAGTCCTTTACACGTTTCACAACAAGTTCGATGGAAAAAGAGTACATTTGGAAATTGGTCACTTTACGTGTCGTGATGCAGAAAATCTATAATTTTAACCTACAGAGATAGTCTTTCCATCTTGGATAAACCGCGGTTTCTGTTACAACTAAGGTATTTTAAATGACGTTTTAGTGATGATGAAAATGCAAGCTTAAACACTGAGAAGAATGAATTACTCGAGTGAAAACGACAGTGTCCGTAGATTTTGTTTACTAATTAACTTCTTCTCAGAGCAAAGTCAGTAAAAGGAATGCTTATTTACAACATTTAGTTTGGCAGGTAACTACAAAAACAGGCTACTCTTTGCGTTTGTTTTTGTATGTTTCGATTCGATAAATGCTTGAGCTTTCGAAGTAAGAAGTGTCTGAAGGCTAGGCAAGCTACAGAATTTAGTAATAGCTTTCTAGTAATAGAAGAACAGCAAATCTACTTATCATTGTTTCAATAGAAAGTGAAACACACCACAAACGCGCCACTCAAATGCGCCGTTCCCGAGGCAGCTGCTGTTCCTGCGTGACGTCACAGCCTCAGCCAATAACAGCACGGAACGCTTACTGCTCAACCTTATTTGTTTTACGGACCTTGCTAGGCCGCTAACCACTGGTAAGGTTACATAGTTTTACGCGATTTGTTTCAGTTACGTGAGGTTTGAAATTGTGTAAAGATTCACTTATCTAAAGTTATTTAATAGTTTCTTTTCCAATTCTAGCGAAATCATATCCATGATTTATTTAGTACAGGAATCGATTTTATTTTCCGATTTTGCTGTGTTTAGCTGAAAACTTTCTTTCATCCCGTGAGGCTTGTGAGTTGAGAGAATAACCCTTTTCTAGATGGTTTGGATATTAAGTTTATAGTTTGAATGTGCGTATGATTGTGACTTCGTTTGCGTGTGTTAATGTTCTTGCCGGTTTCATAAATTATTTGAGGGTTTCTTTGTAATATCAGTGTCCTATCCATGTTGGCACGACGTGTTCGAGATTCGGTAACTGAGCCATCAACTAGGTGCTTTCGGATTTCATTTAGCGACATTTCTCTTTTCCGAATATTTAATTTTTCAATTGTTTTGCTGATCCGATTCAGTTGAGAATTTCGGGTGTGTGTAAAACCTTACTTGATTCCGGTGAACCACGTATTAATTTGATTTCACTTCGCTTCTGATTTGTAATTTCGTTGTCCGTGTGCCCGAGTTACATTCATTAGTAACGACTAGTCGGTCGCTAGTGATTTCTTTGCCTCGCACGTATATTTAGGGTATTGGGATTAATTTCGTCTGTTCTTCAAGCTTGAAGGTGTTGCGTGTGTAATTCTTTCTTTTCCTCCCACATCTTACTTTTAAATAATACTGTATATCACACAGATTAGAAGTCATTATGTGATTATCATTAAGTGAAAAACGTTAATTTGATCCATTCTTCATACATATTCCATCTAAACGGTTTATTACGGGAAAATTTTCTTATGAAAAATTTATCCAGGTAGTAGCATAATGAATATGAGGGTTTTAAAGCTAGCAGACTTTATCACGGTGACCCTATCATCACAAATTATACATTAAATGAACGAGGCACAGTTGTCCTCTAAGTGTCCGTGCTAAAAGTTGGAACGAGACTCCCCTAAATTAAACTTTTTATACCATATCCCGACGGAGAGAGCACGGGCGTTTTTCATATTCTTATTTAATTTTGCACCGAAGCAACTTGTAAATGGTGTTTCTTATCTTGATGTGCTGCAACAATGGGTCTTTCCTCAATGACACAAAGCTGAACTAGAAATTTATTTGACAAGAGAATGGTGCACCGCCTCACTGGCATGCATTTCTACGCGGATGGTTGAGCAACGTTGTTGCCGACAGCAAGACTAGCCGTAAGGTGCCTATATGAATCATATGCTCAAATGAGACGAAATGAAATTCATTCAAACTGGCCAACATTAAAATTTGGCATCCTCAACCTGGGCTACAATCAAGCTGTGCAACATTTGAACTGAGCGACGATAAAATTGTTGCAAAACTGGCAGTGTGGCAACCATCAAACTATGAATGAACTGTTGTGGGTTATAGTATGGATACTGGAAAATGTCATCTGTGATAGAAATCCCGTGAATATTTCTAAATAAAATATTGTCTATTTTTAATTTAAAGTAGTTTTCTCTGAGCATAAGTACATAACAAACTGATATTCATTTCCGACGTCTTGCTTACTACTCCAAGTGCAAAACGATACAACGATGAAATTATATATCCACAGTAACTGATGACCTTACAAAATAAGGAATCTAATTATGTGAATGTTTTATATGGATTTCATACCAAATTTGTTAAGCATATTTACATTAACTCTTCCTTGCAGCAACTATTATTCATACAGACAAATAAGAAAAAATTCGACGTCTTCTAAACTGATGTTACTTGTAACATGATAACAGCACAGAGAGTATAAGAAAAAAATGTTCAAATGTTTGTAAATCTATCGCACTCAACTGCGTGGATATTAGTCCGTACCCTACAAACTACTTAAACTAAGAAACCTAACCTAAAGACAACACAAACACCCATGCCTGAGGGGGGACTCGAACCCTCGACGACGAGCGGCCGCGTGCAGCTGGGCGCCTTAGTGCGCACGGCTGATTAAAGGACAGATTTCTTTTTCAAGTTAGCTTATAAAAACAGAGTGAACAGTTTATTTTTCTTTTTAGCTTGCGGTAGTATCCTATCTCCTGGAAACGTGAATGTTTTCTGATTGCATGCATTGCACTTCTCTTTAAAACTAATACGTTAGAGACTTCTTTACTTTCATAAAGTTTGACATAAACAGAAAGTAAACGAAGTATCGTTAAGAGTAGGGGATAATCTTCGGTTTCCGTTTTTATCAGATATTTACTTCTAGCACAGTGAAAAATACGTACGAAATTAATGGAAAGTTACTCATGTCATTCGAATATTCAAGAAATCTATAGGAATATCCCGGAAAATTATTGTTCTATATAACTGACGTCGGTTTGCAGCAGGATTTAGCAATATATACTTTATTGCAACATTATGAAGTTTCTAGAAGAGAACGATCAATTGGCACACAGACAACATAGATTCCGAAAATGAAACATGAAGTGATGGGTGCTATCAAAATAGAATAGCCATTCGATTTCCTACTTCTATATTTGTGAAAGGCTTTTGACACTGTACCCTACAAGTGGCTCAAAAATGTTCAAATGTTTGTTAAGCTTAAGGGACTTAACTGCGGGGTCATCAGTCCCTTACAAACTACTTATGAACCACCTTATACTAAAGACAACACAAACATCCATGCCCGAGGGGGGGACTCGAACCCCCGACCGTAGCGGCCGTGCAGACTGTGACTGGCGCGCCGCAGACCGCTGGGCCACTGCGGCCGGCTACCAGTGGCTTATAACAAAATTGCGATCTTTTGGAATATCACCTCAGTTACGCGATTGGATTCGCGATTTATTTACATTTCGTAGGCGCTGACGGAAAGTCATAGAATAAAACAGAAGTGTTACCTGTCGCACCTCGAGGAAGTTGTAGCATTAGATTAAATATTTTCGTATAAATTATTTGCAAAGCCTGTTGCCAGCGCGTCCGTTCTCGCTTAAAAGTATAGCTGTGCCCACATTTTGTTCTCGATGGTAATTTTTTCTCTGGCATGGAGAGGGAACGGAAGCGCTCTTCGTCTTATACTCTACACTGTGATATTGAACGACTTGTTTCCTTCTTCTTCTCTGCAAACATTTGTAAGCGAGAGCTATGCATCTCATTTTGTATTGTTATAAAACCTTTTTTATGAAGTGAGATTTCTCATTTTAAAAAGATCCAGCACTTCTTAACTAATAATTTCTTATTGTTTTAGCAAGTCTCGACCGCACGTAGAAATATGCTAGGCCACCATTACGATTCGGTTCAAGACTGCATTCAAGTTTCGCTTAATTTCATCTCATTTGAACATATGATTCATATTGATTCTTTATTTCAGAACCTGTGATCAATGTTTAGTTCCAACGAATTCCGGTTCGCCTATTCTGACAATTTATAAATACGCCGTTGTGTAATTTCATTCAGCAAAGCGTAACAATAACCAATAATAATAATATGGTCTTTTGTTCCGTAGGACGTAATTGAGGAGCAAGACTCCATCAGTGCATGAAGCTTAATACAAGAATAGTAATATAAGAACTTAAAGTAGTCTATGCACATGACAATATTAAGCCTATGTAAAAAGAATGCGTAACGAATAAAAAGAGTTAGATTTATTTTTTAATTTTTCCAGAATTTCGTCGACAAAATAAAAGGAGTGAGACTTGAAGCAACTCTTCAATTTAGATTTAAAAGCACGTGGGTTAGTACTAAGATTCTTGAGTTCTTGTTGCAGCTTATTGAAAATGGATGCTGCAGAGAATTTGACACCTTTCTGCACGAGAGTCGTTATCCAAATGTAGATTCGATTTCTGTCTAGTTTCGACGAGTGAAAGCTGCTCACTCGTGGGAATATCGTGTACTGGATGCAACGACGACTGGCTGCGAGCCCGAAATCTGTTTGAATATTCAGTTAGACGGGATAATTTTTAATTTCACCATCTGGTACTACCAGTTCAAAATAAATACCCCAGAGCTACTTATATCGTCTTCAGTCAACTTTCAGACCAACTCTGCCGTACATGGCCTTTCTCCTTCAACTTGCCTAGTAGCAGCGCTCTCATTCGCCACCGCCAACTCGGGCCACCTACCAACCTGCTCACTCCCCTGCTATCGAATTAGACCACCCAAACTCAAAGGAACCTCTCTGCAGATACTCGTAAAAACAAGAAGTCGGCAAACCTTCCACAGATGAGTTTATGTTCTAGGAGGCGATCCAATTATGATATTGTAGAAAGATATAGAAAGCCAAGATCGCTGATAATCAATTTTTATTTAAGACGAGCGGTTTCGCTGAACTATGTCAGCATCATCTGGTCCAATAACTTCATTTTACAAGGCCACAATCTGTTAAAGAAGAATGACGAAAATTTAAAACATACATGTCATTATAATAAAACGAGAAGATACATCAATTAAATCCATAAGACCAAGATCGGCCATACTTAGAGATGAGACATACCTTGTAATGTCAATCAGTTGCTATATAACATAATTTACAGTGCATAGGTGCACTATGTCATTATAATAAAACATAATTATCACTGTGAGTGACAATAGCAAACTGATACATGATACAAGTCGAAGATAAAAGAATATGACGCCAGATGGCAGCACACACCAATGTAATATTAAAACCACAATGAGGTTAAAAACATGTTGTACAGATTATAAAAATAATTAGAAGTCATTTGAAAAAAGAGATTTAGCAGATTATGGCCTTGTAAAATGATTTTATTGGACCAGATGATGCTGAAATAGTTCAGCGAAACCGGTCGTCTTAAATAAAAATTGATTATCAGCGATCTTGGCTTTTTATATCTTTCTACAACTTCCACAGATGCATGCAGTATCTATCTCTGAGCAGTCGATTCTAACGCACTCATGCCACCACGAATCTCTCCACATGCACGCACACACACACACACACACACACACACACACACACACACACACATATGCTCACAAGAAAAGGGAAATGGGTTCTGTGTAGCCTGTCTCCTTGTTTCTCTTCTTATTACAAAGAATGCTTGCAACATGCATCCCAGTTTCCACATAACTGGCGTAATGAACATCAAGATTGTAAACACATAAACTGCGTAAATATGATTACAAACAGTACTGTAATTAAATGATATTAAAAAACAAATCGATTGTTAACTGTAAAGCATCGAAGAGTACAAACAGTACCGTTTCATTGTCTTTTACCTTGGTGGCAGAAATACAATGAAAACGCTGCTTTGCAGACCCGCTACTGTGACGCCTTGGATGGCATGTTGCGTGCCTACCGTCTTGGCGGCGCGAGACGCTATTCAACGACGCCTAGCGCCGTACACTAAGGGATGCCGTCATGGATTGCTATGTGAAGTACGCCTTTTATGACCCACTCTACCAGACCTTTTTCGACATTAGTTTGAGACATACCCTGAATAATAAAAGAAGACAAACATACTTTTAAAAAACTGGGGAGTTCTGTAACAATACCACCCACCGCCACTCGTTGATAGAAGTTACCAGGTGGATGCCGTCTTGTTTGACTTTCGGAAGTCGTTATCGGTCAGCGCGAATGGAACTGCTGAACTCCTCGTTGGTAGCCTCCGAGGCTGACCACAGGATTATGAGCCGCAACTTTCGTCCTACAGAAATGCAGTGAAATGTTTTAATCGGAGAGACGGAACAGTCGTTGGCGAGAGCAGGAAGGGTGAGTTTTAAGGCAAGAAACGCGCGGACGGAGACACGAGATGAGGAGGCGTCACACACCCCGCTTCAGGCGGCGTGCATTCAGCTGACGTTAATGTGGCGGCCTCTCTGCGTCTGAATGCACGGGGCAGCGTGAAAGACGCCGGACCGTCTGCGGCGTTCTGCCTTCTGTGTGTAGAGAGGGAACTGACAACCATATGTGGGCGGGCGAGCACTCGCCATTCAGCAGAGGAAGTCGCCTCCGCTACGGCCACTGACAGAAGTCTCCGCCAGTGCGGAGAAGCGTTAGATTTTTAAAAGCGACGGCGCGATAAAATTTTCTGCGGACAGTTAAAGTCATTCTGAGGAAATCAAGTGTTGCAGTGTGAGAACTACGTAGAGAGGAGGGGGGAGGCTGTTTACCGTCTTATTCGATCTTTCACTGGTTAGATATTATTCCAACTTTTAGAGGAGTCAGAGCACTCCACCCAGTGGCGGACTAGGGTTGTCGGAGGCCCGAGGCGGCAACAAAACAAAATGATCCCCTCCCCCTCCCCCCGTTCTCTTGGACGTACATGTAATACTATAGAAAAAGTACGAGGCGTATTTTTTAAGAACGTTCCGTTTTATTGTAGGCACTATTAGTTCGCTCGTATACCTCAACGAGCGCGTGCGTCGTGTACCGGCTTGCTTCGGGAACAACTGTGCTCATTGTCACCTCCGTAGCTAATCTGTACGGGTCTGTTCTGTGCTTTCAAAATGGTTCCCTCAGTGATACGCTTTTTTTTTTTTTTTTTCAGAAAGGAAACAGTCTGCTGCAGAAATTCATCGACAGATTTGCGAAGTGGACGCTGCTACTGTTTTGAGTGAAAGCAAAGTGCGTAAGTGGGTACGAGAATTCAGAGATGGCCGTGACAACGTCCATGATCAGGACCGCTCGTATCGCCCTTATTCGAAAAAACGATTTGATGGCTTCAGTTCAAGCGAGGATTCGTGAGAACAGGCGTTCCACCTCCATCTCAAACGACACCTCAGTAGCAACCGTTACAATGATGACGACGACGTGAAGACAGCAGTGAACTCTTCGTTTTTTGAAGCAGGCGGCAAGATTTTACAAAGACGGTATTTTAAAATTGGTTGAGAGGTGTGATAAGTGTTTGAACAAACTTGGTAACTAGGTCGAAAAATAGAGTAACGTATGTACTTTCTGAAAATAAATTTACTTTTTTGAAATAACCTTCCGTTGTGTACTTACGTTCAAACGGAACTTACTTAAAAAACACGCCTCATAACTTTTGAGATTTGGAAGCCCCCTTCGGTCGAGAACGGGACAGTGTAAAAAAATAGCTTTCGACATATGGAGGCCCCAGAACGACAGGCAAATAATGGCGTTAAAAAAAAAAAAAAAAAAAAAAAAAAAAAAAAAAAAAAAAAAAAAATGTACTTTCGAGGTATTCGGAGGCCCCCAAGTCGAGATGCCCCCTCCGTCCCCCCTTAGTACGCCACTGACTCCACCCCCATTTTTCATTTGCGAAACTGAAGTGGACTGACCGGAATGTAAGCATGCAGATACATTGCTATCCGCTGTTTTTATGCATGTATCCCTTTGCAAGTGTGAATTGCGATATTGTAACTGGAAATTACAGTCAAAAGATTTCTCAAAGAATTGAATTGATATGAGTAGAACTGCTTCAAACGTATGAATATCTTACAAACCAGTAATGTGATCAAGAAAAACTAGAGAGGAATTCTGTCTTATGCAAGACACATATTTCCTGTTTCTTTTTTCCTATTTTTCTAGTTCTTAATGTTACAACACCAATGTCTTATTTTAGGTGGACTTTTACATATAAAGTAAATTATTCGCATTTGTTAAGGAGTGGCAAGAGTACAAATATTTTTTTTTCAAATTATAGATCATTGATCTATATATTTACGATACGTCTAATGAATTTTACTTCTATAACAAATTTTCCATTTATAATTCATCATCTGGTAACATGCCTTACATAAATTAACTGACAATGTTTAAATGTAGCTTTAAATGTTCTTTACATTTTATGATATGAAATCGAAAAACAATTTTTATTTTTCATTTTACTGTCTTTTTTCACCTGGTGATTGCTATATGGGCCTATCGGGCTATGTAGTATCTTATTTCACTTTTCTATGATGTAGTGTTCTTTGCTTTTCTTTTTGTTGAGTTCAATCCTCTGTTATTTTTGAGTTTTTGGACTTGTTATCAAAACAGAATGTTTATACCACCATTTCATATGATGGTGTGGCTGTGTTGTATTTATACGCTTTGTTGCGTGTTTGTAGGCACGCGAATTGAGGGTGATGTTCAGTTTGTGACGTTTTGTTTGTTTATGTGTGTGTGTTTTCGTGTGTGGGTGGAGGATATACATTACGTGTGCATGTGTGTGTGTGTGTGTGTGTGTGTGTGTGTGTGTGTGTGTGTGTGTGTGTGTGTGTGTGTGTGTGTGTCTGTGTATGTGTGGTTTGGGGGGGGTGGGTGGACCATATACATTGCGCTATACTGTCTTGAAGCCCATTTCCCTTGTATAGCCTCTATATATATATATATATAGGTATATATACAGGGTGAGTCACAAACTACTGTCACCAAGTGAAAGTATAGTAGCAGCTGAAAAGTTTGAGAGACAAAAGCTGAATGGGACAACAGCAGTCAGAAAATGAAGTTCGTTTTTCGTTGCCTAATGGAGCCGCTTCAGAGATATGAACTTTTTAAATAGGATGCTGTAGTTTGTTACTTATTTTCTGATAGCGACTAACAAGATGAATCCAACGTTGTCTAACACTAAGGTCTTTGAAGGTCAACGAAAATCAAGAAGCCTCGGCAGTAAATAAAATCCACATATTAATGAGCGTCCTTTTACAGAAGGTGTTTAAAGCGATGACCATTGGTATCAATGCAGCGTTGCAGTCTTCTTATCATGTATTCTGTGATATTCCGTTATCAAATTTGCACTTAATAAAGCACATGCTCTGACAATTATCTCTCGCATATCTTCGGTGTAGTTGGAACTCCTTTTTTAACAATGTCTTTTAAGAATCTCCACAAGAAAAAAATTCGGAGGCGTCAAGTCTGGCGAACGAGACGGCCACGAAACATCTCCTCCGCGTCTAAGCCAACGATTTGGGAATCATCTCTGCAACTCACTTTCAGCCATCAGCGAAATATGTGCCGGACACCCATCGTGTTGATACCACATTCTGGTCCTTGCTCCTAAATGTATGTCTTCCAAAAACGGACCTAATGTTTCTTGTATGAATGTGGTGTACATCCTACCATTAAGATTTCCTTCGATGAAATAGCGACCTACAATTCTCTTCTCCAGAATACCACACCATACATTCACCGACGACGGTCTTTGATGTGCAATTTGTCGCAGCCAACATGGATTTTCACTTGACTAGTAATGGATGTTATGCAAATTAACATTTCCAAGATTCGTGAATATAGCCTCGGCAGTAAATAAAATCAAATTAATAAATATGTCATCCCTCTGAATCTGACATTGAGCCCATCGGCAGAATTCTCTGCGATACATATAAGCCGTACCAATTAATTGCTGGTGGAGACTGATATGGTAAGGATGGTATTTACCGCGATGCAGAACACGAACAACACTAATCTGGCTCATACCTGATTCCCATGTGATTTGACGCGAACTAACACAAGTAGCTCGAACCGCAGTGGAAAAACTACCAATTTTCGCTTTCTCTTTAATAATTTTCCTTTGCGGGATATGTTTCCGATACGTTAAATGTATAGTTGTTCTCAATTACTCATCCACATATTTAATTGTACGGCGTGTAGGGCGAGTACGTTGAAGATATCTTTCAGCGTATAACACTTTCTAGCTCTCACTGAATTTCGTTGGCATTCTCCGTGAATGAGAACCGTTTCGACTTGTTCTTTGAAGGAATATATCATTCACATTTGCTTGCTTCGGCGATACTAGTTTTACCGTTACTATTAGTGTTGTTTTGCACAACCGTCGAATGGAATTTACATGTCAACGGTTCGTTAAATGGATACGCCGTATTCGGCGAATATTTACTATTTGCACGATATACGAGAGATAATTGTCAGAGAAAGTGATTCAATAAATGCCGAAGTGATACGGAATACCACTAAATCCATGATAAGAAGATTGCAGCATTAATACTAATAATAATCTCGTGTGGCTCATTGACCTGGTGTTGGTCGTTGAATTGGACGCCCGTTGGGCGACTTGCGTGTCCCTAGCCTAGCCCAGTTATCCAATTGGGAAAAGCAGACGTACAGCTTAATGTGCAATCTGAACCCGCGACCCTTCAGTTTCCAGTAGAGCACTTTACACCGAGACCAATTATTATTATTAATTATTAAAGATATAATTTCACCGGGCCCGACACTGCAACACTGCATTGGTACTACCAATGGTCAACAATCTGAACACCTGTAAATGTACGTTCATGCCACTTTTTTTCCTTTGTTGACCTTCAAAGACCTTACTGTTACACATCATTGGATTCATCTCGATAGCCGCTATCAGAAAATAAGTACTAAACTATAGCATCTCGTTTCAAACAACAAAGTTGACCTTCCTATCTCTGAAGCGTCCCCACCTAGCAACAAAAAACTAACGTCATATTCTGGCCCCCGTTGTCCTTGGAACTTTTGTCCCGCGTACTTTTCAGCTCGTATCAAACGTTCGCAGTTATTCTTGGTGGTTATAGTGACTACCCTCTATATTCCTTCTATCTTTCAGTTTTTCCTTCTTTACTTAGCACTGGTGTACGATCTGAGCTCCTGGTATTAACGCGACTTCTCTTATTTTCTCCAAACATCTATTTAACTTTTCTGTTGGCGGTATGTATTTTTCCTTTAGTTATACATTATTTTACGCAGTTGTATTTGTACTCTAGCTACTCCTGCTCCGTCAATTTGCACTTCCTGTGAACCTCATTATTTGCCGTTTTTACTCCCTTTGACGTGCTTCATTTGCTGCATTTTTATATTTTTTTCTTTCATTAAATAAATTCAGTATCCCCGTGACATCAAAGAATTTCTACTAGATCTTGTCTTTCTGTGTCTTCGACTTTTTTATCTCTAAAAGATACCCATTATTCTCCTGCTGTATTTCTTTCCCCAGTTTCATTCAGTCTTTATTTAATGCTGCCTCTGAAACTCTTAGCAATCTTACGTTTTTAAAAATATGATCTTGATTCTATTCCCTTAATTCCCTATTTGCAGCTTATTTAGTTATAATCTATGTTCGCTAGTAATAATGACCTCTGAGGCAAGGCACTATATCTTTAATAATCTGTGATTTGTTTATGTATTAGTTCGTGTTCTGTGAGATAATTTAAGTTGTAGCGTGTATTTTTGACGAATCTCAAGGTTTCATCTACTAGAAAAAAAAGTAAGTAACTTGAAATTTATAAACTTAGTGTTATATTAAATTAACTAGTGTCTGTTACATATTTTTGTAGCAAAATGAAAACACAGCTAACGAATCTCTGCATCCTTGTTGCAGAAACGTAAGAAAACCATTGTTCCACTTGAAGATGAGAGTGTAAGGTCAGGAAACGCGCCGTGGAATAAATTAAAAGAGTGACTGATGCAGTTAATTGTTTAAATTTGAATATGAGTGTCTTTCAGTTTAAAAACAGGTTCCGAAATCTAAGTCTTACCATTATAACTTCGTCACTTTTTAACTCCGTATAAAAGTCCTTCATCATTCCTAAATTGTTTGATATGATTAAATTGTGCTCGGGGCATATTTCAACCTACCGACTTCCTTTGTCAATAATTTTCCTCAGTCTATAAAAATGTTCAAGATCTTATGGGACCCAACTACGGGGTCATCAGTCTCTAAACACTACTTATGAACTAGCTTATGGTAAAACCGGCATAAACATCCATGCTCGAGGGGGGATTCGAACCCCCGACCGCAGCGCCCAGTCTACTATTTTCCCTTCTCTTCCTTTTCCTGCTACCGAATTACAGTCCTTCGTCGTAACGACCGTACTTTCCCCTTTTGTCAGCCGTTCGTATTAACTGCATAACAACGTCACTTTAGCTGATGTTACAGGCCAGATCAGTCAATCATTCTGTTTCCCCTGCAACTACTGAGAAGCCTGTCCTCAGGAACCATACGTTTGCCTGACCTCTACACAGATACCGCTCCGCTGTGGTTGCACTCATGATACGGCTACCCGTATCGTTGAGGCATGAAAGCCATCCACCCCAATTTAGCAATGTCTGTTGTTCTTATGGATATTCAGTGAACTGTAAGCAGTGGCGCAGCCAGGTTTTGTTTATTTGGGCGGCTCATTTTAAAAAAATAAAGACTACTGAATTTATTAATAGTAAAGAGTTCTTATTAATCGCTATCAGAAATACTAGAAGCTCGTTGATGTTATAACTGTTTGATTAAGATGAGACTCTATGTGTCAAAACTGAACTGAAATTACACTATTATTGTTCGTAGTTTTAGGCGGCCTTCATAAGATTCTACTCGTTGTCGCCGCTGACCTGCTAAGCAGCGGGTCGCCGCATATGAACAATCGGATCGTAACTTCAGCATAGCAGTAATAATAGCAGCAGCATTAAAGCTGGTCGTGGTGGCATTAAAACCGCTCACAGTAACAGTAGCACACGTTCTCAGTGCATTACGTAGGCGACCCAGTGTCACGTTCACTTGTGCTTGGTAAATAATAGTTACGTCGTGATTTATTATATGTGTAATATTTCAATTTTGCGGTGCCGACCTGTTTAAAAAAATAAAAACAATGAAAAATAAAAATAATTTTAAAAAATAGGTGGTGCTGGAGGGGTGGGGGGGGAGGGGTGAAGCACCAATTATTGAAGGTGGTAGTATGAACCAAGATAAGATAAACACGGGTTCTAAAACTGATACCTTAAGAACTGTGAGAGCTTTGTGCATTATCCACAAGTAAAACTAGTCTACTCTAACGCAAGCTCGTGACGATTACGAATTACATACAGAATACAGAGTACAAATGAGAACACATTTCTCTGCTCTTGTTGGTGGATACGGCACGCAGTGAACACGTGTTAGAGTTATTACTGCAAGCTGTATTCACAGTTCTGGGCAAGTGCAGCGCACACCTTGGTTCTAATAAATGCAAAAAGCTTACGAGATTTTTACACATTATAGTTTTCTCGTCGCTTTTGCCAGCACAAAGAAAGCCTGTTATTCCACTCGGGAAATAGCAGACACGGTCTTCTGTCATTTTCTCGCAATGGAAGCAACCGCCGGGCACGTCGTCTGCTCGTTGGACAATATCCAGAATGCAGGATAACATATACACAATTACTCTGCTTTTTTCCCCCAGTGACACAAGTTTCTATCTAAGTTTGTATCCTTTAAGTATGCAATGTTTTATCAGATATTTGACATAATTTATGAAGAATAAACACATCGTGCTCCTACAAATAACGGTTTCCTACGCTAGTGAAATGTATAGTTATTTTATTCTGTGCAGTAAATAGCAAACTCTGGAAGACAAATTAAGACATGTAAATCACGTATGCTTAAATATTGAATAACAATACCTTCTCTACTTTGTAGTTAATTCTTCCAGTTAATCAGAAATTGTTTCATTGTATACTTCACGTCAAATGACTGTATAACACAACGGGAACTATGTAATGGCTACGGCATTGATGTAGCGCCTGCACGTTGTAATAATAGTGATAATAATTAATGGAACTGATATACAAAAAAATTATCTGCCGGAAGTGCTCAGTATCTATATTATCAGAAGGAAGAAGCCCAGAAATCAAGTTATTAGCAAACTAAATACAGAGCACACATTGTGTCTTAGTTGATTATGAATGAAGGATTTGAGTAAAGTAAGTGTCTGTAGCAATAACAGTGCCGAAAAGGACATATTCTTGTAACAACGTTACAAACGAGTTCTGGGTATCACTCAGGACTCACGATGCACTGAGAATGGCTTCCTCAACCTATAAAACAAAGCTGCTAGAAATAAGCAGTCCACATTATCTCTTTGACTCATAACTCGTTAGTTGGTGGTTTTATAAAACAATCATAAAGTAAATATTATTGGTCTTCAGTCCTTTTGAAAACAAATGTGTAAAGAAAATTCTTGAAGGGTGATGCAAAGGTGCGATGGAAGATGTATAAAATAATAACTGATTGCACTAGTAATTTTCCTCACCACTGATGCTAAGCTATAGTTTATACGAAGAATCAAAAAGTCGCATCTTTCTTAACATATTCAGGCCAGCTTCAATCATACCATTCAACGTGTAAGAGTTGGGAGCCTAGAAGTAATGCACTAAATCCATTAACGTGGTAATATTTAAATTTTCATAAGCAAAGAGTACAAGTTCATTTCATTTATTTAGAGCTTCAATTTTTGTATTCCTGATTTCATGCCTTCGTGTTATTAAGTCTGATTTGTCTTGGGTTCAATTTCTTTCACTGTTACCAGTCCCCAAACAAAGTGATAACTGGCAATACGTTATTACCTGCAAAAATCACGTAGCGTATTCGGTGTTGTCTGCGTCGACTATGTGATGTTTGAGTCGCTAAAACATTTTCTGATGGTTTACTCCTTTTTCTGTAATCTTGCCCAATGACCACTTAAATGTTATTAATCAAATACACTTCATGGGTGAAAAGCTGTATGGTGAATCGTACCAGTTGTTTTTTTTCCTTTGGCTGTTTGTAATACCTCACCGCTCTACTGCGCGACGTTTTAAGTGTTAAAACACCAAATAATACCATTCGTTACATTTGTCACATTAAATATTTCTACTTATTAATGAAATTTAGTTACTTCTGCAAAAGATCCATGTCCCTTATAACATTACATACATGTGTAAATATTAGTGCAGGATTTTTATCTGTGAACCCATCCACAGGTAATTGCACAAGTAATCGCTTAACACGAAATGACCACTTATAAACTGTTACTATATTTTTAATTATTTCCTGAATAAGATTAAATGTACACTTTCCAGGTCTTACAGAAGGTTTGTAATTCATGCATTGATACTCAGAAAATAACATGCGATCTGCCGCGCAAAGCTATAACGCTTCGCACGGCACCCCAATGCACGGTCGATTGATGACATTAGCGAACCTTGCTAATGAACAAATAGCGAGATATATTCGCACTAACTTTCCAAACTAGCTGCCCAGATTAAAACGGTTGGACTGAGCGAACTGTTCAAGCGAAAGGCAGCTCAGTGACGATGAATTCGCCGCTCTGTCTATAGAAAGAAACAACGGTTTCTTTTCTGATTATCGTAGCGTTTCTTTAATTTCTACTGCTTCTTGTCTAAGGAATAACTCTATTAATTTCTAATTTTCCAATGTGAGAAATCATGATTATATTACTTGTCTTTAGTAATGATTTATTGCAAAACGAAATCCTGTACTTGGCATCAGAGTTGAAAGAGCAGTTTTTGAAGCTCACTTTTCTGCTTCTCCACCTTGATCGGTGTTCATGCGGAAATTTTTATTATTTATTTTTGTTGTACGTCCGCCTCAGAAGCCGAGTGGTCAACTGTTCGATTACAGATGTTGTTGTTCTGGTCTTCAGTCCGGAGACTGGTTTGATGCGGCTCTCCAGAATACTCTATCCTGAGCAAGCCTCTTCAACTCCACATAAGAACGGCAACCTACATCTGTCTGAATCTGCTTACTGTATCCATCGCTTGGTCTTCCTCTGCGGTTTTTACCCCACACACTTCCCTCCAACGCTAAATTCACAATTCCTTGACGTCTAGGAATGTCTCCTACCAATCGATCCCTTCTTTTAATCAAGATATGCCAGAAATTCCTTTTCTCCCCAATTCTGTTCAGCACCTCTTCATTAGTTACGCGATCCATCCACCTAACTTCAGCATTCTTCTGTAGCACTACATTTCAAAAGCCTCTATCCTCTACCTGTCCGCACTGTTTATTGTCCATGTTTCACTCCCATACAAGGCAACACTACACACAAGTGCCTTCAGAAAGGACTTCCTTAGGCTTAGATCAATATTAGATGTTAACAAATTTCTCTTTTTCAAGAACGCTTTTCTACCCTTTGCCATTCTGCATTTTATATCCTCTGTACTGCGACCATAATTTGTTATTTTACTGCCCAAGTAAGAAAACTCATCTACGTCCTTTACTATTTCGTTCGATGTTAACAAATTTCTCTTTTTCAAGAACGCCTTTCTACCCTTTGCCATTCTGCATTTTATATCCTCTGTACTGCGACCATCATTTGTTATTTTACTGCCCAAGTAACAAAACTCATCTACGTCCTTTACTATTTCGTTACCTAATCTAATTCCTTCAGCATCACCTGATTTTCTTAGACTGCATTCCATCACCCTAGTTTTGCTCTTGTTAATGTTCATCTTATACGAACCTTTCAGCACACTGTCCATTTCGTTCAACTGCTCTTCGAGGTCCTTTGCTGTCTCTGACAGAATTACTATGTCATCGGCAAGACACAATGTTTTTAATTCTTCACCCTGAACTTTAATTCCTTCTCCAAATTTCTCCTTGTTTTCCTTTATAGTCTGCTCAGTGTATAAATTGAATAAAAGTGGAGAAAGGCTACAACCCTGTCTTACTCCCTTCCGAACCACTGCATCCCTTTCATGCCCTTCAACTCTGACAACCACTGTCTGGTTTTTGTACAAGTTGTAAATAACCTTACGCTCCCAATATTTTACTCCTGCCTGCTTTAAAACTTTAAAGAGTTTATTCCACTCAACATTGTCAAAAACCTTCTCCAAATCCACAAAAGCTAGATATGTAGGTTTGCCTTTTCTTAATCTATCTTCTAGGATACAAGTAGGTATTTTTCCTCATTGTGAGAACTGACTGAAAACTTGCACTCAGTCCCGCTTTGCCAACTGAGGGGCTAAAGGTTACCTGATGAAGAGGTAACGGCTCCGAGCTCTGGAAGTCGACACAAGTCGAGAGTGCGGTGTGCGGACATGTGCGCTTCTATACCGCCACATCTGCTGATTTGACTCAGGTCGATACAGAGGCCTGTCGACTAATGTGCGTGCTTCAGGGCAAAATTTCCTTTTATTCCATTTGTACACCAAAGAGAATTTTATCGGTTATTCTTATCTTTCTCCAATATCGGATTTTTAATTTTTCGTGCCAATGAAACACTCATCGTACGCGAATGTGAAAAGATTTGCTTCTGTAAGTCGTTGCTTAATTCAAATTTAAAAAAAAAAAAAAAAAAAAAAAAAATGCGTCTCATCGATTGGCACCCGCAGTCGTCCACTCTGAAGTTAAAGGTTAGCGCCATCTTTCCATTTATTGGGAGCATGAACATCTGAACGTTGCTGTCCTGTTGCTACCTGGAGGGTGCGTTACAGCTGAATTACGTTCAAAAATGTTCAAATGTTTGTAAATCTATCGGACCAAACTATATCGTCATCAGTCCGTAGCTTACAAACTACTTAAACCTAGGTAAACTAACCTAAGGACAAACACACACACCCATGCCCCAGGGAGGACTCGAACCTCCACGGCGAGCAACCGCGCGCTCCGCAGCGAGACGCTTTAGACCGTTCGGCTACTCCACCGCGGCGAATTTCATTCAGCCTCCCTTCTCGACGGGCTGGTAACCGGAGATAACGGTCATCTCTTACTGATGTTACCCATGGACGACCTTGCTCTTCTTTTAACGGTTCCTGTTGTCTGAAATCGCATCCAGATCCTGAAATTACACTTTCCGACACTCCAATAGCTGTAGCCACCTCCATCTGTGTTCCCCCCCGCTTCCAGCTTTCCTATGGCTCTCCATACCATAGCTTCTGGCTAAGTCACATTGTTGTTGCATTGCACTACCTGATCACTACACTATCTGAACCCAACTGCCTATGTAATTCCTTTGGTAGAGAGAGAAAAAAAGTCAACACTAACCCCCTCTTCATCAACTTCGTTATTACTACCATCTCGAGTGCCTTAATGTTGGCTCCTCTTAGTAGAACCGACAGAAAGACGTCGAACCATTATAGTTCATTCTGACGATGACAATACTTCAAAACCTAGATAACTTCACAGATCCCCTAATTATTTCGATCAGTGTAGTATTGTTACATTGAGAAAAGTTACACCCCATATTTAGAAGCATCAACGAAGAGGGAAATTCGAGCGACTAATATGTATAATGTGCAAGATGAAGCGAAATTCGCGCACTCGGGCTTCGCCAGCTGTAAAAGAATGTCTGT
This sequence comes from Locusta migratoria, assembly GCA_026315105.1. NCBI lineage: Eukaryota > Metazoa > Arthropoda > Insecta > Orthoptera > Acrididae > Locusta > Locusta migratoria. The sequence continues at coordinate 806,128,237 of CM048744.1, read as the reverse complement.
CAGAAAAATGAGCGTAGTAACCGATGCCCAGAAACGCCATTCAACGACGCTACGGAGTCCAAGTTAAGGCACCGGTGCCTGCCGCTTGACATTTCCTCCAGCTAATTGGACGCTCTGTAGCGTCGTTGGATGTCTTTTCCGGGCATAGGTTTCAAAACTGATTTTTCTCCTCAAGACGCCTGCTGCATTCTCTAGCAGTTCGTTGGTGTAATTGTCTAATTCTGAAATACATGTATGGAACACACAACTATCTCAGACTTCGACGTCCATTTATTGCCAGAAATATGCGCGGGGAGAAATATTATAACAGACATTTTTTTTATTACTAGCATAGCACAGGGACGCCCGAGTACGCGAATTTCGCTTCATCTGTAATTGGAACTCCGGCTATAATAACATGCAGGGGTAAAGTGACGTAGCAAGGCTATGGCTGTGGATGAAACTAGTTGAGCGGCGCCACCTGCACGAAGCCGTCTACAAAGGTCGACTGGCAACCCTGTTACGATGCATATGGTGAATGGCTGCGAGCTTCGGTGATGCTATGGACTTAAAACTTACAGGTAAGCTTCAAACTATCTATTTTCATTCACACAAAATTAGTAATGTATCATACGTAATTACATGTTTGAGCATAGTATACGTTTCTCGTAAAATACACTTTTAGCTATTCTTTGAGAGGCAGGAGGTTCTACGACAGCACTTGGTAGTGGAAAGTTTCTCGGGTAAATCAACAGGGGCGGGGTTTCACTCTAACATCAAATTGATTCAAAATCTTGAGAAAAATTGTTTCAGGTGTCGGCAGTGTAATTTGTGGTCACAAAGCTATCATCAGAAAACTTTATAATCTCTGCAAAAAACTCAATTACTATGAATTACTTTGCTAAATACTGCTCTTCATCTACATGGATACTCTGCAAGTCACATTGAAGTGCATGTCAGAAGGTTCATCGAACCGCTTTCATGATATTTCTCTATGGTTCCATTCTCCAGTAGTTCGCGGGAAAAGGAAACACCTAAATCTTTCTGTTTTCGATCTGATTTCTCTTATTTTATTATGATGATCATATCACCCCATGTAAGTGGATGCTAACAAAATATATTCGCATTCTGAAGAGCTTCCTCGTGCCTTGAGCGCGTCCAGGTACTTCTGTTTCCAGAGTGATTCTATGGACTCCGCAGACGGCTGAGTTGCGTTTACGAAACTTTGCCTAGATTTCAGTCGTCTAGGTACAGGCTGGTGATTAAATAGTAGGTGCCTCGGATCATTGAGTTGTTTATATCGTTCTTTAGAGCTGAGGATCGATCTTCTAATGTGAGGTGGAGCAATACCAGCCAGTGAATACAAATGGTCCACTTTGGTAGGTTTCAAGCAGCTCGTTATCTTCCTGCAGGAATCATTAAGTATCGTGTCTATTTCCTTTGTATGAAATCCGTGTTGACTGTGGATTAATAGGTCGTTCTCTTCGAGGTAGTTCATAATATTTGAGGAAGGTATATGTCCTAATATCCTGTTGCAAGCCGACGTCGATGATATAGTCCTGTAATTTTTCTGATCACTCCTATTACCTTTCTTGTATATTGGAGTGACCTGTGCAACTTTCCAGCCTTTGGGTACGGAACGTTCGCTAAGCGAGCGTTTGTATATGATAGGTATAGGGCTACTGCATCAGCATACTCTGAAAGGAACCTAATTGGTATACAGTTGGGACTGGGAGACTTACTTTTATTTAAGTCATTTAAGTTGTTTTAATACTCCAGGGATGTTTACTTCTAAATTACGCATGGTGGAAGCTGTTCGTCTTCTTTCATGAAGGAAATTCGGAAAGCTGTGTTAAGCAATTCTGCTTTAGCAGAACTGTCATCAGTAGCATCACCGTTACCATCGCGTAGTGAAGCTATTGATTGTGTTTCACCGCTAGTAAACTTTACATACAACCAAAATTTCTTTGGATTCTCTACCAAATTACGTGACAGGGTTTCGTTGTGGTAACTATAGTAAGCTTCTCTAATTGAAATTCGACCTAAATTTCTAGTTTCAGTAAAAGGTGCCAGTGTTGGGGATTTTTTGTGGGTTTAAATTTGCATGCTTTCTTCTTTGCTTTTGTGACACTGATATAACCTGTTTTGTGTAGTACGGTGGGTCAGCCCCTCTTTTGTTAATTTGTTTGCTATGAATCTGTCAATGGTTGTCGATATTATTTCTGTGAATGTAAGGCACATTTGATCGCCACTCACATTCTTAGTTTCGAAAGACTGGAAATTTTCACTCAGGAAAGTGCTAATCAAATTTGTATCTGCTGTTTTGAATAAATATAATTTTCTTTCAATTTTGGTGAATTTTGGAAGTTCGGTATTCAGTCTCGCTACGACAACTCTGTGATCACTAATCCCTGTGTCTGTTTGGATGCTCTTTATTAGCTCATGCCCCAACAACGTTCAGCCCGCCTCATGTGGTGTCGGGACAGGTACGTATGCAAGGACGAATGGAATCGTGTCGTCTTCAGTGATGAGAGTCGTTTCTGCCTCTGTGCCAATTATGGTCGTAGACGTCCACAAGGGATGTCAAACAGATTCCGTATTTCTAGATTTCCGGAAGGCTGTTGACACTGTACCTCACAAGCGTCTTCTGATCAAATTACATAAATATGAGGTGAGCTACTTGTTATCATAAAAAACCATTTCAGGCCAAATTTTTAAAATAATTCTAAACAACCATGACGATAGGTTTTCTTCCTAGATGGTTTTTATGATGACAAATAGCTCATCTGATGATGTCACAAAAGGGCGAAACGCTTCAGTAATAAGAAAACGATTTGCAACTAAGACTGACTTTTGTTATATATCCATAACCAGTTGCTGTACCAGCCATCAGCATGGAGTGGAACCAGTTTTATTTGAACATTTGATTCCAAAAAATGTTCAAATGTTTGTAGAGGTTATGGGACTTAACTACGGGGTCATCAGTCCATAAACTTACAAACTACTTATTAACTAGCTAATACTAAGGACCGCACAAATATCCATGCCCGAGGGGGGATTCGAACCCCAGACTGTAGTGGCCGTGCAGACCGTGACTGGCGCGCCGCAGTCCCCTCGGCCACCGCGGCCGGCACATTTGATTTGAAAGCACAAATTAGTTACAGCTATTTAGATTGCGACAAGCAGTTGCTAGGCAAGTCGGAGGCGGCACTGATAGGCACCTTCAAGTGTCGTAAGTCTACATTACCGTGAGACGGTACCGCTCACGTGCGTCGCCGAATAAGAAACACTAGTCAGCAGACGACTACGTCGGAAAACAGAGAGAGAGAGAGAGAGAGAGAGAGAGAGAGAGAGAGAGAGAGAGAGAGAGGGCTACATTAGTTAGCTCGTAAATATGTAATAACTACATTTAATACTTTCTCAAGACTGGGTAGCCGGAATGTCCGTCAGCAATAAACAAACTGTTAAGCAAAATGCTGAAGAACAAGGACGACACTTTCGGTCGTTGTGAACCAACCCCTACGTCATATCAACTACCAAGCTCTTTTTAAATACTCCCTGCGGTTGTAAGCTTAAAACACTTTGATGCTCAGACGAGTAGAACTAGATTCTCTGATCTTATCACTTGTAGAGCAGATTTATGTCAGCCTGTGGGTCGCGACCCCCAGTGGGGTCGCAAAGTCTTGGTCAGGGGGTCGCCGTCACAGAAGGGAGCAATTGCACCGTAAAATAACTAGGGGCTCAGAAATACAAAAACGGATGCCTAAGTGAAAGTTATTAATTATGATTTGTGTATATCACAATCCTTTTAAAATTCAGTGTGTAGATGACGAATAAATGCAAAGCCTAAAAACTGTTTTCAGAAACCATGGATAGGAAAATGAACATGATACAATATGTAATTCTGGAAAATTGGAAATAACATCTATTTCTTTAGAAATTATCTATACAGTAAGTCCTTTCTTAATAAGCATAATTCGCTTCTGAATATTGCCTGCAATATGATACTCTCGTTAAACAAAACAATTTTTTCTGTTGGAAATTATGTAAAAATAGGATGTGTTCCATTCCGGAAAATTCACGATAAAAACTTAGTCCAACATTATTTAATTAGAAAGCTGTAGCAAAAGAAAGAAGATTTAATATGTTTTATCTCGGGGAAGATCAGTTTGTGTTCAGAAGAAATGTAGGAACACGGGAGGCAATACTCGCTTTACGGTTTATCCTAGAAGATAGATTAAGGAAAGGCAAACCTACATTTTTAGCTTTTCTAGATTTGGAGAGACTTTTTGACAATGTTAAATGGAATACACTCTTTCAAATTCTGAAGTCAGCAGGGGTAAAATACAGGGAAAGGAGAGTTATTTACAACTTTTACAAAAACCAGACCGCAGTTATTAGACTCGAACGGTATGAAAGGGAAGCATTAGTTGGGAAAGGAGTAAGACAGGGTTGTAGACCTTCCCCAATGTTATTCACTTTGTACATTGAGCAAGCTATAAAGGAAAGCAAGGAGAAATTTGGAGAAGGAATTAAAGTTCAGGGTGAAGAATAAAAAACATTGCGTTTTGCCGACGACAAAGTAATTCTGTCAGAGACAGCAAAGGACCTGGAAGAGCAGTTGAACGGAATGGACAGTGTGCTGAAAGGTGCATATAAGATGAACATTAACAAGAGAAAACCAAGGGTAATGAAGTGCAGTCTAAGAAAATCAGGTGTTGCTGAAGGAATTAGATTAGGTAACGAAGCAATAAAGGAGGTAGATGAGTTTTGTTACTTGGGCAGTAAAATAACAAATGATGGTCGCAGTACAGAGGATATAAAATACAATGGGTAGAAAAGCGTTCTTGAAAAAGAGAAATTTTTTAACATTGAATATTGATTTAAGCCTAAGGAAGTCCTTTCTGAAGCCGTTTTTGTGGAGTGTTGCCTTGTATGGGAGCGAAACATGGACGATAAACAGTGCGGAAAGGAAGAGGATAGACGCTTTTGAAATGTGGTGCTACAGAAGAATGCTGAAGATGACGTGGGCGGACCGCGTAACTAATGAGGAGGTACTGAACAGAATTGGGGAGAAATGGAATTTGTGGCACACCTTGACTAAAAGAAGGGATCGATTGGTAGGACACATTCTTAGACATCAAGGAATTGTGAATTAAGCATTAGAGGGAAGTGTGTGGGGTAAAAATAGCAGAGGAAGACCAAGAGATGGATACAGTAAGCAGATTCAGACAGATGTAGGTTGCCGTTCTTATGTGGAGATGAAGAGACTTACACAGGACAGGGTATTGTGGAAAGCTTCACCAAACCAGGCTGCCGGACTGAAGACCACAACAACAACGACTATATGCCTAAAAAGGTAAAGTAATGTTACGTGGAAAAGACAAGGTACGTCTGAAACGTTTGCTGAATTGTGTGGTATAGGTTTCAAGTTTCAAACAGTTCCTTTACTGGCTTCGGTTTATTGGGAGAATTTTGGGAAGATGTACTTCTCCTGTAAAGGAGACCGCGTATAAAACGCTTGTACGACCACGTCTTGAGTATTGCTCAAGTATTTGGGACCCGCAGCAGATCAGTTTAAAGGAAGACGTAGAGGCGGTTCAGAGGCGAGCTGCTCGATTTGTTACCGGTAGATTCGACCAATGCGCGAGTGTCACGGAAATGCTCCCGCAACTCAATTGGGGATCGCTGGAAGAAAGACGACGTTCTTTTCGTGAATTTCTATTAAGTAAATTTAGAGGGCCGGAATTTGAAGCTGAGTGTAGTACAATCTTGCTGCTGCCTACTTACATTTCGCGTAAAGATCACAAAGACAAGATAAGAGAAATTAGGGCTCGTACAGAGGCATATAGGCATTCTTTTTTCCTCGTTCAATTTATTTGGGACTAGAATAGGAAAGGAAATGCCTAGTAGTGGTACAGTGTACCCTCCGCCACGCATCTTACGGTGAATTGCGGAGTATGTATGTAGATATAGATTCTTAGACATCAAGGAAACATGAATTTAGCATTGGAGGGAAGTGTTTGGGGTAAAAACCGCAGAGGAAGACCAAGAGATGGATTTAGTAAACTGGTTCAGACAGATGTAGGTTGCCGTCCTTATGTGGAGTTGAAGAGGCTAGCTCAGCATAGGGTATTGTGGAGAGCTGCATCAAACAACAACAAGAACAACAACAACATATTTGAGATATTGTTGTTATGGTCTTCAGTCCGGAGACTGGTTTGATGCAGCTCTCCACCCTACTCTATCCTGAGCAAGCCTTTTCATCTCCTCATAACAACGACAACCCACAGCTGTAACGGCTGCCGGCGACGTTCGCGGTGTCCGCGCCATAGTGTCTAGCATCGAAGCAGCGACCTCGTCAGAGGAAGGTGTGCTCGTTCCCACCTTGCGCTATCCAGCTACTGGTGAACTCATTCAAAGAGTCACTGAAGTTGGTTGCCTGGTGGTTCGACGAATTCTTTCCCACTGGTTGACTGGAATTAGCAACAAAGGTGCAAATGCATTGACCATATCATTGGTCCCCAATAGACCAAATTGCTGCATTCCGCACTGTCGTTATCAGCATCCTTGGTTTATTACAATTAGTGAGGAGAGGGGGTCGACAGAGTATTTTTACTTGGGAGGCAGTCGCCAGAAAACTTTTATTTGAAAAGGGGTCGCATATATTGGAAAAAGTTGAAAAACACTGCTGTAGAGTTTCTGTGTCTTAGATAATCTAGTGCAGGGTAGTACCCGTTTGCAGGATCTTTGAGATGTCTTCAGCAACTGTTAATTTTCGAGCCGATCGTCACCGCGGAGTGATGGTAATTGACGAACTACCACGTACGCAACATCTACCAAGGATGCTGATAACAACAGTGCGGAATGCAGCAATTTGGTCTATTGGGGACCAATGATATGGTCAATGCATTTGCACCTTTGTTGTTAATTCCAGTCAACCAGTGGGAAAGAGTTCGTCGAACCACCAGGCAACCAACTTCAGTGACTCTTTGAATGAGTTCACCAGTAGCTGGATAGCGCAAGGTGGGAACGAGCACACCTTCCTCTGACGAGGTCGCTGCTTCGATGCTAGACACTATGGCGCGGACACCGCGAACGTCGCCGGCAGCCGTTACAGCCAGTGAGCCGAGTTCGAACCGCAATGCCGGCACATGCTCAGTCAGGTCCTATCAGCTGGATCGGGCCGGACGCCTGAGCTAGCTCCCAGCCGTAGCTGGGCGCACCATAACAACACTTGCAAATTCATAATAAATACAGGGTGACAGTTATAGAGCTATTGTAAAATGAGCTACGCGCAATAAAATCGACGTAACTTCTGAACGGTTTGCGTTAGGACGTTGAAGCCACACGGGTGGCCATGGGAATGGTGGGAATTAGTATCTGCTTGCCCATGTGTTTCGATTTGGCGACGAAACCCACTTACATTTGGCTGCGTCCGCTAACAAATAAAACTGGCGCATCTGGGGGACGGAGAATACGCATATCGCGACAGGAAAGTTTCTTCACTATCAATGGTTGACTGTGCGGTGTGCAGTGTCCAGTCACGGAATAACGGGAGCAATACTCCTTGGTGGCACGGTGACTACCAAACGGCACGTGAAGGTGTCGGAAGATGATATCATCGCCATTATCCAAAGGGACCCCGATTTCGACAAGATGTGGCTCGTGTAAGACGGAGCTACGGGGTGGGGAGCTTTGAGGTACCCAGATGCCACTTGTATGGGCCGCTATGTTCTCTTGACCTGTACACAGGTGACTACTTTCTATTACGCCATGTTAAAGACAGTGTGTACAGAAATAACCCCTAAACCATTGCTGAACTGAAAATGTTTCGACGTTTTAGCGGGTCATGTAGAATTACTTTATTCGTCTATGCCACATCATCACCACCGAAAACAGGCATATTGAACATGTCATAACCTAAATCCTAGTATCTGTAGTGACGTTTACATTGTTGTTGTGGTCTTCAGTCCGCAGACTGGTTTGATGCAGCTCTCCGCGCTACCCTGTCCTGCCCAAGTCTCTTCATCTGACAATACGTTCGGCAACCTACATCCTTTTGAATCTGCTTACTCGGTCTCCCTCTACGATTTTTACCCAACATACTTAGTTCTAATGCTAAGTTGACAATGCCTTGATGTCTCAGAATGTGTCCCACCAATCTATCCCTTCTCTTAGTCAGGATATACCAGAAACTCCTTTTCTCCCCGATTCAGTTAAGCTCTTCCTCATTAGTTACGTGATCTACCCATCTAATTTTCATCATTCGTCTGTAGCATTACATTTCAAAAGCTTCTATCATTTTTTTATCTGAACTCTTAATCGTACATGTTTAACTCCCATACGATGCTACACTCCAGACAAATGCTTTCAGAAAGGACTTCCTAACATTTAAATTAATATTGGATGTTAACAACTTTCGCTTCTTTAGAAACGCTTTTCTTCCCATAGCCATTCTGCATTTTATATCTTCTTTACTTCGGCCTATAGAAGTTATCTCTCTACGCAAATAACAAAATTCATCTACTATTTTTTTGTCTCATTACCTAATCTAATTCCTTCAGCATTGCGTTTACATACTGAATAAAATTTGTAGAAGCTATAATTTGTAACTAAATTATGTTTCCTATAGTTCAATAATTTTCATGATGTACACTTCTTGCCATTAAACTGCTACACCACGAAGATGACGTGCTACAGATGCGAAATTTAACCGACGGGAAGAAGATGCTGTGATATGCAAATGATTAGCTTTTCAGAGCATTCACACAAGGTTGGCGCCTGAGGCAGCACCTACAACGTGCTGACATGAGGAAAGTTTCCAACCGATTCCTCATACGGAAACAGCAGTTGACCAGCGTTGCTTGGTGAAACGTTTTTGTGACGCCTCGCGTAAGGAGGAGAAATACGTACCATCACGTTTCCGACTTTTATAAGGTCGGATTGTAGCCTATCACGATTGCGGTTTATCGTATCGCGACATTGCTGGTCGCGTTAGTCGCGATCCAAGACTGATAGCAGATTATGGAATGGGTGGGTTCAGGAGGGCAATACGGAACGCCGTGCTGGATCCCAATGGCCTCGTATCACTAGTAGTCGAGATGACAGGCATCTTATCCGCATGGCTGTAAAGGATCCTGCAGCCACGTCAACTTGCAAGACAACGACCATCTGCATAGTTCGATGACGTTTGCAACAGAATGGACTATCAGCTCGGAGACTAGGGCTGTTGTTACCCTTGACGCTACATTAGACCTGGGTGCACGAATGGCAAAACGTCATTTTTTACGGATGAATCCAGTTCTGTTTACAGCATCATGATAGTCGCATCCGTGTTTGGCGACATCGCGGTGAACGCACATTGGAAGCGTGTATTCGTCGTCGCCATACTGGCGTATCACCCGGCGTGATGGTTTGGGTTGCCGTTGGTTACACGTCTCGGTTACCTTTTGTTCGCATCGACGGCACTTTGAACAGTGGCCGTTACATTTCAGATGTGTTACGACCCGAACCTCTACCCTTAATTCGATCCCTGCGAAACCCTACATTTCAGCAGGATAATGCACGTCATCATGTTGCAGGTCCTGTACGGGCCTTTCTGGATACGGAAAATGTTCGACTGCTGCCCTGGCCAGCACATTCTCCAGATCTCTCACCATTTTATTTGGTGTACACTTAAAATTAGTGCAGTGACTGAACACAATTGGCTAGATATGACAAACCTAAGTGCATCAGTGACCACAATTAAGTATAGGTTTCGCTGGATACGAATAACAAGTACTCGGGATGAACATTACATGTAAGTTTCGACTAAAAACAAGCCAAGAACATAATCAATGTTTCTTTACACATGTATAACTATAAATTCTGCATTCAACGCTAAACTAACACCAGATGTCTTGAAAGCATATACCATCTGAAGATGAATATATAATATTAGAAACCGGTAATGGTATTTTATAAATAAAGTATAACTAGTTGACCCGTGCAAATAATTCGCACTCTATCCTGATCAGTCACAGATAGTAATGGAGGAGAGGCAGATACAAGTACTTGTGTCTAAAATGTAATAAACTTTGTATAATTAAATACAATATGATTAATTGTGAAACATATAAAATCATATATTGACTTTTTCATGTTTACTTTATTTTTTGAAAAGTTTTTCTTTACAAAATTCAGTTCATTTGCGCAGTACACAACGCTTACTAGAACAAAGTTAACAATTAACGAAGTTTACAGCTGTTGTGCATCGACGTGTGAAACACAAATCTCGTGGTAAACTACGCTTGCGTAAAGAATTCAAACAACTGCAAAAGCTGTCGTGTCTGTTAGTTAAATGGAATTATTTGTGTATTTTTCGTCATTACATCGACGTGTATAACCGAAATCGTGTAATAAACTGTTTTCCATCGTCGTGTATAACCACAGTCTAACATATACAGTCACGACACTCACTGCTGTAAAAGTTGTTACCAACTGACAGTTACTGCGACACTAGCGCTCCTAGCGGTGGGCAAGCTGCCGAAGTTGTGATGTTTGTTTATAATTGCTTTTGTACGTAATTAACGAAACACTTACTATAATTTTTGCGTTACAACCATTATTAAAATATCGAGAGACAAACATATTACGGAAATTAATATAAAAACAGCCTAATTTAAATGATTCATTGGTATAAAGAACAACTGTCACAAACAAATACTTATGTTTATGTGTATATTTGCCACTTATTCCGCTGAAAGTAAGTTACATATAAACATAATGGTACAATAAATTTCTGTTATGGGCTGTTCTTACTATGACAGCCAGTTTTGACGTGTATCAATTTGGTATGGAGTCTAATGATTCTCACATTTTTACAACTCACTTGTCTTTCTTATACGTGCATATTCTTTTAAGTGTAATTACTTTAGCTTAAAAAAAAAAGAAAAAAAAAACAATGTTTTGATGATTCTTGCCGTTTGTGGTTGAAATGTAACAACAATTGTGGAATTTGGTTCTTCTTTGTTGGAGGACAGTTGGGTTGCTTTTACCGTTATACTGCCATGTCTGTGACGTTTTCCCTTCAGTACAGCTGTGATGGTTGATTTGGTATGTTGAACACCGAATTTATTGCATTCTATATTTCCTTTTCTACGTTACACCCTCACCTATTTTACTGGAATTGTAATGAAGAATACTTAATGTTCCTGCGTAGATATTGACGACTCTATGGTGTTTCCTAGGCATTTTTATTTTTAATTGAAAATGAAATTACTCATTTAAAGTCTATATGTTACAGGATAATTGTAAATTAACTGTCCTGTAATGCAGCGTTTCGTACTTTATTAGGGATCTTATGAAACCTAATAAAGTCAAATGGGGAGCTATTTTTAAATTATTACCTATTTATAAGCCAGTAAATACGTTCCCTAATGTAAAAAGTATTCTGAAGTCAATCTAAACGATACTATTCGCACTCATCAACTATCGTATTCAAAACCGTAGCTTGCCGGCCGCTTGGAGCGCTGCTATCGCAGCGTATAACTAAAATCTGTGGGAGTGTCGTGACTGTATATGTTAGACTGTGGTATAACTGAAATCGTCTAATAAACTATGCTTGCATCAATGATGGTCTTTGGCTTGCATAATGAATAAAGAATCTAAACAACTGCAAGAGCTGTCGTTCATGTTAGTTAAACAGCTCGTCAATATATGGCACTTTCTAAATTGCTTTTATATCGATCGCAAAAACAAAGTCGATACTCGGCGCAGTGGCCGATGGGAACAACCGTAAATACATTTCCCATTTACGATCGTTCGCCGGGTATCAACGTACATTGTACAAATAGCACAATTTTGGCCCACTTTACGTTACGGTAGTAACACTGAAAGTGGGCCTTTGCGATCGTCTTCTGACAGCTCGAAATTTAAATAAAAATAACGGTTTAACCATTCATCTGACAAGAAAATTGAATAACCGAATTTGTAGAGGAGAAAATTCTCTACAACTGTGCTCTCTTATGTTTTTTTTTCATATCTCGTAGCGTTTCAAAGATATTTGCAAAAATAACGGCGATTTTGGGATGTTTGTCTGTCTGTCTGTCTGTCTGTCCGTAACGTGTTCCCTGTTTTTAAGACGAACCGTTCCACCGATCAGCACAAAATTTTACAGACATGATTGTAGGTCGCCAGAGACCAGAACCTCTCTTTTCCAAATTTTTCTGCCAAAAATACGGCAGTAATACAAAAAAAGAAGCCTTTTGTAATATAATTGTAATTGCAAACGAATTGTTCATCTGACACGAAAATGGAATAACCTAATTGGTAGAGGAGAAAATTATCTACAACTTTGTTCCCTTATATTTTTTTCTCTTCATATCTCGTATCGTTTGAGAAATATTTGCAAAAATAACGGTGATTTGACACCTTCCATTGAATTAACGAAAACCAGCCGTTCGAAGATGTCACGTGACATTCATCGTCCAGAACTCTCTCTGGCATACGCCATCTTGCGTTGCGTATTAGATGATTTTCTTATGGTAACTTACACGTTGTCATTTCAAAGCAATGGCGCATTGAAGAATTAACAAAAGCGCATCGTTCTTCGAACGATAAATGATAAACTAGTGCCTACAAATGCCATATTAGCATCAGTTAACAACGGCCATCAATAGTGTGAGACTAAAGAACTCGTTTTTTGATTGATAGCCGCAGCGTAGTGGGAAAGAGAGAGAGAGAGAGAGAGAGAGAGAGAGAGAGAGAGAGAGAGAGAGAAATAATATGTAATGATAAAACCAATTGCGGCTGATTGCTTTTCTACACCAGCAAGTTATTTGACATTAGATATAGGTTTAAAGTTGTCTACATTACACCGAAAGCCGTGTGGGAGTGCACTGCAGAAAAGCAATGTCGGGAACTCACCCCCGAGTCTGAGCTCTGCGGCGGCCTGTGCGCTGTCGGCGTCGCCCCTGGCGACGCACTGGTAGACGCCGCGGTGTGCGCGCGTCGCGGCCGCGATGTGCAGCACCAGCGGCGACAGGAGGCGCGCGCGGCCCGCGGCCAGCGCCTCCGCGTTGTGCAGCCACTCCACAGAGCCCACCGGCGACCCCGACACCGAGCAGTTCAGCGTCGCAGGCTCCCCAGAGTTCACCACCTGACGACACACAATATGAACGAGGCTACTAGTTGCGCTCGCTCTAACACTCCACAACCTACCATCATGACACTAGCTATATCGAATGCCCCCAACACGTGTTTGGCATTTTTGGGGCTGCTAAGAGCTGAACACCGCAAAAGTCCCGATGGTGGAGCCAACTCCCTAACAAACAGTGAACAACTGCAACTTCAAGTTCAAATGTTCAAATGTTTGTAAATCTATCGGAGCGAACTGCGTGGTCATCAGTCCGTAGCTTACAAATTACTTAAACCGAGGTACAATAACCTAAGGACGACACACACACACATCCATGCCCCAGGGAGGACTCGAACCTCCACGGCGAGCAACCGCACGCTCCGCAGCGAGACGCTTTACACCGCTCGGCTACTCCACCACGGCGCAACTTCATAAGGTGCAGAATGTGGACTGTGAAATATACGAGTGAAGAGTGGCCATACTGTAATATAAGAAAATGACTTAAGTTGCCAGACCGGGATTCGAATGCAAACCCTTTGACTTTCGCGTGCGAGCGCTTTACCGCCTAACCTGCCTGTGCACGCCTCGTGGTCCGTCATCACAACTTTAGTTCCGCCAGTACCTAGTTTCCCACCTTAACAAAACCCACAGCTCTCCAAGGAATCACGCAGGATTAACACTCCTGGAAGAAAGGCTATTGTGGAGATATAGTTAAGCCACGAAAAAAAAAAAACTTTTTCTACAGATAACAATTCGTATGAGAGCTACCATTTTTTTCTAGAAATTTACAATTAATTGCTGAATAATTAGGACCCTTAATGATTATTACAGGTAGAGTAAATAATTCGTTGTCATGGTGTGCAACGCCTGAGAGTACACTGGCGAGCGGCGGCAGAACGGAGCAAGCTGGTTGCAGGTGATCCGCATAAAAGCTCTGCACACACGAATGCAGCACCGGAACTTTAATTAATAAACAATGAAATTCTATAAATCGACTTCCAACTCTGGCAATCTCCGAAACTTCTATTTAAGCGGTCAGGGCATATCCATGTCAACATTTTTGTGCTCCTAGCGAACGAAAGCCTGAACATTCTTTGCAAAATAATATAATTAAAAAAAATCTTTTATACTTTTCCATTTTGCATCTGTTCTAATTCATGTTGGTTTGAGAGTGAAAATTAAAGAAAAAAAATAGTGAAGAATATTAATTTTCTGGATTTTTTTAAATACAAATATGCCTGTTCGTTATATTTCATTTTATTTTGTGGATAAAAATAAAAAAAAAATAATAAGGAATATGAGATTTTACTTGTGGACCTCGATAAAATTTTTGAAAAGTATCCGGACCCCGTCTAAGATTACTTGCATACCTCTGGTCTAGGGGATGTTTGCAGAATCGCACACTTTCTCTGACTCCAGCGGAGTGTGCACTGGCAGACTAAAACTGTGTACCAGACGGGGATTCGAATACAGGACCTTTGCCCTTCACTGTGCAACGAAGCATGTTGGGATTTATTGCCATCTACTTGCATTACGAAACCTCCCGATACCACTGTTACATAATAATGAAAATGTATGTAATTAGTCTATTATCATTTTCTTTTCTAAAACTTTTGTTATTCTTTTTTATAACGAGACTAGCTGAAGTCATTTTCTTTTATTTGGTGTTGCAAGAGTTTGTTTAATTAGCAAATATTAACTAATTTGTGTCAGAGGTATATTGTTAGATTTCAGATAGTATGCTAATTAGTATTTCTGTTTAAGGTAATTAATTCTTTTCTCGTAATATTAAAGTAGGCATTACTATGTTTGCCCTCCTTAGTTTATGTGTAATTACCGTTAATTACGAAGTATTGTTTATAAACCTATTTAGTTAAATAAAGGACACAATTAGTATATATAGCAACTACCTGAAAACCCGGCGTTGCCCGGGCATTTATTTATTTATTCCTGCAATATATACATTTGTATAAGGTCTGTATGTCTCTAAAATCTCTTGGAAATACAATTAGTAGTAAAGAAGTAATAAATTAAAACTTGGTGTGTGATGGGGCGGTTTTCCATGAACGTTACTGTTTATGTGCTCATATCTCATGTACTACGTGTCGTATAGTGTTACAGTTTAGAAGGTCCAGTCAACTACATGCGTGTATACTGTATTTTAAAATTTCATGCGGCTACAATTTATAGTGTAGAAATTATAAATTGTAACGTCATACCGAATGCCGTACTTTTAGTCCATGAACAGTGGAACGTTACTGTTTATGTGCTCATTATCTCCTGAACTACGTGTCGTACTGTGATACAATTTAGAAGGTGTTGTGTGTGTTTGTAAATCTTATGGGACTTAACTACAGGGTCATCAGTCCCTAAACTTACAAACTACTTATGAACTACTTACGAACTAGGACGGCACAAATATCCATGCCCGAGGGGGGATTCGAACCCCCGACCGTAGTGGCCGTGCTGACCGTGACTGGAGCGCCTCAGTCACCTCGGCCACCGCGGCCGGCCAATTTAGAAGGAACATTCAACTATATGTGTGTATATTGTCTAAAATTTTCTGCGGCTACAATTTGTGGTGTAGAAATTATAAATTGTTGCGTCGTACCGAATGCCGTACTTTTAGTCCATGCACAGCGGAACGTTACTGTTTATGTGCTCATATCTCATGAACTACGTGTCGTACTGTGATACAATTTAGAACGTACATTCAACTATATATGTGTATACGGTCTGTAAATTTTCCTGCAGCTACAATTTGTAGTGTACAAATTATAAATTGTAACGTCATACAAAATGTTGTAGTTTTACTGCATAAACAGCGGAAAAGTAGTTAAGCGAGAAACTTTTCTCCTTTCGTCATTTTGCTATGGTTGTCAGCGAGAAAAAGTTTAATAAAGGTTTGAAATTATGTTAAAAGTTCGTTGAAAGTTGATAAGTACTCTCAGTCTCATATAGCGTATTTTTAGTCTCGCTGCATTATGTGACATTTTTTATGCGATTCCGATTGTTTATGACGTCATATCTTCTGAGCCATGTGTCATATGTCATACTAAACCATCTAGCAAATGTTACTCCTCAGTAAAGAATGTGTGTACCAAATTTGGTTGAATCGGTCCAGTGGATTAGGAGAAAATGAGCAGCATTGTCGCTAAATGCAGCAGTTTTTCGCGCATCGCATTGTTTATGACGTCATATATCGTGAACTATATATCGTACGTTTTTTTACACTTGCGGCGACCGTCCTCGAGGATTGAAGCTTACATGTAAAAAATGTTATAAAGATTGGAAGAAAAGAGTAGATTTGTATGCATTTTCTGCGCAATCCACCCACTATTTTGCACGACAATGCGCGGGCGCATATAGCGCAAGCTGTGGTTGCACTGTTCGGCCGTTGGGACTGGGAAGTACTGTACCATCCGCCATACTCCAGGACTTAAGTCCTTGTGACTTTCATTTGATTCTGAAGATGAAGAAACAACTTCGTGGCATTCGTTTCAGAACTGTTCCAGAAATTCGACAGGCAGTAGACCTATCCATTCACATCATCAATAGAACAGACTCTGCTAACGGTGTACTACGCCTTCCACATCGCAGGCATCGGGTTCTACACAACGCTGGTGACTACTTAGAAGGACAATAACATGTGCAAACATGTAACTCTTTTGTATCGGTTCTGAATAAATAGTTATCACTATTTAAGTTCCAACCCTCGTATATTTTCCTTTAAACCGATCTGGTGGGGATCTAAAATACTTGAGCAATACTCAACACAGAAGTTTTTTATTTGAGGTCTCCTTTACAGACGAATCACCTTCGCAAAATTCTTCCAATAACCCTAAGTCGACCATTCGCCTTCTCCACGACTGTCCTTATATGTTCGTTCTTTTTCATATCACTGTGCAGCGTTACGCCTAGGTATTTAATTGATGCGACTCTGTCAAGCAGCACACTACTAATGCTGTAATCGAACCTTACGAGATTTTATCTCCTAACCATCTGCATCACCTTACATTATTCTACATGTAGCGCTAGTTGCCATTCCTCAAACCACTCAGAAATTTGGACGTAGTCATTCTGCATCCTACTACAGTCATTCAATGACATTACCCTCTTGTACACCACAGCATCATCAGCAAACAGCCTCAGATTGCAAATCACTCTATCCCCCAGATTATTTATATAGATAAAAATTAATAGCGGTCCTATCACACTTCCCTCCTGCAGCCCTGACGATACCCTGGTCTCTGATGAACACTCGCCACTGAGAACAAGGTGCTGGGTTCTATTACTTAAGTAATCTTCGAGCCACTCACATATTTGGGTATCTATTCCATAAGCTCGTACCTTAGTTAGCAGTCTGTAATGCGGTACCGTTTCAAACGCCTTTCGAAAAACGAGAAATATAAATATCTGCCTGTTCCCCTTCATCCAAAGCATGCAAGATGTCACGAGAGAAAAGGGCAAGCTTGATTTCGACGCTCCATGCTTCCTAAAGACGTGCTGATGCATGGATAGAGCTTTTCCGTCTCAAGGAAATTTAGTGTCCCATGAAAAACATAAAATGTTCAAAAATGCAAGTCTCGCAACGAATACCTATAGCCGGCCGCGCTGGCCGAGGGGACTGAGGCGCTCCAGTCACGGTCTGCACGGCCACTACGGTCGGGGGTTCGAATCCCCCCTCGGGCATGGATATTTGTGCCGTCCTTAGTTGTAAGTAGTTCATAAGTAGTTTGTAAGTTTAGGGACTGATGACCCCGTAGTTAAGTCCCATAGACTCGATAAACATTTGAACATTTGAATACCTTTCACCGGAACCACTTATTCAACACCTTGTCATAATTTTTTGTCTAATTAGTTATCTACCGACATCTGTAGTGACTATATCAAAATTGTACATCTTTATTTCTATAATAAATGTAATGACTCGGCTCAGTGTGCTGAAGTTGGCAGCGATTTCAGAAAACCAGTAACGTAGAATGAGGGGCATAGTCTTTCGTGTTGATCATGAAGAAAATAATTAATTCTGTTCCTGCTCTGTAGTTGATAGGTTCTTGTATGTATCCCTCATAAAACGACATTTCGTTGCCAACATTTGCACACTACGCCACCGCCGTAAGTAAAATTTAGCCTTTACTTCAATAATCAAAATGTGACGAAATTACATCAGTTTATCCATATTTCTTACGACATATCCGTATACAAATAATTGTATACGTTGTTTAAAGTGACAGGGAGACAAATTATACTGTATTCGGCAGTGCCAGTCAAGTAATCTGTGTCAGTAATTCTGCGAGGAGGAATTGTTTCGACTCCTAAAACATTAATATTCTCGGACGACGCTTGTTTTCCTTTCGTTGTTCATCGTACATCGATTTTTTAAAATGGTTGTTAACATTGAAGTTACTATTGATATTTTTCTAATATCGATCATCCCTAGGGCAGTAGTTGGTAGCACTTCAATTTTTGTCATTCACTTTTTATTAACATTGGAGAATTTAAATTGTGATCGGAGGTACAAATTTTAAAGCATCTACTACTCTCAACGGCTATGTAAAATCATGATTATTGCATTGTGCACATCTACAGCAAACCATCTTTCGAAGTTTCATTGGCCTCCTGATAAGATTATCGTAGAAAATCGGTACTTCAGTTTTCAAGTTCACGCATTTGTATATTGCCATCACGTGACAATCCCAGCTTAATGTTGATAACATAGTCAGAACTAACACCTCTTAGAGAAGACAGAACGCAATACTCATTCCAGAGAGTAGAATACTTTGTCAGTGACTGTATGGCACAGATGTAAGACCATAGATAACATAGACTGCGCGTGTCCCACAGACATATATTACTAGACTGGCAATGCTGTGTACAGTATCACTGGTGTCAGTGAAGTCTCGCCGCCATATTTATCTATATCTATAAATGTGAATGTCTGTTCGGTGTACGTTTATCACGTCTGAACTACAAGACATAAAGAGCTAAAAATTTGTACCGTTACTAATGTCTACCCGGGGAAGGCTTTAGGCACGGTTTTATGGCGATGGGGTAGGTATTTATCTATATATATTAATGTGAATGTCTGTTCGGTATACGCTTATCACGTCCGAACAAGACGCAGAGACTTAAATATTTGTACAGTTACTAATTTATACCCGAGGAAGGTTTTAGGCACCGTTTTATAGCGATATGATAGATATTTAGTAATTTGAAGAATATAACGCGAAACGCGGAACAATAATTACTCTTTGAAAATTATATTTACTCTTTGAAAATAGTTTTATTGGTTGCATTGTTGCTTGAAGGTTGATAATGATAAAAGGGTGGAGTATATTGCGATGGAAAGTTACCGGTGTATATAAAATTCTACGTTTGCGATTCTATAGCAAGGAGGTTACATACAGCGAAACGTGATGCCACTGACCATATCTTTGGTCTATGCGTGTTACAATGTCTTCAACTCTTTCTCTGTAAGGATAAGCATACGAATAAAGAAATATAACAATAAATAAATAAAGCAGTAAAAAAGAAATTTCTTTTAATGCATCTCTTTAAAAAATCGATTTGATGTTTCGCGCATTATATCAACTGATCGATCTGTGATATTATTATAATCGTTATTGCTGAATGCCATCTCATCTTCAAAACCAGTCTCATAGCACACTACTCAAAGATAGCTTATCTATCATAATCAACCAACACGCGAGCGGAGCCGCGGGTTTAAGCTAGTATACTATAAACGTATAAGCTGTCGTGTGTGTTTTACAGAAAATAGTCGTAAAAATACGGATGAACTGATGTAACTTCGCTGTCTTTATAGAGTTTTGACATACGGTAAACTCGTGTCTTGTATATGACTGTAATTGTTTCAGTTGGAATAATCTTTGAAACATACAGTAATGAGTTAACGTTGATTTTCTGTTATTATTAATCTGTTTACAATTTCATTCAACTTCGGATTTCCTTTCAGTAGTATGGTGATTATTAAAAATTTTGTTTATCGTGGATAACACGCATCATTATTCTTTTGAGAGTTCTTACGAAATCTACAGTTTGCTTTTATACATACGGTACACTGAGTGGCGTCACATTTCCTGTTTTTTTATTAATCTCTTACCAGTTTCGATCAACTTTGGCTTTTTTTAAAAATAGTTTGACCGTTATAAGTGAGCTGTTTGTCGAGGATAACACATATCTTTATTCTTCTGAGTATTTTTGAGATAACTGCAGTCTGCTTTAACGGTACGTAACGATAAAATTTTACCTGCCATCCCAGCGGTCTCGTATGACTATGTTGACAACAACAATAAAACGGTAGAAAACCGTTGATATTATTCGAAATCAGTGTTTCATACAGGTTATGAAGTAAATAAATAATGCTGTTCCTGCTCTATCGTTCATTCAATAAAATTAATTGCCCTCCTAAAACGAATATTTCATGACAAAACATTCGCGTTGTTATGCGATTGGCTAATGCTAACGTCACATGATTGACAACATAATCGCGCGAGGCCGTCAGGACGGTAAGTAAACTTTAACAGTACGTAACACGTTCTACTCATAACGTACGTGTTAAATTCAACTATTGCGGAAGCATTAGCTCAAATGCAAATCATGTTCAAACGAACTAGTAAGTCTTATAACGTTGTAGCCGCTTCTTAGCATCATATTAAAATTAACGGCTTGCACTTAATACAGTTTAATCACGTCAATACTAGAACAAAGAATAGAAGACAATAATCAACAGAAATTATATCATCCTCAAAGAGCAATTAAAGTTCAGCATTAATGATAATCTTTGCCGTTGTCCGTCTGCACTGTACGTCTTTCAGCTTCATATTAATCTTGTTGTTCCCACACAGCCCCCTTCCGGTAGAGCGGAGCTGCAGGTATTCGTGGAAACTTGTAATGAATTTTCCGTCCTATTCTTGTATACCGCACTGTTTGATTTCTTTCACTATGCATGTCATGTTCTGATTGTTGTTTTCTTTTTGTTGCTTTGGGCATCTTCTGGCTATGTTGACCAACTAAAGGTTGTTGATTGCCTTGTGTCTCTTCTCTTGACATTTCTTCTTTTAAAAGGTGCGCAGGTTTCATCCTGTCAATGGACACCATAACTTGTTTATTTTGTATTTGCAGTTTTATTGTACCGGTATGCTGATTGTGCTGTAGTACCTTGTATGGTCCTGTATATGGTGGCTGTAATGGTGCTCTCACTGCATCAGTTCTTAACATTACATGTAGACATTCGTTCAAATCACAGTGTATGAATGTATTGTAATTTCTATGTTTAATCGGTGACTGGGGCCTTAGTTCTGCTAATTGAGCTCTTAGTCTTTTTAAGAAGTAGGGTAGGTCAGTCCGCTCTTTTCGTTCTTCAAAAAATTCACTAGGGAGTCGCAATGTTTCCCCGTATACCAGTTCAGCAGTATCGATGTGCACATGTTCAAAACGACCAGATGGTTCTTCAAAATGTCCCAAGGGTTTCTTTGTATGACGTCCAACCTTACAACGCAGACAAGCAAGGCACGTCCTTGTCCGCTTTCTACAATCTCTTTTGATTTGTGGCCAAACGAAACGATCAGTCAGCAATTTGATACCTGCCTTTTGTCCTGGATGAGCCAAATTATGTATACTGTCAAAAACTTCTCTCCTTAAACTCTCGGGTATAAAAGGCCGAGGTTTACCTTGAGAAACGTCACACCAAATTGTAATTTGTTCCTTCAAGTCGTACTTCTTCCAGTTTCAAGCCTGTGGAGGGGTTTTGCCGAAAAGTATGAAGTTGTGCATCTTGCATTTGTTCTCTTACTAATCTGTGATAATCTACCGTAGTTGTTATCATGGTGATTCGTGAAAAATAGTCAGCGACAACATTTGCTGCTCCTTTAATATGACATAACATATGTTGGTTGTGAACTGACTTATGTACTCCAGCTGACGAAATTGTCTAGGTGACAAAGCATCTGTATGTTCAAAAATGTTCAAATGTTTGTTAAGCTTATGGGACTTAACTACGGGGTCATCAGTCCCTAAACTTACAAACTACTTATGAACTACTTACGAACTAGGACGGCACAAATATCCATGCCCGAGGGGGGATTCGAACCCCCGACCGTAGCGGCCGTGCTGACCGTGACTGGAGCGCCTCAGACACCTCGGCCACCGCGGCCGGCGCATCTGTATGTTTAGAGAAAGCACACGTGAGTGGTTTATGATCTGTGAACACAGTAAACGGCCTGGCTTCTACGTACGATCGGAAATGTTTTATTGATTCGTATAGTGCCTACAATTCACGATCGTATGCGTTCCAGTTTCTTTGAGCCTTTGTAAGTTTCTTTGAAAAAATAAATAAATTTCCGTTTACTTGCTGATGCAATGCCCCTCCGATCGCTTCTTGACTCGCGTATACTACTAGAGATAGTTTTGCATTTCTCACAGGGTGGGCCAACAGTATAGCTTGCTTGAGATTTGCTTTAATTTGTTCGAACGCTCGTTGCATTTCCGTCGTCTACTGTAGTCTCCTGTTGTTACTCTTTGGACCTGCTAATAATTCAGTGGGCAGTGCTTGTAACGCGGTCATGCCTGGTAAATGACGACTGTAAAAATTTATTACGCCAAGGAACTAGCGTAATTGCCGCAAATCTTTTTGTGGGGGCATCTTTTGTATTTGGTCAACTTTCTGATCCAACGGAGTTTGCCAGCAGACGAGAGAATGACCTAAATATGTGACATTATCACTTCTTAATGTGCATTTATCTTCATTCACAATGATCGCTTATAAATTAAGTCTATCAAAGACAGCTTTAAGATGCTTTTCGTGAAGTTCTGAGGTCGCCGAAAACACCAAAATGTCATATAGATATGCAAAAGTAAAGTTTAATCCTCTTCACACCTCGTCGATAAATCTTTGCCATGTTTGGGCTGCATTTTTTAGTCCGAATGGCATGCGTAAAAATTAAAAAAAGGCCAAAAGGTGTTGTAACTGCAGTCTTAGGTATGTCCACTTTAGCTACCGGTATCTGATGATACGCTTTTTGACAGTCAATAACACTGAAGAAATTCAGGCCTGCTAGTACGTTCGTAAAATCACGAATATTTGGTATCGGGTATCGATCGGGAATTGTTCGTGCGTTTAATTCTCTATAATCTCCACACGGCCTCCAACTACCATCTTTCTTTTTAACCATGTGTAAAGGTGAAACCCAAAAGCTGTCTGATCTCCTTATCACCCCTGTGTCTAACACACGATTGAACTCAGCTTTTGCATCCATGAACTTGTTGTTGTTGTGGTCTTCAGTCCGGAGACTGGTTTGATACAGCTCTCCACAATACCCTATCCTGAGCAAACCTCTTCATCTCCACATAAGAACGGCAACCTACATCTGTCTGAATCTGCTTACTGTATCCATCTCTTGGTCTTCCTCTGCGATTTTTACCCCACACACTTCCCTCTAATGCTAAATTCACAATTCCTTGATGTCTAAGAATGTGTCCTACCAATCTATCCCTTCTTTTAGTCAAGGTATGCCAGAAATTTCTTTTCTCCCCAATTTTGTTCAGTACCTCCTCATTAGTTACACGATCCACCCACCTAATCTTCAGCATTCTTCTGTAGCACCTTATTTCAAAAGCCTCTATCCTCTTCCTGTCCGCACTGTTTATTGTCCATGTCTCACTCCCATACAAGGCAACACTCCATACAAATGCCTTCAGAAAGGACTTCCTTAGGCTTAGATCAATATTCAATGCTAACAAATTTCTCTTTTTCAAGAACGCTTTTCTACCCATTGCCATTCTGCATTTTATATCCTCTGTACTGCGACCATCATTTGTTATTTTACTGCCCAAGTAACAAAACTCATCTACCTCCTTTATTGCTTCGGTTCCCAATCTAATTCCTTCAGCATCACTTTATTTTCTTACACTGCACTCCATTACCCTAGTTTTACTCTTGTTAACGTTCATCTTATATGCACCTTTCAGCACACTTTCCATTCCGTTCAATTGCTCTTCCATGTCCTTTGCTGTATCTGACATAATTACTATGTCGTCGGCAAAACGCAATGTTTTTAATTCTTCACCCTGAACTTTAATTCCTTCTCCAAATTTCTCCTTGCTCTCCTTTATAGCTTGCTCAATGTACAAATTGAATAACATTGGGGAAGGGCTACAACCCTGTCTTACTCCCTTTCCAACCACTGCATCCCTTTCATGCCCTTCAACTCTGACAACCGCTGTCTGGTTTTTGTACAAGTTGTAAATAATCTTACGCTCCCTATATTTTACTCCTGCTTGCTTCAGACCTTGAAAGAGTTTATTCCAATCAACATTGTCAAAAGCCTTCTCCAAATCTACAAAAGCTAGAAATGTGGGTTTGCCTTTTCTTAATCTATCTTCTAGGATAAGCCGTAAAGTGAGTATTGCCTCCCGTGTTCCTACATTTCTCCTGAACCCAAACTGATCTTCCCCGAGGTCGGCTTCTACCAGTTTTTCCATCCTTCTGTATATAATTCGTGTTAATATTTTGCAACCGTGACTTATTAAACTGATGGTTCTGTAGTTTTCACACCTGTCTGCACCTGCTTTCTTTGGAATGGGGATTATAACATTTTTCTTAATGTCTGAGGGTATTTCGCCTGTCTCATACATCTTACACACCAGGTGAAACAGGTTTGTCATGGCTGGCTCTCCCAGAGACCTCAGTAGCTCTGAGGGAATATCATCTACTCCAGGGGCCTTGTTTCGACTTAGGTCCTTCAGGACTCTGTCAAATTCTTCTCTCAGTACAGTATCTCCTATTTCGTCTTCATCTACATCCTCTTTCCTTCCTACAATATTGTCTCGAAGTTCATTTCCTTTGTAGAGCCCATCTATATACTGTTTCCACCTTTCAGCTTTCCCTTCTTTGCTGAGAACTGGTTTTCCATCAGTGTCCTTGATATTCACAGAGCAGTTTTTCTTATCTCCAAATGTTTCTTTTATTTTCCTGTAGGCTGTATCTATTTTTCCCCTTCTTCTACATCCTTGCATTTGCCTTCTAGCCACTCCTGCTTAGCCATTTTGCACTTCCTATCAATCTCATTTCTTAGTCGTCTGTACTCCATTTTGCCTGTTTCATTTACTGCATTTTTATATTTTCTCCTTTCATCGATTAAATTTAGTATCTCCTGTGATATCCAAGGACTTATCTGGTGCTAATCTTCTCGGCCTGCAAGAAATTGGGGGGCCCGTTATCGTGTTTATGCGATGTACTGTTTTGTGTGGTACTAAATTTTGTACTGAAGCAGGTAGATATTTATTTTGATCTGCGCTAATCATTTGAATAGGTTTATATGCTTCAGCGCCGATTTTTTTTTTTAGATAACCAGATACAATTTCTTCTCCTTTCCTAAGCTGAGCCGTCCGAATATCTACACTGATTCTATTTGCATAAAGAAAATCTGCTCCTAAAATATGCTCTGACACTTCAGCTATAACAAATGTCCATTTACAAACTGCATTAAATCCTAGGTCCAGTTCTCTGACACAACTGCCATACGTTTATATTGGCTGTTTGACGTTTATATTGGCTGTTTGTTTGCTGCTGAGAGACAAATCAACGGATGTTCCCTACTTGTTCTACTCGACTGCACAGGTATGATACTTACATCAGATCCAGTATCTACAGGATAATAACATGAAGTATTTACATCCTGAACGTAGAGCCGTCTGGACAAAGGTAAAAAAGAAATGTCTGTACTTACAATTATTTCCATGTTACGCACGCAACGTACGTAATTGCAAGGAGGTGTACATTTCGCTGCTCGCTCACCAAACCTCCGGTGGTACCAACATAATTGGTCGATCTGATCTTCCCCTCCATCTCGTACACTTGTGTCCTTCCCCGTTATCTTCCAGTTTTCAAACTGTTTTTGTAGTACATCTAATTGTTTCTTTAACTGTACGAAATGATGTTTTGTCTCCGGTTTACGTTCTTTGCTGATTGCTGCTGCGTCAAAGTGATCCGTCATTGATATTGCTTCCATCGAAGCAAATGTATCCGTTGTTTCGATCGTTGAGAAAACTCTGTCGGCTAATCGAAGAATGTGGATCATATCTTGACCATGGTCTGCCGCTACAGCTGCTCTGACTGCCGAGGGAAGCTGTGACGCCCAAATGTAACGAAGCGTAACATTTGATAGGTCTTCCTCTGTTACTATACTTATTAACTGTCGCCAGAATTCTGACGGAAATCTGTCGTCTCGACGTTCGTTTCTCAGTACCTTATGTATCCTTTGATCTAGAGGTTTGCTGAGTCTGTCTGTTAACAACTGCTTAAGGTGAGTATATTGTTGCGTCGACGGAGGGCTTTTAATTGCGTCTTCAACTATTGTCGCAGCTCTGTAGTCCAAACCATTAACTGCTATCGCAAACTTCTCGTTATCGTCCGCAATCCCATTATGAACAAACGCTAGCTCTAACATGGAAAACCATAACTCCAGTTTGCCTGCAAGGAATTGTGGAGTGCGTACTTTCATGTGTGTTCTGAACAAATTCTTTTTATCTTCTCCACTATCTGCGCAATCTGCCGCGCGTCTCTCGGAAATTCGTTGGGGATTACTCTGTTGTCGTCTCATCTCGTTACGTAAATCTTGCATTTGATTCCTTAACGTGTCTTGTAGCTCTGTTGAATCCAACACCTGGTTGCTACGTTCCACTCTACGTTGCGGCGAATTTACATCCTCCCGCGTATTTTCTTCTTCTTGTGCGTGTTCGTCAGTCTCTGGGGTTACCACATTGTAGCCGCTTCTTAGCATCATATTAAAAATTAAATTAAAAATAATGGCTTGCACTTAATACACTATAATCACGTCAATACTAGAACAAAGAATAGAAGACAATAAACAACAGAAATTATATCATCATCAAAGAGCAATTAAAGTTCAGCATTAATGATAATCTTTGCCGTCGTCCGTCTGCACTGTACGTCATTCAGCTTCATATTAATCTTGTTGTTCCCACAACGTCATATCGTGTCAGAAGATCTTAGCAGTACCTTACGGATTCTTTTTGACGTGAGGTAAGGCAAGATGGCGGTGTCAGTCCTCAGTCACAGACCCAAGTTTGCCAGTCTAGTAATGTATGTCTGTGGCGTGTCCCAGACAAGGAGGTTAAACCCAAGACGGTTAAACCTCCTTCGTCCCAGACACAGAAATATATATGTCTGTGGTCCCAGACTTCGAACATAGGTACTAACCACAGATGTATGTCTGTGGTACTAACAGACTAGACAAACAGCAGAGCAGCTATACACATGGCGTGGTTCAAACATAGGACCACGTGACTATAGGCAAACATTAGCCGGATATAATAAACAACTGCACTGTTATCAACAAATGCAATCATTTTAAACTAATAATACTTCCACTTGAAATTTAATATTGCCTGCCTTCACAAAAAGCTCTGTATACTGCTAGACAAAGCTGTACCACAGTTGTACACTGCCACCACAGATATATGTCAGTGACTACCACGTGACTGTTGGCAAAGCAGTGATTTAGCTGCAGAGATGTTGGTGCCATGAAAACAGTGAGCTCAATTTGAGATCACTGCATGAAAACGATGCCATGCCTATTCTACCAGTATCTATGGTCGAAAGTCTCAGATCAATGACATATCCCTATCTCTGCCGTGTTGTGGTTTGAAACCAACATCTAATGTTCAAATTTTTACTTAGGTGTGAGTTAACAGCAGAAATATATTTAAAAAAATGGGTATTCAACCATGAGCTGTTTATTGTTTTCAGAACTTTACCGGTTTCGGATATTATCCATCATCGGAAGAGTAAAATTAAACAGATTGAGAACTACATATGATCAACTGTGTAATTCTCAATCAGTATGTTTAATTTTACTCTAATGATGATGTATAATATCCGGAACCGGTAATAGTTCTGAAAACAATAAACAGCTGATGGTTGGCTATGCATTTTTTAAAACAACATCTAATGTTTTTGCTCCAGGTCTAACGTTTTTGGCACGAGTCATGTGACGGAATTTTCGACATTACGAGCATCAGTTTTCTCATTTATAGCTGAAACCACGCTAGAATGTAGGTGTCAATGGTACTGTCTCCATTAGCAACAATTTAAGCTATATCTTACCATTTATTCTTCATTCTCTAATCAGGAGCCACATATCATTTCTGACGACTCTTCACTTAGTAGAAAGGTGACGGCTAGGTTAAAATGAATAGTGAAAAAAACGTTTTCTGTACCAGGAATCGCACCCGAGATCTTCTAGACGTGAATCGATCACTCTACCAAAAGACAACTACCAACAGAATTCTAAAAACGCCTGGTTAGTACACTTCCGTCAAGCGAAAATGTGTTCAGAATGGAATTGATATTTACAGATGTTTGAATTTTTCCCTCCATTACAGACTAAAATACAAAATTTGGCGTTTTGTGTGTTTGCTAGAAGTACCTTAGAGTTTTGATGATCGGTGAGTCAGTTAGTGACAGAATTAGCGATTTTCGACTGCTAACATTCCGTAAACTATAACGTGTAGAATAGTTTAATTTGAAAATATAGCTAGTTATAGTAGATATTCTTGGTAAGCGAAAGTTCAGTGACATAGATTTATCCGCGACGGAGATGCGGGGGGTTCTAAGTGCCGCGAACTACTACGAGAAATGGATGGCAAGACCGTGCTCTCGACTTGGCGGGGCACTGCCATGTCCCCAGATAATGTCAGGAAGTTTCACATCGGAGTATACTCCGCTGCATAGAGAAAAATTTCACGATGGCATAAGTTGTTGTTGCATTGATCTTGTGGTCTCAGTCCGATGTTTCCTTTGATGCTCTCTACCCTGTCCTCTAGCGTCCGAACGTCTCATCCAGTCTACAAGTTTTATGCGTTTTCCGACCGCTGGTGCGAGAGCGCCGGTCGGTATCACAGTGTACACATTCGGCGCATTCTGTTCGTCTTTGTTAAAGCCTCTTCGCGCCATCCACAGCAACAGCAGCTGGAAAGTGAATGTTACAAAGGCGTGCTTTATGTCGGGACGTAAAAAAGATAAAAATTCATGACTTTTGTAATTTTACACATTTCGAAGCATATTTATATTCACAAATGTTTAATTTATTATCTTTACCTAGAAACTGTCCTTAGTGGTTAAAATGTTCTCCTTATCTGGAGGCGTCGTATGTGATACCTCGGGAGTCTATGAGTACAAATGTCAGTTTTTATTTACTTTCTTACAGTGGCCAGTTTGTTTTTCGCTTTTTCTCCAAATGTTCTTTTATGACTTTCGTTTGCTTGCATTAAATTACGTTGTTTTCTTGTAAGTAGGTATATTTGGTGTTAATTTTCATTGCAAGAAGAGAAAAAAAATTGCTCAAGTAGCCAATTATTTGCTGTAGGGCTGATGAAGGAATGCAGTGGAAGAGCCAATTATTTCTGTATCTGAAGTTTCTTAAGAAAAAGATGAGTTTGATATAGCTGTCAGACTAGAAAAACAAAAATGTTTAAATTTTTGTTAAGCTGATGGGACTTAACTGCGGGGTCATCAGTCCCTACACTTCAAAACTACTTTATTCTAAAGACAAGACAACCATCCATGCCCGAGGGAGTATTCGAACCCCCGAAGGGGAACGGTCTCGCGCATCGGAGCATAGCGAATCAATGAGCTCGGCCACTCCGCCGCGGCATCACAAACACCTGCAGTTATTGAGTCATCAGAAAGAGGAAAGTGATCGTGTAATTTGAAGCTTGATGTTGCCCAAAATCTTATTTCCTATGGAATGGCAGATAACGAGCAATGCTTAGTCTCGAGCACGACTGCTGCTGCTGCTGATGATGATGATGATGAAGGTCCACCAGTAAAATGCTCAAGAGTACCTGAGGCTAAAGCCTCCTGTAGGATTCAGAATGTTAAATGCTGAACACATACGTGAAATGATGAACCACCAACAGAAAAATAGGTCAAGATGTAGGTTACAGGGTTGTCGAGGTTTAAAATTTGTTCGATGTTGCACTTCTAAAATGTTCCTCTGCTTCACATCTGGGAAAAACTGATTTGATCTTTTTCTTAAGAAGTGAATCTCAAGTTAGTTTCTGCACTAAAACAATTATTTTAAACATTTGAATAAGTTATTGTTGTTAAGGTTATATGTATCATTTTGTATCAACATAGAGCGAAGTTATCATATATGATACTACCAGTATACTGTTAGAGAAAATAAAATGAATTTGTTATTTGTGTTATTAACTTTCTGTCCACATGAATTGTGAATATGAGTTTCAACAAAATCGGACCACATCCACCTTCAGGGATCGAGGCTCGTCATCTCTGAATAAGTAAAGAAACGAATTTCCACTTGAACCTCGTGTTTTAGTTTTATTGCCACATTTTTAATATAATTCCTTTGACATCACCTGAATTAAAATTTCGTGACATTTGTTTTGCCATTGTTAATGATCGCCCCTTAAGTATCCGACAGTAAAAAAGAGTGACTTAAAAAGAAAATGTTCGCTTTAATATAAATAAATAAATACATAAATAATAAAATAATGAAATAATTCCTTGATGCCTAAGAATGTATCCTACCAATCGAGTCCTTATTTTAGTCAGGGTTTGGCAAAAACTCTTTTTCTCCCCAATTCCGTTTGGTACCTCTTCATTAGTTACGCGATATTTCCACCTAATCTTCAGCATTCTTCTGTAGCATCACATTTCAAAAGCCTCCATACTCTCCGCTCTAAACTATTTATGGTCCCAAGTCTCACTCCCGTACAAGGTTAACACTCCACAGAAACTCTTCAAATTCGACATCCTTACACTAAAATTAATATTCGATGTTATGAAATTTCTATTTTTCAATAACGCTTTTCTTCCATTGCCATTCTGCATTTTATATTCTCTGTACTTCGACCATCATACGTCATTTTACTACTCAAGTAACAAATCTCATTTACCACCTTTGTTGTTTCGTTACCTAATCTAATTCCTTCAGCATCACCTGATTTTCTAAGACTGCATTCCATTGCCCTTGTTTTGCTCTTGTAAATGTTCATCTTATACGCTCCTTTCAACTCACTGTCCATTCCGTTCAATTGCTCTTCCAAGTCCTTTGCTGTCTCTGAATTGCAATGTCATCAGCAAAACGCAATGTTTTTATTTCTCACCCTAAACGCTAATTCCTTCTCCAAATTTCTCTTTGCTTTCCTTCAGAGCTTGCTCAATGTACAAACTGAATATTATTGGACAAAAGCCACAACCCTGTCTTACTCCCTTCTCAACCACTGCGTACTTTTCATGCATTTTAACTCTTATAACAGCTGCTTGATTAATATACAGGTTGTACATAACCTTCCATTCCCTATGTTTTACCCCTGCTGACTTCAGAATTTGAAAGGTGTATTCCAATCAACATTATCAAAAGCTTTCTCCAAATCTACAAAAGCCGAAATGTAGGTTTGCCTTTCCTTAATTTATATTCTAAGATATGTCATAAGGTGAGTGTTGCCTCCCGTGTTCCTACATTTCTCCTGAATTCGAACTGATCTTTCCAGTACAGTAGGCTAATAGCGCAACGCACGTTCTCTGTCTCTCAGTATAACTAAGCTGACAAACTTTCAACTGAGTTGTCTCACTCGAGGTAACCTTTCGTCAGAATGGTTATAGTGAGAGACAGATAAAACGTGGGTTGCGCTATCGGCCTACTGTACAACGGATGAGTGACGATAGTAATGAAGTGGCACCTAAATCTCTATTGCCGTTATGCCTTACGCAGGAAGCATTTCTAACAAGATTGGTCATATTTTGCGGAAATATGATGTGAAATGTGTTTTTCGACCACCTTCTAAGGTAAAGGCTCTGTTGAGATCCGTACAGGACGATCTTGGTTTGCGTAAGACAGGTGTATATCGTATTCCTTGCAGTTGTGGTATGTCATATATTGGTCAGACAATCAGAACTGTGTAAGACCGGTGTATTGAACACAAACGTTACACGCGCTTACAACAGCTAAACAAATCCGCTGTTGCAGAACACTGTCTTGGCACCAGTCATGCTATGGAATACAACAACACGGAGATTCTGGCATACACTTCCACCTACTGGCGTAGTGTTATTAAGGAAGCTTTTGAAATTAAACTAGGAAGCGACCTTATAAGCAGAAATGGTGGTTTTTGTTTAATTTCTGCTTGAAATCCGTCAAAAAACAGAGGGACAAAATTAATGCTGCCTCACCTGTTGATTAATAGTCACTATTGATATTTTTTATGTTTGGACATCTTTGGTTGTGTTGACTCTGCAGTGACTTGTACTGTGTATGTTATCTTCTTAGTTTACCCTTTGCAAACCGGGGTATTACATACGCTTGCACATTGCTTCCTCAAGTGCAGTTATGCCTTGAGAAAGGCAGGTTGCCCTGCTGCAGAAATATCGGCGGTTGTCGACGACGTCACCCGGCAGCATACCCGTACGTTGTTTGAACAATAAAGTTGCGTGTTTGCGGTTCTCGTACATCGATATTCCTCAGACCACAGTACACTAATACGTCTCTAGAGGCCAACGCTGACCTTAACTATTAGAATATCCGGTCACTCTTCCCCTCCTGCCCAAATTACCAACTTCTCTTAAATTGCACGATGTCCGTTATTCCATTTGTTTGCAGCTTTACATGTATTCCTGCAAGGGATCGCACTTAATTTTACATCCGCACTGAAATTATTTACCCGTTTGAAGCATTCATACAATTATAGGTAAGTTGTTTGTTCTTTCGGACATGTTCGAATTACTTCTATTTATACTGCCACGATGTCTGAATGGATAAAGCGAAGCGACTGCCTCGTAAGCAGGAGACTCGGGTTCGATTCCCGGTCTTGTCACAAATTTTAATTCAATTGCCTTATTAACAATATTTTTTCCTATTGCTGCATTGGTGCGATTTCACTTCGACTCAATTTGTAGAAAATTAAAGTATTAGACATCACGTTCTCTTAACTTACACTCCCCCCTCCTTTCCAACATTCCTCCATTATCAAATAAACTGAATACTGTTGCAGAGAAATAACTGTAACTTCAGTCGTCTGTCCACACATTTAACTAAACATTTCACTAATTAATAGACACAAAAAGTTTCGTAGAAATATCCTGTGTGCAAGTCCCTAAAAACAATATTTGCTTACCAGTGAATGACCGACGCGCAACACAAAACGTTTACTTTCATTTTATGGAAACTGTTACTACCGTTGGTTGACACACTTTAAATACTTATTTTCCTCTCATAACACTGTTACAGTTAACTGTGGATCTCTACGATTCCATTTTAGCCTTGTCTCTATGAGACAAAATGGAGATTACACGCTTTTTCGTTTCACTGTATACGTAACCTTTGACAAATTTGCCTTTTCTTTAGCCGACAACGTAACACGCACCCAAGGTTGGATGAATAACATCTACTCCATTTTTTAAAAAAAAAAATTCTGTAAGAGTTGCGAAAGGGTACTGTAAATAAGTAAAAAAGTTTGTCGTGAGCCTGTGAAGCACCGTATTTACTTGGCGAGATAAAAACGTGGTTCCTGAACGCAGGCGCACGCGTCCACTCTGCACGGAAATTATGTTGCCCGAGAGCTCCATGAATATGGATGTGCTCGATGCGGATCTCTTCGTCTCATCGCTCTTTCGTTAGTCAGCACTACAGCCTTTGCGTCGCAAATAATTACTTAAAATTTTAAAATTTGAAATTGCAATCTTTGCGTCGAAGTACCGTCGCTGCAGTGTGAATTCGTAATGTGGCCACCACAGCAATATTTTTCACTGAAGCAGATGTTTTCAATATTTAAACATTGGCGGAAGTATGGAACCTCAGAGCGTCGAGTTTTCATGCTTTCACTTCCTTTTACCCTTAAAACGGCAAGAATAATGATCGTTGTCTCAAGTTACCACAAGCTGGCAACTTACATTCAAGCCTATGGCTTACCTGTAATTGACAACACTTAAAACGAGAGTAATGAAATGAAATCTCAGAAAATCAGACGATGCTGAAAGAGATTAGGTAATGAGACAATAAAAGTAGTAGACCAGTTTTGTTATTTGGGTAGCAAGATAACTTCTGAGGGCCGAAGTAAAGAAGATATAAAATGCAGAATGGCTATGGGAAGAAAAGTATTTCTAAAGAAGCGAAACTTAATAACATCCATTATTAATTTAAATGTTAGGAAGTCCTTTCTGAAAGCATTTCTCTGGAGTGTAGCATTGTATGGTGGTGAAACGTGGACGATAAGGAGTTCAGACAACAAGATGATAGAAGCTTTTGAAATGTGGTGCTATACACGAATGGTGAAAATTAGATTGGTAGATCACGTAGGTAATGAGGAGGTGCTTAACCGAATTGGGGAGAAAAGGAATTTCTGACACACCCTGACTAAGAGAAGGAACAGATTGGTGGGACACATTCTGATACATCAAGGAATTGTCAACGTAGCATTGCAGGGAAGTGTGTGGGGTAAAAATCGTAGAGAGAGACCGAGGGACGAATAGAGTAAGCAGATTTAAAAGGATGTAGGTTGACGTTCGTAATCTCAGATGAAGAGGCTTGCACAGGACAGGGTAGCGTGGAAAGCTGCATCAAACCAGTCTGCCGACTGAAGACCACAACAACAGCTGAAGCGATCCCGAGGTACCCGCAGACGATCTATGATGAAATACCTATATCAGAACGTGGTGAAACCTGCATGGGCGGTATTACACATGCAAAATAACAGTTAAACGAAACAACTCCGCAAAATACCTGGGACCTCAAACAGACAATTTACTAAATTGGAGGAAAAAAAAAAAAAAAAAAACCACACAAACATTTGGCATAGCAAACGCCAAACTGTCTAGAAAACGTCTACTACAACACCGAAACGAAGAGGCAGCAACAAAAACTGTGCTTCCCGTATATAAAATATGTCACACCGGTTCTTTACTATCGAGAGGTCGCATGGAAAGCAATGTGAAAGAATAAAATCAACCGACAGAAGAATGCTTCGAACAATAGCAAAAATCCCGTATGAACGAACAAACTCAATACACAATACTTTAAACATAGACCCAATAGAAGAAAGAATAGCGAATCAAATTGCTACATACGGAGACAACAGAATGACCACCATTGAAGAAATAAAACAGTTAATAACCAAGACACCAACCTATCTCAATATTCCAAGATACAAATACGCATATCCACCAGAAATCGCAGCCATACCAGCTGAAATGATGTACCCAGTAAGCATGAAGTACTTCAAGAAATTACAACCAACAAGAACTTACCGAATCACCTACAATATCACTGAATAAGAAGAGGAAGAAAGCAGAAAACCGGGAGAGAAACCCAACTTCAGCTAAGAATTTGGGGGTTTCTCTCAGCCACAAGGTGAATACCGGAGCTGTTTATATCCCTTAAAAATAATAAAGAGAAAATATCAAATTCAACATTATGAAATTAAATGACTCAAAACAGAATTCTATAAGTTAAGCTAAGGCTCCAAAGGGCATAAAGCCCTCCATGAGTCCGCACACACTCATCTGGAGTGGGAATGTGAGATAAAAAATAAATAAATAAATAATAAAAAATAAATAAAACAAGACTGCTCAACCTGTTCACGTAGTTGTGCAAGTAGTGCATGACTAGTCGCATACGTCAGTTATCGTCCACCCGTGCTCGTTTGGAAGTCCGGAGGTCTTTGAGTTTTGCGCCCAGTGTATGAACATTATCTTGTGGAAACAACACATCACCTTCCTGTTGCAACATTATACACGTATCGAGAGCTGGTCAGCGCTCACCTAAAAACATCACAGGTAAAAAAAGAGTTGTAACTTATTACATACCAGACGATAAGGACTGGGATAAGGCCAGTGTGTCTTAGACGAATGCACTCTACTGTGTCTTAGACGAATGCACTCTACGACACAACGCTCGCCAGGTCTGAGTCGTTCACTCAAACAACCATCACTTGCGTGCAGACAAAATCTTCTTTCAACGCGGGAGACCAAGGTCCGCCATTCGATATTCCAAATGATCCTCTGGCATTATCAGTCGAACCGTGTACGTCGGTGCTATGACGAGAGTGGAAGATGTCAAAAAATCTGTATTCTTACCCTTTGTCTCACCGTGTGACACCATAATTAAATTTGTTATGCCTATTTTATGATTTATAATTTTTTGTAATATTTATATGACAGGATTTATCGATTTAGTTTGATGTGTATATTTCTGCAAATTTATTATCTTTGGATATGAGGGTTAGGCTACTGAAAATTTGAAAGCTACTGATGTAAAATGTGTATAAACATTGTTATCTTTGTAATATTTACAATGTTAAATATTGTATAGATTCATAACATTGTAGAGGTTCTGGATTAGGGCTTTTGTAAACCATATTCATGTGAAAAAGATGGGGGGCATCCCCGCTTCAAAAGAGAATAATGACGTAGAAGTGAAAGGTGGAAAAGCGCGCCGGATGGCCGGTTTGCGCGGCGAAAAAGTTAATTGAGAGAAAGTCGTAATTTGGACGCTGATGAGTGAACAGTGCTCGTGTCTTGTGGCTATTTTGCTTGAGACTGTAGTTTTCAAGAAGAGCAGTAAAATGGCCTCGGATGGAGATCATTTTTCATTATGTTTATTGGTATAATATTTGTGACTTATTATTGAAGTTATTACGACACTAAGAAGACTAAATTTTGCCACATGCTTTAAGAGCCAGTAATGGAATATATTATGCCACAACTAACTGCACTGCAGCGCTGATCTACCGTGGCGGACAAGGAAGACAATTCAAAAAATGTTCAAATGCTTGTATAGTCTATGGGACTTAACTATGGGGTCATCAGTCCCTAAACTTACAAACTACTTATGAACTACTACGGCACAAATATCCATGCCCGAGGGGGGATTCGAACCCCCGACCGTAGTGGCCGTGCAGACCATGACTGGAGCGCCTTAGTCCCCGCGGCCACCGCGGCCGGCGGAAGACAATTTTTTGGTATTGTAACAACGGCGTGAACCTCACATTTTGAACTTTGTGAATAATCAACCTTATAACTTTAAACAATGCTATTAACCTGTTATTATCCTGTCATTATCCTATGTAGGGTCCTTTCCTTATTTAAAGTGAAATATTCCGAGTGACCCAGTGAAGTAACAATTAAAAATAATAACATTTTAATGTTCATAGACTGCAAGAAATTATAGTGATTTTAACTGCATTATCACACAGTGGAGATTAACGTAAAGTGTAGGCTAATGTTCAATTTTATCTCCACCAGTGCTTACTTTTTCAGTCAGTGTTGCAATTTTAAAGTGATTTCTTAACTTTAATCAAAGAATAAACGAATTAACAGAGTCATAAAGTTTCTTGATTGCAATAGTAAAGTGCCTAGTTGTTTTAGTTAATTGAAAGACAGCATATGAGATTCAGGTATCTCATTTTCAAATCCTTATCATCATTATCGGAGCTATATGTTGTATACCATTTTAGTATATAATAAGCACTAAGCGTATTACTTGTTTTTGTTGTGGTCTCCAGTACAAAGGGTGGTTTGATGCAGCTGTCCACAATACCCTGTCCTGTGAAAGCCTCTTCATATCTGAATAAGAACGGCTTTTGAACCTGCTTACTGTATTCGTCTCTCGGCCTCCCTTGGCGAGTTTTACCTCATTCACGACCCTCCAATACTAAATAGATGATCCCTTGATGTCTCAGAATGTTTCTCACCAATAGATCGCTTCTCTTAGTCAAGATATTCCAGAAATTTCCTTTCTCCTCAGTTCTGTTCAGAACTTCCTAATCAGTTAAGCGATCTACCCCTCTAATCATCAGCACTGGTCTGAAACCCCACTTCAAAATCCTCTGTCATCTATATGTTTAAACGCATTTCGTCCATGCGTCACTCCGTAAAATGCGATACTTAAAAAGAAAAGTAAAATCTTTCAGAAAGGACTTTCTAACATTTTAATTAATATTGGATGTCAACAAATTTTGCTTCTTCAGTAAGGCTATTCTTCCCATAGCCAGGATGGCAATTTCTATGTTCTTTAATTTGTCCATCAGAAGTAATTTTGCTATCGTAATAACAAGAAGAAATATATGAGGAGCTAAAGGAAATTATTCAGACAGCTAAGGGAGAGGAAAACTTAATTGTAATGGGAGACTGGAATTCGGTAGTAGGAAAAGGAAGAGAAGGAAAAATAGTAGGTGAATATGGACTGGGCAGAAGGAATGAAAGAGGAAGTCGCCTGGTAGAATTTTGCACGGAACATGATTTAATTGTAACAAACACGTGGTTTAAGAATCACAAAAGAAGGTTGTATACTTGGAAGAGACCAGGAGACACCGGAAGATATCAGATAGATTTTATAATGGTAAAACATAGATTCCGGAACCAGGTTATAAACTGCAAGACATACCCAGGGGCAGATATAGACTCTGACCATAACTTGTTAGTCATGAACTGTAGGCTGAAACTGAAAAAACTGCAGAAAGGTAGGAAAATAAGGAGATGGGACCTAGATAAATTGAAGGAACGTGAAGTTCTGGTGAATTTCAGAGGGAGCTTTAGGCAACAATTGACAGAAACAGGGGGAAATAAAACAGTAGAAGAGGAATGGGTAGCATTGAGAGATGAAATAGTGAAGGCAGCGGAGGACAAAATAGGTAGAAAGGCAAGACCAACAAAAAATCCTTGGATAACACAGGAAATACTAAATTTAATTGATGAAAGGAGAAAATATAAAAATGCAGTAAATGAAACAAGCAAAATGGAGTACAGACGACTAAAAATGAGATTGACAGGAAATGCAAAATGGCTAAGCAGGAGTGGCTAGAAGCCAAATGCAAATCTGTAGAAGAATGTATAAGAAGGGGAAAAGTAGATACCGCCTACAGGAAAATAAAAGACACATTTGGGGACAAGAAAAGTAATTCTACGAATATCAAGAACTCAGATGGGAAACCAGTTCTCAGCAAAGAAGGGAAAGCTGAAAGGTGGAAAGAGTACATAGAGCAGCTCTACAAAGGAAATGAACTTAGAGACGATGTTGTAGGAAGGGAAGAGGAAGTAGATCAAGATGAAATAGGAGATACTATAATGAGAGATGAATTTGACAGAGCCCTGAAAGACCTAGGTCGGAACAAGGCCCCAGGAGTAGATGACATACCCTCAGAGCTACTAAAGTCTCTGGGAGAGCCAGCCATGACAAAACTATTTGAACTGGTGTGTAGGATGTATGAGACAGGCGAAATACCCTCAGACTTTAAGAAAAATGTAATAATCCCCATTCCAAAGAAATCAGGCGCAGACAGGTGTGAAAATTACAGAACCATCAGTTTGATAAGTCATGGTTGCAAAATTTTAACACGAATTATCTACAGGAGAATGGAAAAGCTGGCAGAAGCTGACCTCGGGGAAGATCAGTTTGGATTCAGGAGGAACGTAGGAACCCGGGAGGCAATACTTACCTTACGTCTTATCTTAGAAGATAGATTAAGGAAAGGCAAACCTACATTTTTAGCTTTTGTAGATTTGGAGAAAGCATTTGACAATGTTGACTGGACTACACTCTTTCAAATTCTGAAGTCAGCAGGGGTAAAATACAGGGAAAGGAGAGTTATTTACAATTTGTACAAAAGCCAGACCGCAGTTATTAGACTTGAAGGGCATGAAAGGGAAGCATCAGTTGGGAAGGGAGTAAGACAAGGTTGTAGCCTTTCTCCGATGTTATTCAATTTGTACATTGAGCAGGCGGTGAAGGAAAGCAAGGAAAATTTTGGAATAGGCATTAAAGTTCAGGGGGAAGAAATAAAAACATTGCGTTTTGCTGATGACATTGTAATTCTGTCAGAGACAGCGAACGACCTTGAAGAGCAGTTGAATGGAATGGACAGTGTGTTGAAGAGAGCGTATAAAATGAACATAAACAAGAGCAAAACAAAAATAATGGAATGTAGTCTTAGAAAATCAGGCGATGCCGAAGGAATTAGATTAGGTAATGAGACAATGAAGGTGGTAGATGAGTTTTGTTACTTGGGTAGTAAAATAACATGCGATGGTCGCAGTACAGAGGATATAAAATGCAGAATGGCAATGGGAAGAAAAGCATTTTTGAAAAAGAGAAATTTACTAACATCGAATATTAATTTAAGTGTAAGGAAGTCTTTTCTGAAGGCATTTGTGTGGAGTGTTGCCTTGTACGGGAGTGAAACATGGACGATAAGCAGTGCGGACAGGAAGAGAATAGAGGCTTTTGAAATGTGGTGTTACAGAAGAATGCTGAAGATTAAGTGGGTAGATCACATAACTAATGAAGAGGTACTGAACAAAATTGGCGAGAAAAGGAATTTTTGGCATACCCTGACTAAAAGAAGGGATCGCTTGGTAGGACATATTCTTAGACATCGAGGATTCGTAAATTTAGCATTGGAGGGAAGTGTGTGGGGTAAAAATCGCAGAGGGAGACCAAGAGACGCGTATAGTAAGCAGATTCAAGTGGATGTGGGTTGCCGTTCTTATGAGGAGATGAAAAGGCTTGCTCAGGATAGAGTAGGGTGGAGAGCTGCATCAAACCAGTCTCCGGACTGAAGACCATAACAACAACAATAACAAAACTGCCCCACTAATTTTATTGTCTCGTTACCTAATCTAATTCCTTCAGCATAGTATTATTTTATTAGACTACATTCCACAAGGGGTGTTCCGCTCTTATTAATCTTATATTAATCATATAACCTCCTTTCAAGAAACTCTTCCGTTCAGTATCACTTACAAGTGCTCTCTGTCTGTGACATAATTATAAAGTCATCGACAAACCACAAAGTTTTAATTTCTTCTTCCTGAATTTTAACTCCGTCTCTGAATTTCTCCTTGCTTTCCTTCACAGCTTACTCAATGTATTGATTGAATAACATTTAGGAAAGGCTACAACCCTGCCGTACTCCTTTCCTAATCACTGCGCCCCTTCATGCCCTTCGACTCTCAAAATTGCTGTCTTTTTTGTGTTGTACATGTCCTCTGGAAAGAAACGACTGTAGTTTCACCTAGCTTTCAGTCTTCGCAGTAGCCTCATGGAAAAGCCATGTTAGCTAATGATACAACACCAGCTCAATCAAGATTGCTGTCCCTCTTCAGGAACCACACATTTGCCTGGCCTCTCCACAGGTACCCCTCCACTGTGGTTGCACCTATAGTCTGCGTCATGTAGGAAGGCAGCACAGTTTTAAGCCATTCTGCGCATCCCCCCTCCATTACCGCACTGGCAGCCAGCAGTATTCACTCTCTATAGTCTGCGTCATGTAGAAGGCGACCCAGTTTTCAGCTGTTCTGCGCCTCACTCTCCATTTCCTCACTGGCAGCCAACAATATTCATTCTCTATAGTCTGTGTCATGTAAGAAGGTGACCCAGTTTTCAGCCAATCTGCGCATCCCTCTCCATTACCACACTGACAACCAACAGTATTCTTTCTTTATAGTCTGCATCATGTACGAAGGTGGCCCATTTTTCACCCATTATGCACCTCACATTCCATTACCGCATTGGCAGCCAACAGTATTCATTCTCTAGGCGCGTAACTGGCCACGAGTTATGCAGTGTTTCTCCTGTAAGCTCAACCGTTGGCGCTCAGCCTTAACTCTTCCCGTTCACGGTTCCCCTATTGCTCCGCCTCTATGCGCGGAAGTGCCGCCTTCCTACATGACGCCAACTATAGGCGCGTGGCTGCCGCGAGTTACGCATTGTTTCTCCGAAAGTTCAACTGTTGACGATCGGCCTTAACTCCTCCCCTTGACGGTTTCCCTATTGCTCGCCTCCATGTGCGGAGGCGCCTTCCTACATGACGCCAACTATAGGATACAGCCATCTGTATCGTTGAGGCACCTGGTCAAT
Organism: Locusta migratoria; assembly: GCA_026315105.1. NCBI lineage: Eukaryota > Metazoa > Arthropoda > Insecta > Orthoptera > Acrididae > Locusta > Locusta migratoria. Next base: position 806,086,222 of record CM048744.1, on the reverse strand, counting down.
GTCTGGGTCCGAGGAGACTGAGGCGCTCCAGTCACGGTCTGCACGGCCACCACGGCCGGGGGTTCGAATCCCCCCTCGGGCATGGATATTTGTGCCGTCTTTAGTATAAGGTAGTTGATAAGTAGTTTGTAAGTTTAGGGACTGATGACCCCGTAGTTAAGTCCCATAAGCTTAACAAACAACAACAACAACAATGTCTGGGCATCATGGGGGTGGGTGACTTGAAGACGACGGTATAAGTGAGAAAATGTCTGTTGAAATTACAGAACATTTTACTAGCATTAATTTTGGTCCGTTAATTACACAGTGGTTGTTTGTGACGAGCATAATGGGCGAATCAGCTTGGCGCAGCTACTTGTTAGACACTCCGAGGTGAACGTACCAGCAGGTGCGGCGAGACGTGTACGGTGAGCGGCGCGGTGACCTGCAGCGAGGCGTGCACGCGCTGCTCGCCGAAGGCGTTGTGCACGCGGCACTCCCACCTGCCCGCGTCCTCCGGCCGCGCCCCTCGGATGTGCAGCGCCTCCTGCGACGCCCACACGCGACCAGAAGACGCAACCGCTGTACCGGACTCGTGCCACCACCTGCAACATGCAAACGACTCATAATTTCAACGGAAAATGCGGATCACTCTGTATTGGCACCGGATGGTGGACAGTGGCCGACTATTTAATGGGATGGTCCAAGAATGAAATTGGGAGCGACTTTCTTTCAGTGTCAGTGCGAAGAGTGTGTCCTGCTTCTTACGATGACACAGACAATTAGCATCTACAGATATCATATTTACGACTCTGCAGCAGATAAGACCAACCTCTAAGGGGTGTTTATTACTCCATAACGATACTAAATGTTCAAATTTTTGTAAATCTATCGGACCAAACTGCGTGGTCATCAGTCTGTAGCTTACAAACTACTTAAACTAAGGTGAAGTAAGCTAAGGATAACACACACAGCCATGCCCTAAAGAGGACTCGAACCTCCGACAGCGAGCGACCTCGCGTTCCGCAGTGAGGCGCCTTAAACCGCTCGGCTACTCCACCGCGACCCCATAAAGATACTTGAAAAAACTGACCACTGTCAGCAAGTTTAAGACTGGTGAAAAAAATAAAAAAAATCGTACTGACGTGCTTTACGGCCCACTTCAGATTTGCAGTTTTATAAGTTTTTGCTAACATTTTAGACCAAAATAATAATCTAAATAATAAAATATCAGTTAATAAGAGTGTCTGAAACCCTTTTAGGAAAGAAGAAATTAGGTAGTGGCGAGTTTCGAACCACTGACCTTCAGCGTCACAGTCCATCGCATTGCCCACTACGCTACAGTCAACAATTAGAAGATACGTTCTTTAATCGCATACTATTGATGGCTGTTGTTAACTGATGCTAATATGGCATTTGTGGACACTAGATTATCATTTATCGTACGAAGAATGACGTACTTTTGTTAATGCTTCAGTGCGCCATTGCTTTGAAATGACAACATGTAAGTTACAATAAGAAAATCATCAAATACGCAACGCAAGATGGCGTATGCCAGAGAGAGTTCTGGGCGAGGAATGTCACGTGACATCTGCGAACGACTGGTTATCGTTAATTCAATGGAGGGTGTCAAAACTCCGTTGTTTTTGTAAATATCTCTCAAACTATACGAGATATGTAAAAAAACATAAGGGAACGAAGTTGCAAAAAATTTTCTCCTCTACAAATTCGGTCATTCAATTTTCGCGTCAGATGAACGGTTTGTTTGCAATTAAAATTACATTACAAACGGTTTTTTTTGTATTACTAACGTATTTATTGTCCGAAATATTTGAAAAAACGAGGTTCTGGTCTCTGGTAGCCAACAATTATGTCTGTAAAACTTGGTGCCTATTGGTTCAACGGTTCGACCTAAAAATGGGAACACATTAGAGCCAGACAGACATCGTCAAATCACCGTTATTTTTGCAAATATCTCTGCAACGATGCAAGATATGAAAAAACAAAAAACAAAAACAAAACATAATAGAGCGAAGTTGTAGAGAATTTTCCCCTCTACCAATTAGGTTATTCAATTTTCGTGTCACATGAATGGCTAAGCCGTTATTTTCATTTAAATTTCGAGCTGTCAAAAGACGATCGCAAAGGCCCACTTTTAGTGTTACTACAGTAACCTAAAGTGGGCCAATAAAGAAAGACTAAATTCCCCAAAGGGCAGGGAGGAACGAAATGGAACTTCACATCATGAGAAGGGTACACTTCCCGAAATCGAGGAGAGAACGGTAGGAATACGTCTGTGACGCTACCCCTGTGCCGGTCGTCTCCATGTTGAGGACTTAGATTTGTGACGGAACTTGTTCAGTTTTGGAAGGTAGTCGATCGAACTCAAGTTCGACGCAATCGACTGTTGCGAGTAGCTGCTTACATCAGCTGTGTGTTGAATGCCAAGCAGAAGTGCCATCAGTGAACTTGAACCGTAGCGGTTCTATTTATCGATGTTATCGACTGCTTGTGTTATCTTTGTTTATTGACCACACAGTTGAGTCCGACAGATTTACAAACATTTGATTTTTTTGAGAGGCCAACCTGGTCTGTTGATGTGTCATCACGCTTTCCTCGAGTGCTAGTAATTGAGACCGGGGCTGCTGAGTTTTCAGTGTGCAGCTGATTATGATTTCCATACGCTTGAGAGAGGAAGGTCTGTAATTATAGTGGTGATTATTAGCTGGAGTGTAAGAGTAAGAGGTAACAACATTTAAACAGTGACAGCTTGTGTGCTCACATATCACTTACTAGTGCCTTCCGACTTGCGGTCCTTCTGTCTGGGTACTTCTAGTAGTGGATATACATGTATGTTGAATTGCACTTGGTGCACCACTAATTTAGTTTTCTTGCAGGAAGGGCACAGTTGGGTACGCCCAGGTCGTATGTGTGTGCGTGTCGGCTGTTTTACGGTATTATCGTTTCGTGTGTGGCTGGCCTGAAGTACCCGTTAGTCCTGTTCGTGGCCATTTGCGTTGCCTGCAGACTGCTAACGAAGGTACGAGCTTATGGAATAGGTTCACAGATTTGTGACTGGCTGGAAGACTTCCTAAGTAATAGAACGCAGTACGTTGTTCTCGACGGCGAGTGTTCATCAGAGACGAGTGTATCGTCAGGCGTGCCCCAGGGGAGTGTGATAGGACCGCTATTATTTTCTATCTATATAAATGATCTGATGGACAGAGTAAGTTGTAATATGCGGCTATTTGCTGATGATGCTGTGGTGTATGGGAGGGTGTCGTCTGTAACTGACTGTAATAGCACACAGGATGACTTAGGCAAAATTTCTAGTTGGTGCGAAGATTGGCAGCTAGCTCTCAATGTGGAAAAATGTAAGGTGATGCGCATGAGTAGAAAAAACAATCCCATAATGTTCGAATACAGCATTAGTAGTGAGCTTCTTGATGCTGTCGCGTCGTTTAAATATCTAGGCGTAACATTGCAGAGCGATATGAAATGGAACGAGCATGTAAGGACAGTTGTGAGTAAGGCGGACAGCCGACTTCGGTTTATTGGGAGAATTTTGGGAAGATGTACTTCACCTGTAAAGGAGACCGCGTATAAAACGCTTGTCCGACCACGTCTTGAGTATTGCTCAAGTGTTGGGACCCGCAGCAGATCAGTTTAAAGGAAGACATAGAGGCGGTTCAGAGACGAGCAGCTAGATTTGTTACTGGTAGGTTCGGCCGATGCACGAGTGCCACGAAAATGCTCCGGCAACTCAATTGGGGATCGCTGGAAGAAAGACGACGTTCTTTTCGTGAATTTCTGTTGAGTAAATTTAGAGGGCCGGAATTTGAAGCTGAGTGTAGTACGATCTTGCTGCCGCATACTTACATTTCGCGTAAAGATCACAAAGACAAGATAAGAGAAATTAGGGCTCGTACGGAGGCATATAGGCATTCTTTTTTTCCTCGTTCAATATGGGAGTGGAATAGGAAAGGAAATGCCTAGTAGTGGTACAGTGTACCCTCCGCCACGCACCTTACGCTGAATTGCGGAGTATGTATGTAGATGTAGACGAAACAAGCACTCTTTCGTGCACTATTCTTGCAGTGAATTATTTGATCTGGTAATTGAATTACTATTTCAAGTTATATGACGTGTTGTATATGTATCTCCCGTAGTCTTCCTGACTGAATTTAGGCAGGTGATATTTAGATGTATCCGTTATTAATTTTATTGGTTACCCATTTAGTTGGTCAAATCCGTAATTCTTGTATATGTTCTCGCTGTCTTTTTTCCCATTTGTGAGCTTAGCTGGCCAGCCAGTGGCGGTTGATCGTGCCGGGCGGTACAGTGTTCGGCGCCCGAGGCCTAGGTCACCGATACATACGGTCGGGAATCTTGAGTATTGTTTCCTCTCGTGCAGGTTCCGCCCGATTCCATCAATTACCACTCTACACATTGTTTGGTTTGCTTGGTAGGCGCTGGTGAGCGTGTGTAAGTGGGAACGTAATAAATAAATAAGTAAATAATAAGTTCTTCTAGTCACTATGATTATTGTACTTTAATCCAGGCCCCTTCTAGTAATACAATATTTTGTGTTCGGCACGGTTCATTGTAAGCCTTGTTGGGTAAAACTGCAGTTTATGCGGCTCGCACTCGATAGGTTAAGGAACGGCAGAGCAGCCAATCAGGAGACGCGATGCCGCGGCGAATGAAAAAGAGCGTTACAGTTGTACTATGTAAACAAATCGAAGCTGTGTATGCAATAGTTTTTGACGACTGAGTGTTTCTGAACCGGAGATTCGGACGCTACGCGCCCTCACATACTAAATAAAAAATTCTTGTTTAACTTGTACCTAACTTAACTTTTACTTACAAGGAAAGTACTTGGGCTCGAACTAACACATATACACCAAAATAGTGTGAGATATGATGTAAAGATCCCTTATTGCACTGGTGATACTCCCGCATCTGCAAAACTCTGCAGTCGTCCGTTAGAGGCCTCTGCGTCTGTCATGCCACATTGCACTTTGACCTGTCGGTTCGCCAGTAGGGACGGTGCAGTGTGCCTCCGAAGTTGCTTTTTGTGATGTTATTTGTGTGGCGAAGCGTCAGATGGGGCGGTGATTGCTAATCAGTCCTGCTAATGTATTGCGATTAGTTGAGATGAAGTTACGAAGAACCCTTCTTCGTGAAAATGGTATTAGTGTAGAAGATGAATCATTTGCATGCTTTTTCATATCTGTTATGATACAGAAATATAAGCATAAGTTAGATACTGTTGTTACAAACTCATAAAAATGATAATAGGGATGATAATGACGTACAACTCATTGCAAGCGGTAGTGCTACGGTAAGTGCGGGAAGAGGCTATGGAAGCATTGGCAGTGAATACCAACAGTCTTTCGGGAAGAAGGTTAAAGTTGCAATTATCATCACAGCTTTTGATAACAATTCGCTAGAGAACTTGTACGATGATAATTACATAAGTTATAGTTAACATATCTCCATTACGTATGGCGTCTACAATTACATCTACAGTGCTATCTAGAGCATTGTTGCAGAGCTTTGCAGAAAAACGACCAACCAGCACATTGAGGTGTACGTAGAGATCCTGTAACCAAACGTTCATACAGATATGTTTGTTCGAGCCCATGTACTTTCCTTGTTAGATTGATCACTGTTTCGTACAGGTCATAAAATAAATGAACCATGCTGTCCCTGCTCTATGGTTGACTTCTGTGGTGTATTAATAATAGGTCACTTGTGACCGTAATACGACAGTTATCTAAAAATCTCTTATTAATGGAAAATCAATTACAATCACAGAAACGCCCCCACCGAAATCCTTGAATAAACTTCGAAATGGACTCCACATTTACTCGTCATGAACCACGCAATCTTATTGTCCGGCATAACTCGACTCCTGATTGGCTGTTCTGCCATTCCTTAACCTAGCGAGCGTGATCCGCATAAACTGCAGTATAAACGACTTCTTGGTCGCTAAAGCATTTGTTCGGCTAGTTTTAAAGTGTATCTCTTAAGCAAAGGATTTGCCATTTTATATTGTTCTATTTCCTATGTATGATTCGATGTTTCACTATGAGTAATTTACTTTAATGCAGGCCCCATTTAAGAATACAGTGAGACGACAGTTAATTCTTTATTGGAACGTTTCATTGCAAGCCTTGTTGGCCGCATCTTTCGTAAAATTTAAGCTATTGGTGCTGTTCAGTCATTGTAATTTATCTGATTTATAGCGTCAAGTGTAGGGGCCTACTGTTGTAATTGTTAAATAAATCTTGTTATGTAAACTGAGAAATCCAACCTTCCACGATTTCCCGGTAGTGGTTACCAAGAACTGATAACTTGTGGTAATTGATTATTTTATTTGTTTTTAATTTGCTAAATTTGCTTCTAAATAAGGTTTTACCTATTTAGCTGCCCTAATTAACCACCATTCATCAGAACTATTACTGAAACTTACTTAAACTGCTTGATTTTACCCTGAGTAAACACAGAGTTCCGTGTCCCTGCACGTACACTTTAGCTAGTAGCAGTATTTAAGGATGGAGTTCTGCTAACTGCCCACGTGAACGTCGTCCACCGATTCCAGTAATCGACGTAAGCCCTTGTTACTCTTAAGCGTCTCTTCTGCTCCCTCTCTGGGACACGACAACCACTATCACAGAGGTGAGCATTTCTGTTAGGGGATATGGGCCAACATGTTTTATTTGTGACTGGCTAATCACGTATGCGACACTTGCTGTTAAGGTATGTGTGTACGAAATGAACTATTGCAATGCAACGAACAGATGAAAAACCTTCATTTTTTGCTGCTTATTCATGTATACGATGTATTTTATTCCACTTGTAATTATTTTCGTAGTATTTTAGGCACTGCTCCATTGAAGATTATTGAATCATAAACTGGTTGCTAGTAATTAAAAATACTTAATTTTGCAATTGTGATGTATGTACAATCAAATAAACAATTTAACTAAAGTAACTGATCCGGCTCCACGCAATAGAAATGCCCAAAAAATGTTTTCTCTTTTACTTCAAAGCTGCTACCATGAACAAGTCATTAATTACTCTTATAAATATATAATTACCGAAATTTTAACGATATATTGAACTGTTTGTATTACAGGTAGTTGGATGTCCTAAGGGATAGTGATACTAATGTTTTTGTAGGGATGGGTTAGTGTTCAATAGAAGCCCTATTTTCATTGTCTGCCTCTCTTAAACATCAGCCGTTTAGTAAAATCTGAATTGTCTGTATGCTTGATTTTCTAAAGTTTATATTTGATAAAATACTAGTTAAACCTAGCCACTCTTCTCTGTGGCTCAGTTTTTGTCAAATTAACGGGGAAATAAGTGAAAGAATTCTTGCGAACATAGAAAATACATCCGTCAAATCAATTCTTACCCTGCTTTGCGTACCTCGGACTATGTCGAATGAAAGGAAAGTTGGAACAGAATAGTTATTTTTCTTCAGAAATTGATGATATATTGTAAAGCCAGTGGATTGAGTAAATTTGTTTGCTCATTTTCTTGATAAACATACATAACAATCTTTATACCGACTATCGAGCATATGGCATATACGTAATTGCCGTTGAGAAAAGCTAGACTTTGGACCCAGTCTAGGTTACGGTAGTAACACTAAAAGTGGGCCTTTGAGATCGCCTTCGACAGCTCAAAATTTAAATGAAAATAACGGCTTAACCGTTCATATTTCACGAAAACTGAATAAACGAATTTGTAGAGGAGAAAATTCTCAACAACTTTGCTCTGTATGTTGTTTCCATATATCGACCGTTGCAGAGATATTTGCAAAAATAACAGCAATTTGACACTGTCACTTGATTTTACATGAATAATGCGTTCGGAAACGTTCCTCGCCCAGAACTATCTCTGGCATACGCCATCTTCCTTTCTGTATTTTAGGATTTTCTTATTATAACTCACGCGTTGTCATTTCAAAGCAACAGTGCACTGAAGAATTAACAGAAACACGACGTTATTAGTATCATAAATTTTAATATAGTATCTAAAATGCCGTATTAGCAGTTAACACCTGCTATTTACATTACCAGAATCATGGTAAATTTTTATAATTGTTTGCCGTATTGTAGTGTACAGCGCGTTATATTTTGATGCACTTGGTTGGTAGTTCGCAACCTGCTACTTCCAATTTTTTCCCGCCTTGGCTCCTAAAAGGGTGTCAGGCATTCGTATTAATTAAATAGTGCTATGTTATACAAAATTTAGAGTTGTGCTAATGTAAGAGGGCTCCCTCTAAAAGGTGCGATTGTTCTATTTCGTGAACATGCCGTGAAATACGTAACAACGAACTGGACAATGTGTGACACCATAATTAAATATTTTATGCCTATTTTATTAATTTTAATTTTTTGGTAATATGTATATGACATAATTTATCGATTTAGTTTGATGTGCATATATCTATAAACTTCTTGGCGTTAGCTGTTTTCCTCGAAGTGATCGTTCTTTAGCCTACGCCGAACGGAGAAGGCTAAGATCGAGACACCCTCCCATTGTTACAGCCAAGTACCTATCGGAAAGCAAGTTCGACGTCCTCCAGTCATGGACTGAACTATGGCGACAAAATTGCCTTGCACAGTGCCGAAGCCTGCTCTGCATCAAGGAGAAGCCCCCGGGGTTCCATCAGCCCCGCGCCGTGTGGACAATCCTCAACCGAATCCGCACCGGACATGCAAGATGTGAAAACGCTCTCCACAAATGGGAACATATTCCCTCCCCAGAATGTGACTGTGGCGCGGAGAGGAAAACTGTGCAGCATATGGTGAAGGAGTGCAGAAAACGCGCATATTGTGGAACATTCATTGACTTTCTATTTGGGACTAGTAATTCTGTAAAATATATAAAAAATCTGGACGTTTGCTTTTAAACCAATAATCTAAGGGTAAACATTTGTAATTTGTAATCTATAACACATGTGACATTTTTATGTTTCAGACTGTCATACGCTAAATAAATAAATAAATCTGTAAACGTATTATCTTTGGATGTAAGAGTTACGTTATTGAAAATTTGTAAGCTACTAATGTAAAGAGTGTATAAAAACATTGTTGTCTTTGTACTATTTACTATGTTAAATATTTTGTAAATTAATAATATTGTAGCCGGCCGCGGTGACCGAGGGGACTGAGGCGCTCCAGTCACGGTCTGCACGGCCACTACGGTCGGGGGTTCGAATCCCCCCTCGGGCATGGATATTTGTGCCGTCCTAGTTCTTAAGTAGTTCATAAGTAGTTTGTAAGTTTAGGGTCTGTGGCTATTGTGGCTATTTGCTTGAGGCTATACTTTTAAGAAGAGCTGTAAAATGGCATCGGATGGAGTATATCTTTCAAAATGTTCACTTGCATAATATTTGTGGCTTATTATTGAAATTATTCGACGCCAAGAAGACTAAATTTGGCCACATGCTTCAAGAGCCAGTGATGGAATGCATTATGCCACAATTAACTGCACTGCAGCGCCAACCTTCCACCACATGCAAAATAGACAGTTTTTTTAGTATTGTAATAACAGCATGACCCTCACATTTGTGAAAATTATAATAATAAATTTCATAAACTGTAAATAGTGCTGTTAACCTGTTATTGTCCTGTGCCATAACCTATGTAGGGTCCTTTCCTTATTTAAAATGAAATACTTCCAAGTGACCCACTGAAATAATAACATTTTTAATTTTATAAACTGCAAGAAGTTATAGTAATTTTATTGCATAATCGTATAGTGGGGAATAACGTAAAGTGTAGGCTAACGTTCAATTTTATCTCCACTAAGCAAAAACGTTTTTTTCAATCAGTGTTGCATCATTTATATGTTAACTTTATTCAAGCTTCATGATTGCAGTAAGAAAGTGTATAGTTGTTTGAATTAATTGAAATACTACATATCAGAGTCAGGTACCACATTTTCAAAGTGTGTTTGTTCTTAAAATAAAAACTTGCAATACTGAAAGATTATTATTATTATTATGCAAGTAAGTCAATGAACAGATGAATTTATCTTCATAGTTAAAGGAAAAGTGAAAATACGAGAGCTTACGTTTAGACTAGGTTTCTTAAAAGATTTTCTGTTGCAGTAATTTTACAAAATTAATACAGAATAGTATATTTGCTGTAGTTAATTCAGTGTGTTTTGGGATAGGCCTAAATGAAATATCTATCGTTTTAATACTTTGATTCCAAAGAGTATTCTTATTACTTACAACTTTAGTAAGATGTTGTAGACTAAGATCCAATAGCAAATAGATGAAGGATGCTTCTGTTTTGTTCAATAACTACATTTAAGTGTAGATTGCTGTGATGTTGTCTAACAGCCACAAGAGTGACAGTTTCAAGTAGTGTTGTTTCTATAGTCAGTTTTATCAATGCGATTTATTATTTTTCTAAAGAAAGTTTCGAACCACCGTCTAACATGTTCGTACATCACAAACTAATGCGCCGTCTATTGCGCTACGCCGAACATCTGCGAGAGTAATCCGTAATAATCGAATCATCGATGGAAGATGTTATCTGTTAACATAGCATTTTTAGACATTAGACTGTAATTCCTTGTCCTAAGAACGAAGTGTTTTTGATAATTTTCCATACGCCATTACTTTGAAATGACATCCTTGAGTTATAATAAGACAATCATGAAATACAGAAAGCAAGATGGCGTATGCAAAAGAGAGTCGGGCAAGGTTTCAGGCGAGGGATGTTATGTGACTGATATTAAAACGTCAAATGTACGCTTCCAGACTATTTTCATTTGTAACCAGTACAGGCAAAGAGAATAAACTTGGAACAAAGTCCCAAGGTAAGACAGGTGATAATATTTTAACGGGAAACTATAATGAAAATGTGGGAGAGATATTAAAATAATTGTTAAGAGGTAAAAGATAAAGAAATTCGAATACCAAATAATTTTGGCTGTTTGTTAAAATACTATCGAGAGAGAATTTTACATGTTGGGTGCAAAGATATTATCACAATAGTAGAGTTGTAATCGTATCGTCAATATTTTTTATTATTATTTTTGTACGAAATGTTTGAAAAATGTCATAAAACTACAGGAAAATCGGTCTAAAGAGAGCCGGCCGATAAAAGAAAAGAACAAACATATTTTACATTAATCCATCTACTCTGGATCATCATTCCACATCTATCTACCTCCCGTCCTTCTGCGCCTCCTCCTTCTGCACCTCCTCCTTCTCCTCCCTCTGTTCATCTCCTCTCTCAATCTCTGCTCGCCGTCGGTGATCTGAGTCCTACCTCGCGCGCGCCTTTGTGTGTGTTTGTGTGTGTGTGTGTGTGTGTGTGTGTGTGTGTGTGTGTTGTCTTTAGAGTAAGTTAGTTCATAAGTAGTTTGTAAGTTTAGGGACTGATGACCCCGCAGTTAAGTCCCATAAACATTACAAACATTTGAACATTTTCCTCTAAAGGCAAAGAACTGTAGAAGGCGAGGAAAAGGAACGCGGCCATAAAGGAACCGCATGGGGGAAGAGAGGTGGATGCAGTAAGCGAGGCAGAAGGCGTGGAGTTCTAGGATTTGGAGGGATGTATAGTAGGTGGAGGAGGCGGAAATCCAAGCGGGATGGAAACTGCAAAGGATGGAGCGCATCAAGGAACGGTAGGTGTTTATGATTGTAGAGGGGTTAAGTCCCCAAGTCTGGCCGGAAAGGAGCTTGAGGAAGTTGAGATGGGAGAGGGCTCTTTGACGGACTGAAGGCGAGGGGTCCAGGATGAAGCCAAGGTATTTGAGGGTGGAGATTTAGGAAATGGGACAGTCATGGAGTGTGAGTGCTCATAAATTTAAACAAATTACGGCCGATAAACCAAATAATTTAGTTTACAGAAAGACAACATATTAAAATAAACAAAAGTAATATATTCTAAACAGGTCATAATGTGTGTTTAGGACACCTGCAACTTATCACTGCCTCACTGTTTATATATCTGTCTTGTATTAATTGTTATTAACAAATCAGTATTGTTTTTCCTTCAACGTGCATTATTATGCGCAATATAAAAGCTGCAGATGATATGTTTATACACAAACTTTGCGTCACGATGAGACCTTTCATTTGAGCCCTCGCTTGTTATTAGAGTTCAATTAGTTTAGCCTCTGGATTTTTCCAAGTGAATAAACATTATTTTTCTGAATAATTTCTGATATAAAATTAATATAAATGATGCTAACACATCATCTGGATCGCGCGCTTCTCCTCTTCCATTTGGTTCTGCGTGCTAACCTGTAACTCTGATAGTATCGGCGTAGTATCTAAAAATAAAGACAATGCCGGTTTTTCGGTGGGACAAATGGCAGTTGGACATGACGTCATATCCGCCAGCGTGCTTTCCTTGTGCTCTCCGCCAGCCGATGGGAAACGGCGAGGCCTACCTCCTCGCAGCGGCTGATTGCCTGTTCACTCGTCGCAACTTTCGACACTCCACTGTCAAACTAGCGCGCTTTGCACTCCAAAGGGGTGAGTGTTGTTCGTTGTTCTAGTCACAGGGTGTATACCCTGGAACATGCACTACAAATTACCTTATGGGTATTAGGCCAGTCGTCGTAGACAAAAAAATGGCCTTAGGTCCAAAAAAATTGCAGGAAGCTGAATTTTTGGTATGTTGTTAGGACATATTAGAGTAGTATTAAACCAAGTTTGCAGCTTCGAAATCCTTTTGCGTAACTTTTAAGAGCCAAAAAACATCGAAATTTTCTGACTTTTTTCTGATTTTGGCTTATAACTCGTGAAGGGTGGTTTTTTGACGAAAAGTGACTCACACCTCTATTAATGTATATAAAATATACTAAAATTTAAGCCCATCCGCAGCTCTGTAAGTCCAATAGTTCCCGAGATATTGGACTTCAAAAATTGACTTATTTCTCCGAAAAATTCGAATTTTCGATTTTAGTCATCTTTCGGCTAGAATATTGGCTCTAATGATCATCCCACGGGGAATGTCATACAAAACAAAGTTATAGAGCAGGTATTTAACTTTAATCTAAGTACTGAACGAAGTCCATAGGCCCAATAGATTTCTAGTTATCGTTAAAAAACGAAAACTTGGAAAAATTGGAGTAGTCAATAAATTGACCCAGACGAATTGCAATCCTCTTCTCCTGTGTATGTTAAAGAAAAAGGAAGAATTACTCATTGACGATGATTATTAACGCATCGTATATAAAAAGGATTTTTTCAACACTGTTTTCCGCAAATATTGAACAGAGAAGTTCCTTGAGTCACTTCATGCCATTATGGCACCGACGGCCCCCATGAATAACATGAGGTGGTGAAAACCTCTTGTCTCACCCCTATGTTGACAAGCTGAGGATGCTGGTGGCTCTCCACAATGTCTCGGGCTTTGGTTGATCGTAGGTCACAAAACATGTTTCCTGACCGTAAATGCTTGTTCTTTAATTGGCTTCTAAAAGTGATGTTAAAACAGTGTCGTAGTCGGTTGGGGGAGCATGGATAAAAGGGAGATATAAAATCTTTGAACGTTTGTAAGGAAGATCTTCTGTCACTTTATCCATGAATCCATTCCATCCTGGGATGCCTGGCATGTTAGTTGTTTTTCCGAACAACCACAGCAGGTCTGGGAATTTTGGCAAAATGACTTCGCTAATTGAAATGGCTGACAAGCCAAATTTCTTTCTAATAGAAGAATGTTTAATGTGTGTAGCAGTGTGTGAACCTGATAGAATCGGCACATACAGACTTCAAACGTGGTTTGTTTATGTCTGGGCGAACGGATGAGTGAGGGGTCATGATCACTGTACCACCCATTTCATGGAACGTATTTTCTCCATCAATTGTGTTAACGTTCACATCTGCATTGTCGAAGACAAAATGCATAAAAGCTCCTTTGTCGACTGGTTCGGTCACTTCTCCACGGAAGATAGCGGAACTTTCAAAATGCATAGCCTCCGTATATGTACAAGAAATTCCCATACAGTGGCAAAGTTTTTTTAGATGAGCTTGAACACTTCCAGCTGCTGGTTTGTAATCACATGTGAAGGTCTCTGCAAACAAGCCACTTATGGAAAACTGGTTTTCCTGTCTTGTTTCTGCAGGGTATGCATATATACGCTCCATACCTTCGATAAGGAAGGGATGTTCAGGATGGCCTTGTTTACCTCCTGTACCAGTAGATCGTGACAAGGAGTGCAGTTTTACGTAGCTATGTTTGTGGTACTTACCCTCAGTAGCAACAAGTTCACTTATACATGAAAGACGCCGAAGAATGTGTTGCCCCCATTCACTAGCTTGTCTAGCTTTTTCCACAATCGATTCTTTCACTTCCAGTGTTTCCCTTTGATGGAGTTCATCCTTAGATATTTGGGCAATTTTATCTGCTTCTCGAAATATTCCTTGGAGAATTTTTCACCACAAAGGAAACAATAATATCCAATGATGTGACGTCTTGAATCCGACGTACTTTTCAGCCTTTCCCCACACGAAGACGATGGTTGAGCAAATCAAACATCTCCTTCTCGCTGGACAAATGCTTACACATTACTTTCCACAGTGTACCTCTTCCTGCATGCGTCATGTACGGTCACTTCATTTAAACTGCACAAAAAACCTCATGTTCCTTTCAAGCCCATGTTTCTGACTCATTTTTATCAGCGTCTAAATTCCGCGTTTTTTCACTGTCACTGTTCCCTCTGCAAGCACTTACCGACGACCCCGAATCAAACATGCGACGGGGGTAGCTCCGACGTATTGTAAAACAGAAAGTACTTAAAACGCCACCAAGATCAAGATTAGACGAGTTTTGTTTGAAACGTTCTTCACGGATCCGAATACGGCTGTTTCTAAGGGCAGACTGGGTGTAGTGGGGAAGGCCTCGGAGGCAAGAAGTTTGGGAGAGAGGACAGAACACCCGCTAAGTCACGACTCTGAGTAAAGGGGTCGAGAGGGGGATTGATACCTTCGCACAACAAAAGCAACAAAAGGCCTCGCTACGAACGAAAGACCCAATCCCTTAATGGCTGACCAATACCCAAAAACGGATAGGCTTTCGTCTTTTTTTTTTTTTTTTTTTTTTTTTTTTTTTTTTTTTTTTTTTTTTACAGCAGTACCTGCTTTCACAAATATATTTGTATGCACTAACACATAATTACACCTATTTATATACAATATGTTAATAATCATCGTCAATGAGTAATTCTTCCTTTTTCTTTAACATACACAGGAGAAGAGGACTGCAATTCGTCTGGGTCAGTTTATTGAATACTCCGATTTTTCCAAGTTTTCGTTTTTTAACGATAACTAGAAATCTATTGGGCCTATGGACTTCGTTCAGTACTTAAAGTTAAATAACTGCTCTATAACTTTGTTTTGTATGACATTCCCCGTGGGATGATCATTAGAGCCAATATTCTAGCCGAAAGATGACTAAAATAGAAAATTTGAACTTTTTGGAGAAATAAGTCAATTTTTGAAGTCCAATATCTCGGGAACTATTGGACTTACAGAGCTGCGGTTGGGCTTAAATTTTAGAATATTTTATCTACATTAATAGAGGTGTGCGTCACTTTTCGTCAAAAAACCACCCTTCACGAGTTATAAGCCAAAACCAGAAAAAAAGTCCGAAAATTTCGAGGTTTTTTGGCTCTTAAAAGTTACGCAAAAGGATTTCGAAGCTGCAAACTTGGTTTAATACTACTCTAATATGTCCTAACAACATACCAAAAATTCAGCTTCCTGCAATTTTTTTTGGACCTAAACATACCTGACGACTGGCCTATATATTACACGGAGCGTATTTGGTCGCTAGTCGCTGGGGAATTTGGACGCAGCTGCTAAATTCGCTCCGTGTACACAAGGACAGCGAACAAAGTCGCTGCTCCGAAACGCGAGCGTCTAAAGTTGAAAGGTGGCCTGCTTTAGACGCTGGTCGCTGGCGTTTTTGGTCGCTCGCAAATGTTGGTCGCCCCGTGTCATATACAGGAGCGTATAAAGTAGCCATCAGTCGAGTTAAAATGTCGAAGGAAGTATAAATGCTGGCATTGTGTTACTCGCAAAACTCTTAAAAGAAACAATCTACCAAAATCAAAACGGAAAAGTAGGAAAAAATAAAAGAAAATATATAAGAACGTGGATTGGGAGGAGGGATAAATATAGTGCTCCTGCAAATCTTTTGAGAGAATTATTGTGTGGGATCTCTCTTCTGCCTACAGAAATATAATGAAGATATTTCATTGTTTTGATTTTTGTTTTCTGGTGTTTGGTATCCATATACCTCAAGAGACCTTCAGGGTTCAATTCGTCATTCGCCAAACAGTTGGTTAAATTGAGAGTCTTTAAGTTTAGTATTTAAATAATTATTTTAATGCCCTATAATACTGGAAAACTTCGATAAATTTCCAGAAATTTGATTACAATTCCATTTCATATTTTATTTGGCGGGAAACAGAACTGTTTGGTATCACCTAACCTCAAAAACAATGTGTCGTGTGCAACTTCACGTTTAAATTGTTTTTACGAAGACGCTAGCATCTGAAGTCGCTACGTGTCATTGCGTCAGCGTATTCATTCGCTATTCGCCTACACGCCGAGCGACAACAGTCGCCAGCGACTAGCGACCAAATACGCTCCGTGTAATATACCCTTTATGGAGTATTTAAGTAGATTTTTCCCTTTCAGTCCCTGCACACACAGTTAAGCGTTTCTTGTTTTGCTCTATTTATTTCTTTGTGATTCACGCTAGGAAGTTCGTGCCTGCATCGCACAATCATGGGTGGAAAGTGGTAACGTGTTTTAGTTCCATGTTTCTACACTGTGTGGTACCAGCAGTCAGCAAACTTTCAGTAGACCTACAATGGCGGCAAGAAAGGCTTGTTGACAAGGTGCTGTTCATATCCTTGTTTTTACAAGTGAAGTTATCATATCATACAACCTGTCGGTTGTACAAGGCGCGTCCAGAAAGTAAGTTCCGTTTGGTTATATAAAACGAAAGGGTACAGATACAGAAAAGATAATGATTGTACAAAAATCTACAACTCTTAAACTACTTTTCTACATAGCTTCCGAAATTTTGTAGGCAATTGTCATAGCATAGCACAAGGTTTTGTGTGCCTTTTTCATAGAATGTTGCCGCCTGTGTATTCAATCATGTGGTAACATGTTCTTTCAGCTCGTCATCATCGTTGAAGTGTTGTCCACCAAGAACAGATTTTAGGTGTAAGAAGAGATTACTGTCAAAAGATTTTTTTTTCACGATAATGCCTGACCTCACACACCGAAAGTGACCAAACAATTCTTACGGAAATTGATCATCCTCCATACAGCTCGGGCCTCTTTCCTAGCGACTTTCATCTCTTCTTACACCTAAAATCTGTCCTTGGTGGTCAACACTTCAACGATGATAAAGAGCTGTTACCACATGGATGAATACACAGGCGGCAACCTTCTGTGAAGGATGCACGCAAAAACTTGTGGCGCGCTATGACAAGTGCCTACAAAATTTCGGCAGTTATGTGGAAAAGTAGTTTAAGAGTTGTAGAATTTTGTGCAATAAAATTTTTTTCTGTTTCTGTGTGCAATTTCATTTTATTACCAAACGGAACTTACTTTCTGGACGCGCCTCGTATATGATCCTGTGATGTTATTATGTCATTTCTTTCAAAGGCATGTTGCTGAAAGATGGTGCAGATCATAAAAATTTGTAGTGAAGACCCAAAACAGACAATTGTGTGGGTACAAAATTTTTGAAAATAAATTTATTTTCTGATTTGTAATGAATTACCCTGTATGTATTTTGAATCCTAAACGTACCTCTCTATATTAATGTGACATCACCTCCAACCATGGGACTGAAAGGTAAGCAGACAAGCGACATTTTGGAGTGTTTATCGTTAATCGTTGGAACCGATTGTAGTACAGGCTTCGTACGTAGCCGTAAGCGTCGCACAGTGACGCAGGACTTGGGCTTTGTTTCAGCAATGGCGCCGCTGGCAGAAGCGACAGGACAAGAGGGCAGCGCTCCCGTGTGCCAGAGGACGGCAGAAGACTTCAATTTCGCGTCTGGCCACAGGGCGCAGAGTTCCTGCGGCGGCACACATCAAAGGGACGGCCGCGGCCGGACGGTGGCGGGGGCGACGGCCGCGGCCGCAGATGCGACTGGCTGCAGACCGCGGGAATGCCGCTGTGTCTGCAGCCGGCCAGCAGGGTGGCGTGTCGGACACTTTACTGCTTTTCATCAATAATCACGGGACGTATATACATATGTATTTAACATAGAAAGGCGAAACTTTGTTACCTGAACCACTCGAGAGTTGTAGACAGATTAATTTCATATTTTTCATCATTCTCTAATGATCTACATCTACATATACATGGGATAATCTGCAAATCACATCTAAGCGCCTGGCAGAGGGTTCATCGAACCACCATTATACTATTCTTCTCCCATTCCATTCTCGAATAGCGCGCAGGAAGAAAGAACACCTGAATCTCACTGTTCGAGCACCGATTTCTCGTATTTTATTCTGATGGTCATTACTACCTATGTAAGTGGAAGTCAACAATATATTTTCGCATTCGGAGGAGAATGTTGGCGATTTGAGTTCCGTAAGTAGCCCACGCCGCAGCGATAAGCGCCGTTGATGTAATGATTCCTATCCCAGATCCTGTATCATTTCCGTAACGCTGTCTCCCCTGTATCGTGACAACACGAAACGGGCTGCCCTTCTTTGGACTCTTTCGATGTCCTCTGTCAAACCCACCTGGGCAGCAATATTCCAAAAATGGACAGACAAGCGTAGTGTATGCAGTTTCTTTTGTAGTTGTGTTGCATGTTCTAAGGGTTCTGCCAATAAAACGCAGACTCTGGTTCGCCTTTCCCACGACATTATCTACGTGTTCTTTCCAATTTAAGTCTGAAGTAATAGTAATTCCTAGGTATTTTGTGGAGTTTACGGCCTTCACTTTTGATTGATTTATCTTGTAAACAAGTTCAACGGATTTCTTTTCGTACTCATGTGGACGACTTCACACTTCTCATTATTTAGAGTCATTGCCAATTTTTACACCATACTGATATCTTATTCAGATCGTTCTGCAGTTGGTTTTGATCTTCAGACGATTTTACTAGACGTTAAATGACGGCATCATCTGCAAACAACCTAAGAAAGCTACTTAGATTTCCCCTAAATCGTTTATGTAAATAAGGAACAACAGAGGACCAATGACACTTCCCTGTGGAACGCCCGATATCACCTCTCTTTTAGTCGATGCCTTACCATCGATTACTACGAACTGTGTCCTCCCTGACAGGAAATCCCCTATCCAATCGCAAATTTGGGGCGATATACCATAACCACGCAATTTGATTAAAAGCCGTTTGTGACGTACGGTGTCAAAAGCCTTGTGGAAATCAAGAAATACGGAATCGATTTGCGAACCCTTGTCGATAGCACCCATCACTTCGTGTGAATAAAGAGCTAGTTGTGTTTCGGATGAACGATATTTTCTAAATCCGTGTTGACCTCTGGGTTAATAGATGGTTCTGTTCGAGAAAATGCATAATATTTGAATACAGGATATGTTCCAAAACCGTGCTCCAAATTGACGTCAATGAAATAGGCGCGTAGTGAACATTTTGATGTTCATGATTTATACTGGGTGTTTCTTATTAATCTTTAGAACCCTCAGAAGCGACGAAGATAATGCTAAGACAAGTAAATTAATGGGACCCATATATTGAGAAATAGTACCCTAAAAATGGACGATAAATGTTGATTTAACTGATTTAACTTCACAACTAAAACTCTTACATCGGGGGTCAAAAGGCCGATTTCTTGATATCCTGGAAGAGATGGAAATATTTGCCCACCAAAAGGTGCACGGCAGCATTATGCTCAATGAACAGACCCTGACAAAAAGTGCGCACTTTTGGGAATTCTTTGCATCCTGGCTGAACGCCAAATAAAATGATGCCGTTTATTATATTCGATCTAAACATACACAATGCCTGGTCCTTTTATATGCACACGCCATATGCTTACAAGACGAGCACATTCCCCACACTTCATCTACATTGAGTGATATCAGCTTTCTTTTGTCATGCTATTTTAGTTTACAAAATTTTTAACATTAAATCGCACCACCTGTTGCGACTCTAACCTTAGATATTATGTTTTATACTGCTTTGTGTATACTAATGTATTGCTGGTTACGAATTTATGTAACGTGCTCCAGGCGCGGGCGATGGGTGTTTTCCCGTGTGACATCCGTGTTAAGTGGTCTCTTTCGTTGTGACATTTCGTTGCGTTTTTTTGGCGTTGGATCGCGCCATAATGTGCTGCTTTGTACTTTTGTTGTGCTTTTTGCATGCTTTGCTAACTGATGTATTGTTATACTACAATTTTGTGAATTACATGTAACGTGCTTCAGCACGAAACGAGTGCATTCCCTTGACGTCATCTATAATGAATGATATCTACGTTCTTTTACGCGATTGTTTATTTTATATGTTTTAACACTAAATCATACTACTCTGTACAACTTAAGCCTTTACGTTAGGTACTCTGTATGTTTTATTTATACTTTGCTTCTGACTGATGTAATATTTATACTGTACTGTAACTTTCTTAAAGCTATGTAACGTGCTTCAAGCACGCAAAACGAGATGGCGCTGCAATTAACCTTCGTTACTTTGTCATAAAACATTAAAAAATATATCCCCTTACTCTTCTTCGTCCTTTTCAAGAATTTGCAGCGTAGTTACAATCAATGTATAAAGAGCACTGTCTTTCATGGTACTGCTCATTTTAAAAAATTTTAAAATGTTTTTATATTTTCCTGTTTAAATAACTTACTACGCTAGTAGTATCTATAATTAGCATAAGACGCTTAACATCATACTCTTATTTGTTACCTGATATTTTATTTATTTCTGTATGCTGTTTTTCATTTTTATTGATTATTCAGCCTATATATCTTATCTTATATATCTTATCCACCCCCATGAACCACAGACATTGCCGAGGTGGGGTGGCTTGCGTGCCTCAATGATGCAGATAGCCGTACCGTAGGTGCAACCATAGCGGAGGGGTATCTGTGGAGAGGCCAGACAAACGTGTGGTTCCTGAAGAGGGGCAGCAGCCTTTTCAGTAGTTATAGGGGCAACAGTCTGGATGATTGACTGAGCTGGCCTTGTAACATCAGCTAATGTGGATTTGCCACAAGGTTACTGCGAACGGCTGAAAGCAAGGGGAAACTACAGCCGTTACTTTTCCCGAGGACATGCAGCTCTACTGTATGAAAACATGATGATGGCATCCTCTCGGGTAAAATATTCCGGAGGTAAAATAGTCCCCCATTCGGATCTCCGGGCGGGGACTACTCAGGAGGATGTTATCATCAGGAAAGACAATACTGGCATTCTACGGATCGGAGCGTGGAATGTTAGATCCCTTAATCGGGTAGGAAAATTAGAAAATTTAAAAAGGGAAATGGATAGGTTGAAGTTAGATATAGTGGGGATTAGTGAAGTTCGGTGGCAGGATGAACAGGATTTCTGGTCAGGTGAGTACAGGATTATAAATACAAAATCAGTTGGGGGTATCACAGGAGTAGGACTCATAATGAATAAGAAAATAGGAATGCGGGTAAACTACTATAAGCAGCACAGTGATCGCATTATCATTGTCAAGATAGATACGAAGCCAACACCGACAACAGTAGTACAGGTTTATATGCCAACTAGCTCTGCCGATGATGAGGAGATCGAAGAAATATATGAGGAGCTAAAGGAAATTATTCAGACAGCTAAGGGAGAGGAAAACTTAATTGTAATGGGAGACTGGAATTCGGTAGTAGGAAAAGGAAGAGAAGGAAAAATAGTAGGTGAATATGGACTGGGCAGAAGGAATGAAAGAGGAAGTCGCCTGGTAGAATTTTGCACGGAACATGATTTAATTGTAACAAACACGTGGTTTAAGAATCACAAAAGAAGGTTGTATACTTGGAAGAGACCAGGAGACACCGGAAGATATCAGATAGATTTTATAATGGTAAAACATAGATTCCGGAACCAGGTTATAAACTGCAAGACATACCCAGGGGCAGATATAGACTCTGACCATAACTTGTTAGTCATGAACTGTAGGCTGAAACTGAAAAAACTGCAGAAAGGTAGGAAAATAAGGAGATGGGACCTAGATAAATTGAAGGAACGTGAAGTTCTGGTGAATTTCAGAGGGAGCTTTAGGCAACAATTGACAGAAACAGGGGCAAATAAAACAGTAGAAGAGGAATGGGTAGCATTGAGAGATGAAATAGTGAAGGCAGCGGAGGACAAAATAGGTAGAAAGGCAAGACCAACAAAAAATCCTTGGATAACACAGGAAATACTAAATTTAATTGATGAAAGGAGAAAATATAAAAATGCAGTAAATGAAACAAGCAAAATGGAGTACAGACGACTAAAAAATGAGATTGACAGGAAATGCAAAATGGCTAAGCAGGAGTGGCTAGAAGCCAAATGCAAATCTGTAGAAGAATGTATAAGAAGGGGAAAAGTAGATACCGCCTACAGGAAAATAAAAGACACATTTGGGGACAAGAAAAGTAATTCTACGAATATCAAGAACTCAGATGGGAAACCAGTTCTCAGCAAAGAAGGGAAAGCTGAAAGGTGGAAAGAGTACATAGAGCAGCTCTACAAAGGAAATGAACTTAGAGACGATGTTGTAGGAAGGGAAGAGGAAGTAGATCAAGATGAAATAGGAGATACTATACTGAGAGATGAATTTGACAGAGCCCTGAAAGACCTAGGTCGGAACAAGGCCCCAGGAGTAGATGACATACCCTCAGAGCTACTAAAGTCTCTGGGAGAGCCAGCCATGACAAAACTATTTGAACTGGTGTGTAGGATGTATGAGACAGGCGAAATACCCTCAGACTTTAAGAAAAATGTAATAATCCCCATTCCAAAGAAATCAGGCGCAGACAGGTGTGAAAATTACAGAACCATCAGTTTGATAAGTCATGGTTGCAAAATTTTAACACGAATTATCTACAGGAGAATGGAAAAGCTGGTAGAAGCTGACCTCGGGGAAGATCAGTTTGGATTCAGGAGGAACGTAGGAACCCGGGAGGCAATACTTACCTTACGTCTTATCTTAGAAGATAGATTAAGGAAAGGCAAACCTACATTTTTAGCTTTTGTAGATTTGGAGAAAGCATTTGACAATGTTGACTGGACTACACTCTTTCAAATTCTGAAGTCAGCAGGGGTAAAATACAGGGAAAGGAGAGTTATTTACAATTTGTACAAAAGCCAGACCGCAGTTATTAGACTTGAAGGGCATGAAAGGGAAGCATCAGTTGGGAAGGGAGTAAGACAGGGTTGTAGCCTTTCTCCGATGTTATTCAATTTGTACATTGAGCAGGCGGTGAAGGAAAGCAAGGAAAATTTTGGAATAGGCATTAAAGTTCAGGGGGAAGAAATAAAAACATTGCGTTTTGCTGATGACATTGTAATTCTGTCAGAGACAGCGAACGACCTTGAAGAGCAGTTGAATGGAATGGACAGTGTGTTGAAGAGAGCGTACAAAATGAACATTAACAAGAGCAAAACAAAAATAATGGAATGCGGTCTTAGAAAATCAGGCGATGCCGAAGGAATTAGATTAGGTAATGAGACAATGAAGGTGGTAGATGAGTTTTGTTACTTGGGTAGTAAAATAACATGCGATGGTCGCAGTACAGAGGATATAAAATGCAGAATGGCAATGGGAAGAAAAGCATTTTTGAAAAAGAGAAATTTGCTAACATCGAATATTAATTTAAGTGTAAGGAAGTCTTTTCTGAAGGCATTTGTGTGGAGTGTTGCCTTGTATGGGAGTGAAACATGGACGATAAGCAGTGCGGACAGGAAGAGAATAGAGGCTTTTGAAATGTGGTGTTACAGAAGAATGCTGAAGATTAAGTGGGTAGATCACATAACTAATGAAGAGGTACTGAACAAAATTGGCGAGAAAAGGAATTTTTGGCATACCCTGACTAAAAGAAGGGATCGCTTGGTAGGACATATTCTTAGACATCGAGGATTCGTAAATTTAGCATTGGAGGGAAGTGTGTGGGGTAAAAATCGCAGAGGGAGACCAAGAGACGCGTATAGTAAGCAGATTCAAGTGGATGTGGGTTGCCGTTCTTATGAGGAGATGAAAAGGCTTGCTCAGGATAGAGTAGGGTGGAGAGCTGCATCAAACCAGTCTCCGGACTGAAGACCATAACAACAACAACATATATCTTATGTATAAAACACATTTTAATTTTATTTGGTCTGCATAAAAAAATTAGTGGAACATCTAAGTAATAGAGGGCGTTAATAACGCCCATCCCTACAGCGCCGCTGCATGACGTTTGTAAGCAGCGCGCTTATTTCAAACTTTGACACTGCAAATTACCGTTGCAGTTGCGTTCAGGGCATGCATATGCTCGGTATGTATGGTGTCTGTATATTATATTTAATGTGGTATTCCAGTTCAATTTGTATTTGTGTGTATTCCATACTGATCTTTGATATTGTTCTATAGTTGGAAGGACACTGAAGATGATCATTATGTGATCGAAATCGATCTGTGGTTTTTTAAAATAAAACATTAACGGCCAATGCTGCTAATTACATCTGGTGAGGACACAACAAAAATAGGTCCAGTTGTTATGGCGTTAAGTCAGCGCCACAGCCCACAAGCCAGAAGTACGAGAACCATCGTAAACAAGGCAGCGGATGACCGGCAGCCAATCACACGCCGGCGCTGCGCCTCTTGGTGGGAGTAACCGGGAAGCACGCCATCTACAAGCTGCTATATCTAGGCCAGTGCTTTACAAACTTTCCCTCATGGCGACACCCTTTTATAGCTTACACTTTTGCGCGACACCCTTTCACTAATATAAATACATATGGTAGAATTTAGATGGTTCTAGCAGGGGGAGGGGGGGGGGGGCAGAAATAAAGTATCGCTTAAATGAAGTTTGTAAACGAAATTGAAATCCTCGTACGCACTGACATCTTTAATGTTGTACCTGGCTGCAGCAATTACGTACATTCATGGCAAGAAAAGGAAACATTAGGAACTACGGAGATGTACAACAGAGTATCACCGCAGGTCACATTGCCTAACTCACACAGTAATACCTGCTTCTTCTACATGCCATCCAACTTCCGAAACACGAAAACTGAATTTCGGAAACCGTTTTTTGCTGTCGTGTGTACATGTCAGGGCCAGATAAGGTTTTTCTGGATCGATTGGAAACGACATCTGGAAATTAGCTGCTCGGATTTCTGATTTAGGCAGCGCAGTGGCTGTTCCCTTTCAGTTCAGTATTATCACATTATTTTCAGAAATAAAGATGATGTATTTATGACAAGTGATGAATTATTATTTAAGTTCTTTGTTAGGTTCTTGCTTCACCACGACCTCGGGAGTCACGACATATTCGGAAAAAATGGATAAATATTTGTGACAAGAATATGAATATCATTTTTGGTTCCAGAATCTATTACATACAGGAAACTGAGAGAAAACAATATTAACTCATACCAGAGTTCGTACCAATGATCACTGCATTTAAAATACTACTCTCCGTTAATCACCCGGCCATACTCCATACTAAACATCGCTATTGAATAGCTTTAGCAGTGGACAATTGTGACTGCGTTTACAATCTGTGACTGCTTTTACAGGCGCTGTGTCATTGATTGACATTTAATTGTAAGAAACGCTATCGAGGGTGACGTGGCTTTGATAAATCCATTAAAAACGCCCAGGTGCAGATTTCTAATAAGGAAAGCAGACTACAGTAGAGGTCCGTTCAAGCAGCTGCTACTTACAGCAAACTGCGCATGTTAACAGCTGTTATCGAGTATCAGCAGCAGCTCTGCGCATGCGCAGTTTGCTGGAATCTGGTAACTGGCAGCTGCTTGAACGAACCCTGAGTGTCTACTGCTGCCGAAGCAGAGCTGCCGCCTAGCGGCTGAGCACGCAATTAATGTGCACCGATCATTCCTTTCATGGTGCACTGAATGAAGAGAAGGATGATTACCTGCAGGCGAGTAGTATGGTAGTATGAAGAGAAGGATATTTTATGACAAGTTTTTGTTTTGTTTTGTTTAGAGTCTAAATTTGTTAGTCTCGTGACACCCTTGATATTACTGCGCGACACCCCAGTGTGTCGCGACACTCAGTTTGGAAAGGTCTGATCTAGGCTGGCATGCCTCTGCAAGAGCCCATCTGAACTCGGCTCCGAAATAGGTGGTCACTAGGACTCAGCACAGCTAGCATCGTACAAGAAAACGCCGCAGCGAGACGATAACAGACAGAGAGATCATAAGTTGAGTAACTTTTTATATAATAGTAAAATAAACTTGCATTATTAATCACTACAGCTGTTTTTAGCTGTCCATACATCCTTTCCTGAAAGACAGGCCCGGAAGGACAAAACGAACGTAGCTGCCATCTGTGTATCTCATTTTATAGGGAATGTTTACAGCCATAAGGCTCAGTATGATATCGACGTGTGAAGCGAACAGGCGCCACGCCACGGAGACCCATACAGCAAATTGAAATGGGTCGAAATATGGCTTTCTGAGTGGCGGGTTGACCTTTCGGAGAATTACCACACATGTTGGCCATTCTAAGACTGTTGTGTAACGATGGTAGCTGCAGTGGTAACAGTTTCTGAAGTAGGGGAAACGCCGACGAAAAGTCTCAGGTTTCTATACTGTACCGTCGTTTCGAGTTCATATCACACAGGCTCGGACGCAGAAAGAGAAGTCTCTCTGAAAGTGTATCAGAAATATTCGAGGAACTTGCTTGCTTGCAAGATGAAAGCGGAGCTCACCATCTGCAGCATTGTCGACAGGACTGACTATGGACCTTTGGTTCAGAGCCGAGTGGAGGGTCTGAATCAGAGGCTCAGACGGTTCTGCGACCGTGTGGGCTGCAGATTCTTCGACTTGCGTCAAAGGGTGGTGGGTTTTCGGGTTCCGCTAAATAGGTTAGGAGTCCACTATACCCAGGAAGCGGCTACACGGGAAGCGGGGGCTGTGTGGCGTGGACTGGGCTGTTTTTTAGGTTAGAGGGCCTCGGGAATACACAAAATGGGTTTCAGTCTCAAAGGGGGCAGGTCAGACACAGGAAGAAAACAAATCTAGAAAACATTGGTATAACAGTTGTAAATTGTCGTAGCTGTATTGGGAAAGTTCCAGAGCTCCAAGCGCTGATAGAAAGTACTGAGGCACAAATCGTTATAGGTTCTGAAAGCTGGATGACGCCAGAGATAAGTTCGTCACGAAATTTTTTCAAAGGGCCAAATGGTTTTCAGAAAGGATAGAATAAATAAAAAAGGGGTGGCGTGTTTATTGCTGTTACTAACGGTTTATCCTGCAGCGAAATTGAGACAGGTACTTCCTGTGAGTTGGTCTGGGTAGAGATTATTCCTGACAACCGGAATAAATTAACAACTGGATCTTTTTGTCGGCCCCCTGACTCGATGCAGTTGCCGAAATGTTCAAAGAAAGCTTGAATCAAATTTCAAATAGGTATCCGAAGCATACTGTTATAATCGGTGGCGACTTTAATTTACCCTCGATATGTTGGCATAATTACGTATTCAAAACCGGCGGCAAATATAAAACATCGTCCGAACTAGTTCTGAATGCTTTTTCTGAAAACTACTTCGAACAGTTAGTTCATGAACCCACTAGAATAGTAAATGGTTTCGAAAATACCCTTGATCTCCTAGCAACAAATAATCCTGAGCTAGTAAAGAGCATCAAAACAGATACAGGGATTAGCGAACATCAAGTTGTAGTAGCGAGACTGAATGTCGAAATGCCCAAATGCACTAAAAATAAAAGAAAAATATATCTATTCAATAAAGCAGATAAAAATTCGCTTCACGCTTTCCTGAGTGATAATCTCCAGTCTTTCAAAACTAAAAATGCGAGTGTGGCTTACTTTGAAAGACATAATATCAGTAGCAATCGAGAGATTTATACCAAATAAATTAATAAAAGAGGGGGCTGACCCCCCGTGATACACAAAACAGGTCAGATCACTGTTGCAGAAACAAAGAAAAACGCATGCAAAATTTAAAAAGACACAGAATCCACAAGACTGGCAATCTTTTACTGAAACTCGCAACATAGCGCGGGCTTCAATGCGAGAAGCCTATAGTAGTTACCATAACGATATCCTGTCCCGTAATCTTGCAGAAAATTCAAAGAAATTCTGGTCTTATGTGAAGTACACTAGCGGCAAAACACAAACAATACCTTCACTACGCGATAGCAATGGTAATACTACCGATGACAGTACTGCTAAGGCTGAATTACTAAAATGTTGTTTGTTAAGCTTATGGGACTTAACTACGGGGTCATCAGTCCCTAAACTTACAAACTACTTATGAACTACTTACGAACTAGGACGGCACAAATATCCATGCCCGAGGGGGGATTCGAACCCCCGACCGTAGTGGCCGTGCTGACCGTGACTGGAGCGCCTCAGTCACCTCGGCCACCGCGGCCGGCGCTGAATTACTAAACCCAGCTTTCCGAAATTCTTTCACCAAAGAAGACGAAGTGAACACTTCAGTATTCAATCCAAGAACAGCTGCCAGCATGCGAAACTTAGAAGTAGATGTTCCTGGAGTGGTAAAGCAACTTAAGTCACTAAACAAAAATAAATCTTCCGGGCCAGATTGTATACCAACTAGATTCCTTTAGAGTATTCTGATGCAATAGCTCCGTACTTAGCTAAATTTACAACCGATCACTCAGGGAAAGATCCGTACTCAAAGACTGGAAAGTTGCCCAAGTTACCCCAATATTCAAGAAAGGCAATAGGAGTGATCCCCAAAATTACAGGCCTATCTCATTGACGTCGATTTGCAGTAGGATTTTGGAACATATACTTTGTTCGAATATTATGAACTACCTCGAAGAGAACGACCTATTAACCAGTAGTCAACACGGATTCAGAAAGTATCACTCTTGCAAAACACAGCTTGCCCTTTATTCACATGAAGTGTTAAGTGCTATCGACAAGGGATCTCAAATCGATTCTATATTTCTGGATTTCAGGAAGGCTTTTGACACTGTACCCCACAAGCGGCTTCTTATGAAATTGCGTGCTTATGGAATATCTCCCCAATTGTGCGATTGGATTCACGATTTCCTATCAGAAAGAACACAGTTCGTTGTAATTGACGGTAAGTCATCGAATAAAACAGAAGTGATATCTGGCGTTCCACAGGGAAGCGTTATAGGTCCCCTACTCTTCCTCGTGTTTATAAACGATTTAGGAGACAATCTGAATAGCTCCCTTAGACTGTTCGCGGATGATGCTGTCGTTTATCGGTTAGTGAAGTCAATTGAGGATCAAAAGCAACTGCAAAGCGATTTACTAAAAATTTCCGCATGGTGCGAAAATTGGCAATTGACACTAAATAAAGAAAAGTGTGAAGTAATACACATGACCACTAAAAGAAATCCGCTGAACTTTAATTACGCGATAAATCAGTCAAACCTTAAGGTCGTAGATTCTACCAAATACCTAGGAGTTACAATTACGAACAACTTTGACTGGAGAGAATATTGTGGGGAAGGCGAACCAAAGTTTACGTTTCATCGTCAGAACGCTTCGAAGATGCACCAGCTCCACCAAAGAGACTGCCTACATCACACTTGTGCGTCCTCTACTGGAGTACTGTTGCCCCTTGTGGGACCGTCACCAGGTGGGACTGACGGAAGACATTGAGAAGGTTCAGAGAAGGGCAGCTCGTTTTGTTTTATCACGTTACGGGGGGGAAAGCGTCACGGAAATGTTGCAAGAATTGGGGTGGAAATCATTAAAAGAAAGACGTTATTCATTGCGGCGTGATCTGTTTGCGAAGTTTCAATCACTGAATTTTACTTCTGAATGTGAAAATATTTTGCTAGCACCCACCTACTTAGGGAGACATGACCATCCCAATAAAATAAGAGAAATCAGATCGAAAACGGAACGATTTAGGTGTTCTTTCTTCCCGCGCGCTATTAGAGAATGGAACGGTAGAGAAAAGTTATGAAAGTGGCTAATGAACCCTCTGCCAGGCACTTGAATGTGATTTGCAGAGTATCTATGTAGATGTAGATGTAGATGAACTTAAACGCGGGCTTTCGGAAGTACCGCTGCTTCATATTACCAAACACTCTTTAGGTAACTTTAGATAATATGTCCATGAAGTCATGGAAAACAGAAAACGTTGAAGGCTGGATACAACAAATGGGTGAAAACAGAAGATTAAACGCACGAGGAATCTAGACTACCGATAGACGATATGTCACAGTAGTTTCGAACTTCGAATGATTTATTGTCTGATTATTAGCCTTTAGTTGCAAGTGCTTTATTTTTATTATTTTATTTATTTTCTGCATGTTTCTATCCATGAGGACCATCTCCGAAATTTTCGTAGTTGCTACTGCATCACGTCTCGCATATGTTATGACACAAGTAATTAAAAAAAGGTTGTAACTGTAGACTGATAATCAGACAAATCATTCAAATATTAGTGCAGTTGCTGACTCTCGCATTGCGATTACGTTGACTACCGTAAAAAAGTTTCGATCTTCATACAGAAACATAATAACTTTGGGTTCAACTTGTGGTTTCTCTCGACCATCTAGAATCGATGGAGTTATGCACACCGAGGGCAGCGGAACATCCAGAGGACGGAAATCGTTGAAGGCTGGATTCAACGAATTGGTGAAACCAGAAGATTAAACGCTCGAGTAATCTAGACCACCCATAGACAATATGTCCACAGTTGTTTCGAGCTTCATACAGGAACATTCTGGCTCTGGGTTCAACTTGAGGTGTCTTCAAGTCAAAGGTTAGTTTCTATGCTACCACTGTTAGACAATATTCTGAAGCCGAAAGTAGGTGGATGTCCCGGGTGATCAGACAGTCAGTAGAAATTTGAAAACTTAAAAATCACGGAATAATGTAGATAGAGAGGTAAAAATTGACACACATGCTTGGAATGACATGGGGTTTTATTAGAACAAAGTGGCATTGACGTCGGATGTTGTCTTTCGGCATCCCTAGGGATGTCGGCCGATCACGATACACTTGCGACTTCAGTTAACCGCAAAGCTAATAATCGCACGGACTGAGGTCTGGGGACCTAGGACGCCAAGCATGACGAAAGTGGCGGCTGAGCACTCGATCATCACCAAACGACGCGCGCAAGAGATCTTTCACGCGTCTAGCAATATGGGGTGTAGCGCCATACTGCATAAAACGCCGTGTCATTCCAAGTGTGTGTGTCAATTTTTACCTCTCTACATTATTCCGTGATTTATTAAGTTTTCAAATTTACACTGACTTTTTGATCACCCGGTATATGTTTTAGCAGTTTACAAAATGATCTTTCAAGTTTCAATAAGAATCTCCAAAAATGTTCAAATGTTTGTAAGTCTATTGGACTCAACTGCGTGGTCATTAGTCCGTAGCTTACAAACAACTCAAAGTAAGGTAAACTAAGGACAGCACAAACACCCATGCCCGATGGGGGACTCGAAGCCCCGATGGCGATCTGTCGTGCGCACCGCAGCACGGCGCCCCAGTACGGATAATTCGCAGCGGCTAGAAGCTCCTTTCCACCTTATTAAGAGGAATATTTTTTACAAAACTGTACGATCAGTGTTTCTTATACGTTATGCCACTCCACTCAATAAATTATAATTTTTTTGTCTTTGTCTTTGATAGGATTTTAAGTAATGGATTTATCATCTACAAAAAGGGCTAATTTTCCCTTATGGTGCAAATCAAATGGCAGATAATTAATATGCAGCATGACGGAATTCTGGAAAACGCCCTGCTGTTTTCTCCTGTGTGTTACTCGAACATCAATCTTAGGCGACCTCGTTATTTCAAAACTTTCCTTTGGTACGCAGAGACTGTGACAGAACGGTAATATTAATAAGAAACAATAACAAAGACTAATTACCTGAGTTAAGCCATCGTCGCTTTGTACGCCAATGAACTCGTTGCCTCTGCACATGCAAAGAAAAGGCAACAAAAGAAGGCCTTAATAGCTTTTTGTGTCAACCTTGCCGCTTTTGTTTTGGTATTTTCAAGTCGCAAAAAAGGAGAATAAAAGAGGGCTTCGAAGCCCGGGCAATTAGCCGAGAGCGCACTTTGGGGCTAGCGTTCTAACCCAGCCGCGGCTGCGGCGACGTAAGGCACTTGTGATCCAGGGGGGCCCGTTTCACAGCGGCGACTGCGGCTGCGACTCTTTCGGAAGGCCGTGCGGCAAGTCTTTTCCTGCGTAGGCTCATTTATTTTGAAGCAATCACTTTATTTAATGATTTAGCTACAACCCAATTTAGCCCACTTGGGTATTTTAACCCTCTGATGTATGACTTTTTACTTGAATATATAAAAAGTCCCACGATTAATGTATAGTGCGTACATACTGAGAAAAATATTGAAAAAAAATTTCCCTAAAATTATTATGCACTACTAGCAAAAGAATTGCTCAATGTAGGTGAAACGTTCAATGATGTGTCAGATTTTCAGGTAGTTTGGGATAGGAACGAAGATGGAAACAGGATCTCATTTGAGAAAATGGTCAGTAGATTACAGTGCAATAAAGCGGGGGTGGATGAAATTAAGCCGGAACTCGTCAAATACAGTGGAATATCAGGTCTCAAATGATTACACAGGATAATTGAAAAGGCGTGGGAATCGGGACAGGTTCCGTCTGACTGGACGAAAGCGGTAATCACGCCAATTTTCAAACGTGGAAACAGGAAAGATTGTAACAACTATCGAGGTATCTCTTTAATTAGCGTTGTAAGCCAAATATTCTCAGGTATTGTTGAAAGGAGAGTTCGAGTATTAATTGGCGACAAATTAGATGAAAATCAGTGTGGGTTTAGGCCTCTTAGAGGCTGTCAGAACCAGATCTTTAGCTTACGGTAGGTAATGGAAAAGTGCTATGAGTGGAACAAGGAATTGTATCTTTCAAAGATCTAGAAAAAGCTTATGAACGTGTTCCTAGGAGGAAGCTACTGTCAGTTCTACAAGATTATGATATAAGAGGCAAACTTCTGCAGGCAATTAAAGGGCTCTACGTAGACTGTCAGGTAGCAGTTAGAGCCGGCCGCGGTGGCCGAGGAGACTAAGGCGCTCCAGTCACGGTCTGCACGGCCACTATGGTCGGGCGTTCGAATCCCCCCTCGGGCATGGATATTTGTTCCGTCCTAGTTCGTAAGTAGTTCATAAGTAGTTTGTAAGTTTAGGGACTGATGACCCCGTAGTTAAGTCCCATAGACTACACAAACATTAAACATTTTTTTTTTTTTTTTTTTTTTTTTTTTTTTTTTTTTTGGTAGCAGTTAATGTTGATTGCAAATTAAGCTCAGGGGTAAGACAAGGCTGTAACCAGTCACCACTGTTGTTCGTACTATTCATGGATCATAAATTGAAAACAGTAGACTGGCAGGGCGGGATTAGAACAGATGAAAACAAAATAAGCTGTCTCGCATATGCGGATGACTTAGTTGTAATGGCCGATTCGATCGAAAGGTTGCAAACTAATATTTCAGATAATATAATATTATATTATATTGAAGGTATTTCACTTAACTGTCTATGCAACTGATTCAATAAAATATGCTATTGCCATATGCATTTCGCCTTTATTTTGCAAAGCATCATCAGTGGCCTGTAGTATATACATGATTATTTTTTATAAATTTTTATATTTACATTTCTCAGTATTTTTTAGGTTATCAACAGTTATTACGCGTTATTTTGGTATAGTATTGATATCTAGATATTGTACTTACAATATTTCATGGATACAGCTTTATATCTGATTCTCATTGGTTGCTTCCAGCTGTTGTGCTTCAATTCCGTGCATTTTGCTGTTTTTGATGTTCCAGCAATTCACAGTTAGCACCACTAGGCACATGCCATTTTTGTTTG
The DNA here is from genome assembly GCA_026315105.1 of Locusta migratoria. Lineage (NCBI taxonomy): Eukaryota > Metazoa > Arthropoda > Insecta > Orthoptera > Acrididae > Locusta > Locusta migratoria. The sequence goes on along the minus strand of CM048744.1, from coordinate 806,052,205 downwards.
TGTTGTGTTTTTGTTTTTGCTGGTGTTGCCAACTGTTGGGTATGTGTTTGTCCTATCTTTGCTTTGTGTCAGTGTGTGTGTGTGTGTGTGTGTGTGTGTGTGTGTTTGAGTTATGTGATTGCATATACAACAGCACCAGATACTGATTTATTAATTATTGATTTTTTTTGTGAATGCAGATTGTGACGAGGTGTAGAACAGAATTAGAGACAGAAAGATGGAGAGGGGCATGGAGATAGAGACAGTCAAAGATGGGGATTTTGGGAAAGGAGAGAGTTGTTTTTTTTTCCTCGTTATTATTATTAAATTTTTTACTCTTTGATTAATCAAAGAGAGAAAAGAATTGGCACACACACACACACACACACACACACACACAAACGAAAAACGAAAAATGATAAAAGAGAATGGCTTGTGTATAGCTTCTACGTTGTTTTTGTGCGTGTTACTGTTTGTATGACATGTCTGTGTTTATTCCCTGAAGTGTCTGGTTAAGCTGTTTTTAGGTCTCCCGTTTGAAGCGTCTGGATAATTTGTTCCTAACTGGTGAATTTTCTTTTTATGAGTGTAGGGATTGATGGTTCTCCTAATTGTTCCTTAATGTGAGTGTTTGGCGTGTATCGGTTTGCGCCGGTAATGGTACGCAGATCTTTATTCTGGAATGTCTAGAGCTTGTTCAGGTGTGTATCCGCCATGGACCACACTTCAGAACCATAGAGAATCTTCGGTAGAATGGAGGACCTGTTCAGCCTTATCTTGGTTTGTATTTGTAGACCTGGGCTTTTGAGAAGGGGATACGGTTGGATGAATGCTGTGTTACCCCTGTTTTTTGCCCTTGTTAGTTGTCTGGCAAATTTTAGTATCCGGTCGAGTACTAGACCAAGATATGTTACGTTCTTGCTCCAGTCTAATTCCCTCCCTGCTACCGTTATCTTTTCGTCTGGAGGGGTGAGTTTGTTGGTGAACATAATAGCGTTGATTTTGACCTTCCAAGCAATGCACCAATTTGAAATGTCGTCTAAGTGTTCTTGTGATGAAGTTGAGGTTGCTACTACTCCTGAATATCGTAGTATCGTCAACGTAGAACGCCAGTTCGTTTCCTTCCAATTTTGGCATGTCGTTTGTGTAGATCGAATATAGTGACGGGCCGAGGACAGACCCTTGTGGGACTCCCGCCACAGCTTGCCTGATCGTACTTGTGTGTCTACCGCACCTGACAGAGAATTTCCTCTCTGACAGGAACGAGTCGATTATCCTGACCATGTGTCCTGAAGGAGGGGCGGGCGACTTGGGACTATATATATAGGATAGGCATTACAAGAAAGCCTTGAAAAACGACTTTGGAACATTCTGGATGCCTCAGACCGTACACCTGTATTTCAATGGCACCTAAATCTCTTACGCGTGACATTTTAAGCCTCGATTAAAATGTATTTTCCGATTACCAAATATAACACTTGCAACTGTAGACTGATAATCATTTCAAATATATAAAAAGTTTATGTAAAATTCATATTTTAATTTATCGATATTCTGTGTAGCATTATTATTACAACTGAATTGACTAGGGTTTTCTTCATAGCACATGTGCTGTCTGTATTTTATTATATAAACACCGGGCTATAAGCTGTTATCGCGTGGCGTTCTATTGCTTCATGTCTACTTCTCACTCCTACAAACCTACAGCAAAGGCCAAGCGAAGCTTACTACGGAATACATTCAAATGTTCACTCCCAGCGATCATTTTGTACTTAGGCGATATACCTTTTCATTTTGATCTTAATTTGTTGTATTTTTTATGTATATCTTTAAATACCTGCTCAAAAATATGTACGAATATTTGTAAATCTGAGGGACTTAACTACGGTGGTCATTAGTCCCTAGGCTGACAAACTACCCCCGACGGCGGACTGCCGCGCACGCCGCAAGCTGGGCGCCCCAGTACTCACGGCTATTCTGCCACGGCAGTGACAACATTCCCAAAAGTTTCCAACATACGTTTAAACTTGAGAAATGCGCACGTGAGCTAAAACGTAGCCTCCGAAGCGAAAATTTTTTTAGTACATTTACGTGTATAATGTGTGTGCCACTAAAACTCAGATACGAGTCCCGATACGAACAAGACAGTTATATGGTATGGTAATAGTTTACGCCCCTTCCATGAAGAACGTTTCCCGTTTTTAGTTGAGTGGCGTGCTTTAGAAAATATTAGGACTGGAAAGTTTCGCCCTCTAGAATTTAGTAGTACACTAGAGACTATTCTACAACATTTCAGAATATTCGAATGTATTCTAGAGCATTCCAAAACATCCCATAATATTCCGGAATGTTCCACAGTGATCTGCGATATCCGAGAATGTTCGGGACTAGTCGAGAATATTCCAGAATTTTCTACTATCTAATATTTCCTAGATCTTTGTAGAACATTCTACAAGACTCTTGAATGTTGTCGAATGGACCGTTCGAAGCGTTTTTGATATGGAATTCGCGACTGACGGGGCTGACTGTTGCTAGGAAGTATATAAAGTAAGATCTGACGTAGGTTAGTGCGTCTGTTTTGTATGTCTGACATAGGGAGGATCCGAAAAACTAACGCCGAAGTGATCAAATTGCGTGGTTATGGTATATCGCCCCAAATTTGCGATTGGATAGAGGATTTCCAGTCAGAGAGTTTTAAGTAATCGATAGTAAAGCATCGCCTAAAACAGAGGTAATATCGGGAGTTCCACAGGGTAGTGTTATTGGTCCTCTGCTGTTCCTTATTTAGATAACCTTTTGGGAGAAAATTTAAGCAGCTCTCTTAGGTTGTTTACAGATGACGCCGTCATTTACCGTCCAGTACAATCATCTGTAGATCAAAACCAACTGCAGAACGATCTAAATAAGATAGCACTATGGTGTAAAAATTGGCAATTGACTCTAAATAATGAGAAGTGTGACGTAGCCCACTTGAGTACGAAAAGAAATCCGTTAAACTTTGTTTACAAGATGAATCAATCAAAAGTGAAGGCCGTAAACTGCACTAAATACCTAGAAATTACTATTACTTCAGATTTAAACAAAAACAGTTCGACAAACGGACAGCCGGCCGCGGTGGCCGAGGTGACTGACGCGCTCCAGTCACGGTCAGCACGGCCACTACGGTCGGGGGTTCGAATCCCCCCTCGGGCATGGATATTTGTGCCGTCCAAAAAAAATGTTCAAATGTTTGTAAATCTTATGGGACTTAACTACGGGGTCATCAGTCCCTAAACTTACAAACTACTTATGAACTACTTACGAACTAGGACGGCACAAATATCCATGCCCGAGGGGGGATTCGAACCCCCGACCGTAGTGGCCGTGCAGACCGTGACTGAAGCGCCTCAGTCCCCTCGGCCACCGCGGCCTGTGCCGTCCTAGTTCGTAAGTAGTTCATAAGTAGTTTGTAAGTTTAGGGACTGATGACCCCGTAGTTAAGTCCCATAAGCTTAACAACCATTTGAACATTTGACAAACGGACACCAGAAAAAAGGGAGGCGCTGCAATCGCTGCGTGCCGTTGGTTGGAATGTGTGTAGGCTGTGGGAAATGTGGTTGGTTCGTTGGTCGGACGTTAAATCGGAGCGTGTGTAGGGGCCTACAGACCAAGGGCGGATTTAGAGGGCGGGGGGAGGTGTACAGGCGCATGTGCCGCCGCCTCCCCCCCTCCCCAGCCTGACAAAAATAACGAGAGAGAGAGAGAGGGAGTGAGAAAGGGTGGGGGGAGGGAGATAAAGAAAGCCGAGTGCTCTGGAGCGCCACGGTACGGATCGCGCGGCCTCCAGCGTCGGAGGCTCGAATCCTCCCTCGGGCATGGACGTGTGTGATGTCCTTAGGTTAGTTTAACTTTGTTTGTAAGACTAGGGACTGATGACCAACGTAGTTTGGTCCCATACAATTACAAACATTTGAACATTTTTAGATAAAGAAGGGACAGAGAGGGAGGGAGGATGACAATCTCAGTATAAGAATAATTAACTTTTACTTACAGACAGCATGTAACTGTGAGTTTAGAAAGGCAAAATCCCTGTAATTAACGTAACGTAAATTGAGTTTTTGTCTCATGTTTCCTTTTAATGGCTTCTTGCTCCCTTTTTGTCTGTAATGTACGATAAAACTAAGTAAATGTCGTATGTTTTGTGATTGATTGGGAGATAAATGACATATTGTGTTCGTTTTATTCATATGCAATAAAGTTAATGGATTTAACTATGTGAAAAAAATCGTGAATTTCTAGTGCAGCGTTCAGGATAGCGCATTCAGGTGTTTTCGGTAATCAGTTATTCACTCTGGTTTCTATTCCTAGACAATAAGAAGTAGTATTGCCACCCATTATAAAAAGTTTTGATGAAGTTATACGTTTCGATTTTCCAGTTATTGGAGCAAATTACATATTTCAATGGAATTTGCCACACATCAGATACAAAAGATTTCATGCTAGTAGAAATTCTTCTAGAAACAAATCAAGTGTAATTTTGTTGATCAGGAAATCTTTCTTGAAAACTCATCACGTTTTGAGTAGTAACTTTACAAAGCACGAAGAAGAAATTGATTCAGTACAATGCGGCACAGGAAATCTGATTTTAGGTTGTGAGGGAATATCAAACTTAACGCGACATATTTACTGGCTGTTTGATTGTTGTTCAGTGCATTGTTTGACAATGAAACAGCTACGCCGGATACAGTACTGTTTGACTTTAAGTTGACGATTCGTGCGCTGGCTGTTGGCAGCGGCAGGAGGCGTGCACCATGGCTGCCGGGAGGCGAGAAGCGGCGTCGCAGTGTTGGAAAAGTTACACGTAACAGTGTGTGCTGTAATATTTCGTGTCTAGGGGCAGCTAACGTTGACAGCGCTCCGAAATAAATGAATGTCCTGCAACTAGTTCAGATGTTTTCTTATCCTTGATAAATGTAGGATTCCATACTCCCGATACTATATTCTGTGGTAAAATTTGAAACTATTCGCTATTTAATGTGGTTTAATCGTATATTTTTGTAATCATGGGCACTTGAAAATATATATATATATATATATATATATTATATATATATATATATATATATATATATATGTGTGTGTGTGTGTGTGTGTGTGTGTGTGTGTCAGGGTGTTACAAAAAGGTACGGCCAAAGTTTCAGGAAACATTCCTCACACACAAAGAAAGAAAATATGATATGTGGACATGTGTTTGGAAACGCTTAATTTCTATGTTAGAGCTCATTTTATTACTTGTCTTGAAATCACATTAGTCATGGAATGGAAACACACAGCAACAGGTACGTACTAGCGTAATTTCAAACACTTTGTTACAGGAAATGTTCAAAATGTCCTCCGTTAGCGAGGATACATGCATCCACTCTCCATCGCATGGAATCCCTGATGCGCTGATGCAGCCCTGGAGAATGGCGTATTGTATCACAGCCGTCCACAATATGAGCACGAAGAGTCTCTACATTTGGTACCGGGGTTGCGTAGACAAGAGCTTTGAAATGTCCCCACAAATGAAAGTCAAGAGGGTTGAGGTCAGGAGAGCGTGGAGGCCATGGAATTGGTCCGCCTCTGCCAATCCATCGGTCACCGAATCTGTTGTTGAGAAGCGTACGAACACGTCGACTGAAATGTGCAGGAGCTCCATCGTGCATGAATCACATGTTGTGTCGTACTTGTAAAGGCACATGTTCCAGCAGCACAGGTAGAGTATCCCGTATGAAATCATGATAACGTGCTCCAGTGAGCGTAGGTGGAAGAACATGAGGCCCAATCACATCACCAACAATTCCTGCCTAAACGTTCACAGAAAACCTGTGTTGATGACGTGATTGCACAATTGCCTGCGGATTTTCGTCAGCCCACACGTGTTGATTGTGAAAATTTACAATTTGATCACGTTGGAATGAAGCCTCATCCGTAAATACTAAAATGAGCTCTAACATGGAAATTAAGCGTTTCCGGACACATGTCCACATAACATATTTATTTTCTTTGTGTGTGAGGAATATTTCCTGAAATTTTGGCTGTACCTTTTTGTAACACCTGTATATGTATGTTTGCGCGCGCGCGCGCGCGCGCGCGCGTGTGTGTGTGTGTGGGCCGGCAACGGTGGCCGAGGGGACTGAGGTGCTCCAGTCACGGTCTGCACGGCCACTACGGTCGGGGGTTCGAATCCCCATGGATATTTGTGCCGTCCTTAGTATTAGCTAGTTTGTAAGTTTAGCGACTGATGACCCGGTAGTTAAGCCCATAGACTTTACAAACATTTGATTTTTGTGTGTGTGTGTTTCAAAATTAGTCTCAGTACACCTTTAAGGACATGTTCACTCTCCTCAGCATTGCGCCCCCCCCGTCCCCCCATTCCTCCGGAAAAAATTCTGTATCCGCCGCTGCGTATTGTAGTCCATGCGCCGCGGCCAGACGAATACTTGGTGGAGTTAGTGTAGCTTACGTGTGGCGTCAGTCCGGCGACATGGCAGTGTCCCACGCGGCGCCGTGTGTTTTGGGAGTGGGCGCGTTATCAGCTGCGCAGCTGGATCACGCGCCGCGCGCCTCGGACAAGGGAGAGCAGGTGGGCTGCCCAGGGGCGTCCGTCCCTCAAAGCAGCGGCCGCATTCAGCGCGGCTCGCTTTCAGCGCCAAACGGGAGGCTCCGCATTCAGCCGCGCCCGCCTACCCTCTACCGCCTGAGTTTCGCGTGACACCCGCTGCACACTGCAAATTGTTTCCACGCTCCTGTTACCGCCACTGCCACGCCTCTGCTGCCGGCTTTGAGCTCACTTCGCAGTGCGCGCACGTCAAAGCTAGCTTCAGAGACCGTCTTACATTACACTCACTAGCCCTACTCAATCGCATAAACACAATGACCGTACTGTACTTTTTTTAATTTCTTGCTTATTATCTTGACTAAGGGTATTAAGTTATATATTTTTGATGACATTACAGCGTTAAATGAATGAAATAAATCGCAAATTGCGATCAGTTTGTAACGTCACAGATGCGTCCACCTACTCCTCGATGAGCGAAGTTGCCTCTTTGCTCCGCAGATTTGTCTTTACAAAAATGATGTAGTCTACAACTGAAGTAATGTTTTAATAACAGCTTTATTGGGCTGGAATAATGAGATTCATCCCAAAATTCCGAGTATACCATTAAGTGCTCGTAGTTGGTAAATAAAGTAGGTCTGTTTCCCAACATTCTAAATACATCTACATACATTCGCAAAAAAAAAAAAAAAAAAAAAAAAAAAAGGCAACTTTTCTAATGACTTTTCATGAGTCCTCAGAACCCTTTCTGCTACTTCGAACAGTTTTACAAGATCATTAGACGGATTCAGCAGACTGTCTTTTACACCTTTTAATCCGATTAATCCTGTTTTACTCTCATTTTTAGAAGCAAGCACTTCCACGCAATCTAAACACTTCAGTTTTTTACTCACTTGCCTAATGATGCTTTCAGCGATATATTAAACAACTTTTGCCGAATATAATGTCAGCATTTCGTATTCGAGCACACAGTCATGGTCAAACTGAATAGGCCTACTGATCTCTGAATGACTTAAATCATGATTTGCAATGGGTAACAAAAGGGTTTTCATGTCTCCTGCTTGGCTACATAACATATTTTCAAATGAAGCTGATTCAGCTATCGGACATTTTTTTTTTTTTTTTGATCTCCTTGCTGGCGTTTTTGTTGTTTGATGTTCAGGGAATGAAAATATCGTCGGAATAGCTTTAGCCAGAAGCCACTTTGTAACATTTGCTACTTACTGAACACACGATATTCCAACAGTCTTATTATTGCGATGTAACGTCACAGCTGCGTCCACCTAATCCTCGATGGGCGAAGTTGCCGTTATATTCTATTTGCTGCTTAATCTTTTAATAATTGTTCCAATGATTTGACGGTATGGGATGCGGACAATTACTAGGTTGATCCGTAACAATAAACTTTGTTAACTTCCTTTATTATGGAACGACAAATGTTAAAAACTCTTCCTCTAAATACACTGATTAAATAACCGCGTGCCACTACGATGAATGTCTACAAGTCCACACTGAAACATTTCAATACGCAACTGCAATCGAAACTCATTTGCGAGACGACTGATGAGCAAAACTTTAGCCAGCGCTAAGCGCGGGTTACGGACGCACTGTCAACATGCTACTGCATCGCACTGCGGTCGGCGGGAGACTGCCGCATACCGGCCAACAAACAAAAAACGTTCCAACCTAAGCATTGTCGCCCAGCAGCTATCGCTGCACGCCAACTATAACTACTGTTCGACCAAAACGTACCAAAGAGGTTACTAAGCTAAAACCCTGTATCCTCACAAGTTATGGCTTCACTGTACAAATTTTCATTCGCCGCACTTTGGTATTCCATCTAAACCTAGTACAGTGAAGCCATAACTGATCGCAATTTGCGATTTATTTCAAGGGTATTAAGGATCATCTCCTACATCTGACCAGCACAACACAAAACATATATATACTTCGCAGTAAATAGTACATATGAAATGAGTCTATTAGCCACAGACGCTGTTGTTTGCAGATACTTAATTATCATAACTAGTGGACCCGTACGAATACTTCGCAACGTTAGTGGAATAACAAAAAAGTTGGGGAAAAACGGAAGTAAAGTTCAGTGTTCACGGGTAGCTTTCTTCAGAACAATCAGTGCAAGTCTTTAAAAGCGAAAATGAAAGAGCTTGATCCGCCGAGTGTTCTTAAGCCAAAAAGAACTACGTAAGTTAATTAGAACCGAAGATATCGTAAAACAAACTAATTAATATATTCAATGCAAGGACAGGAAACCGCATTTGAATAAAAATAAAGGATGGGAAGACTTGATACTTAATGACAAATTTGCGAATGAATACTTTTCGTCTGAAGCAAAAATGAAGGAAATCGGCCGGCAGCAGTAGCCGAGCGGTCAGCGGCGCGGCAGTCACAGTCTCCACGGATGCTACGGTCGGGGGTTCGAATCGCCCTCTCGGGCATTGATGTTTGTGTCGTCTTTAGTGTAGTCGTCCTAGTTCGTAAGTAGTTCATAAGTAGTTTGTAAGTTTAGGGACTGATGACCCCGCAGTTAAGTTCCTTAAGCTTAACAAACATTTGAACATTTTTGAAGGAAATCGGTCAGATAGAACGGCCTTAGCGACTGACGTTAGTTGCAAAAGATTGAAGTAAAGTTTAATGTTCAGCATAACTTGCAAATATCTGAAAGCGAAAATAAAAGAACTTCATCCGCTGAGTGTTGTTAGGTCGGAAAGAACTGCGTACCTTAATTAGAACCCAATATATCGTAAAACAAACCGATAAAATATTAAATGCAAGGACTGAAGGATATCGCGTTTGAATGTGAGTAAATTATGAAGAGACTGAAATTAATTCTGAAACTTGATGAGAAATCTGCGAAAGAATACCTTTCGTTTAAAGGCAGGGTAGTTCGGTCTGGCCGACTGACTTTACTTTTCGTAGATTCTTTTAATATATAAGACTAGTTCCAGTGGATCGTTGCCAAATGCCATGTACACAACATTAAAACCTTACGTGAAGGGCCGGCCGCGGTGGCCGAGAGGACTGAGGCGCACCAGTCACTGTCTGTACGGCCACTACGGTAGGGGGTTCGAATCCCCCCTCGGGCATGGATATTTGTGCCGTCCTTAGTATAGGGTAGTTGATAAGTAGTTTGTAAGTTGAGGAACTGATGACCCCGTAGTTAAGTCCCATAAGCTATACAAACATTTGAATTTGAATTTTACGTGAAGGACTGTTCCATACAAAATTTAGAAAATATTGCCAAAACAGTTTTGTAACAAACCAGAATCATCTATATACTATTTCAGCAATAAACTATGTAATAAACGAATTACCTATGTCGTCCAAAATAGTCCAATAAAACGAGGTGTGTTCAAATGAAAAGGTACGAAAATACACTGTGGATATTATTAATATGTTTTTGTTTGCGGATCAAACAGATGGAATTCACAGTGCGACATGTCTGGGCTGTTCAGCAAATGCTCAAGCTACTCCCACTTGGCCAGTACTCTTTGTGTGACCCTGAAGAGGTGTGGGCGCTCGGGAGCCTGTTTACTATTGATGGATAGGCTCTAAGAAGTGTCTCACGTTCCTCCCTGTTCGAGGAATTCAATGAGTACCGGACTTCGAACGTCGAAACATAACTGTGAGCATCACCTTGCCTGCTGAGGAGACAGCCTTGGAACTTTTAGGGGAGGTGACGGCTCATGCTTTACATCCCTAGATGTACCAATACGTTACCCAAAGGGGAATATCAAATTTCAGTTGGTTTAATTAAGACCTTTCGTTCCTTTTCATTTCAACACCCCTAATGAAAGTGAATGTAAACATATAACCACAGTTTTTCTTCTTTCTTTTTTTTTTCCCCCTAAGACTTTGGTACTGTGATATGTAAGTTACTAACTGCCATTCCATATTTTTCTGCATATTTATTGAAAAAATAGTCCGTTCAATTAATTCCTCTACATACAGTCCTGTTTAACATTGTTACAGTATAACAACAAGGAATTTGCGTTCCTTATTACAAATTTTGCAAAACGTAAATTAATGCTAGTACTTTCAAGTTCCATCCTCATGAATCACAGATATTGCCGTGGTGGGATGGCTTGCGTGCCTCAACGATACAGATAGCCGTACCGTAGGTGCAACCACAGCGGAGGGGTATCTGTGGAGAGGCCAGACAAACGTGTGGTCCCTGAAGAGAGGCAGCAGCCTTTTCAGTCTGGATGACTGACTGAGCTGGCCTTGTAACATCAGCTAATGTGGCTTTGCCTCACAGCTACTGCGAACGGCTGAAAGCAACGGGAAACTATAGCCGTTACTTTTCCCGAGGACACGTAGCTCTACTGCATGAATATAATGATGGCATCCTCTCAGGTAAAACAATCCTGAGGTAAAATATTCGCCCATGCGGATCTCCGGGCGGGGACTACTCAGGAGGATGTTGTCATCAGGAAAGATAATACTGGCATTCTACGGATCGGAGCGTAGAATGTTAGATCCCTTAATCGGGTAGGAAAATTAGAAATTCAAAAAGGGAAATTTATAGGTTGAAGTTAGATATAGTGGGGATTAGTGAAGTTCGGTGGCAGGATGAACAGGATTTCTGGTCGAGTGAGTAGGATTATAAATACAAAATCAGTTGCAGGTATCACCGGAGTAGGACTGATAATGAATAAGAAAATAGGAATGCGGGTAAACTACTATCAGCAGCACAGTGATCGCATTAACATTGTCAAGATAGATACGAAGCCAACATCGACAATAGTAGTACAGGTTTATATGCCAACTAGCTCTGCCGATGATGAGGAGATTGAAGAAATGTATGAGGAGTTAAAGGAAATTATTCAGAGAATTAAGGGAGGGGAAAACTTAATTGTGATGGGAGACTGAAATTCGGTAGTAGGAAAAGGAAGAGAAGAAAAAATAGTAGGTGAATATGGACTGGGCAGAAGGAATGAAAGAGAACTCGCCAGCGGGCCGCGGTGGGCGAGGGGACTGAGGCGCTTCAGTCGCGGTCTGCACGGCCACTACGGTCGGGGGTTCGAATCCCCCCTCCGGCATGGATATTTGTGCCGTCCTTAGTATTAGCTAGTTCTTAAGTAGCTTGTAAGTTTAGGGACTGATGACCCCGTAGTTAAGTCCCATAAGCTATACAAACATTTGAACATTTGAGAACTCGCCTGGTAGAATTTTGCACGGAACATGATTCAATCATAACAAACACCTGGTTTAAGAATCACGAAAGAAGGTTGTATACGTGGAAGAGACCAGGAGACACCAGAAGGTATCAGATAGATTTTATAATGGTAAAATATAGAATCCGGAACCAGGTTTTAAACTGTAAGACATACCCAGGGGCAGATATAGACTCTGACCATAACTTATTGAACTGTACGCTGAAACTGAAAAAAAGTAGAAATGTAAGAAAATAAGGAGATGGGAGTTGGATAAATTGAGGGAACCTGAGGTTCTGAAGATTTTCAGAAGGAGCTTTAGGCAACAATTGACAGACGCGAGGGGAAATAAAATAGTAGAAGAGGAATGGGTAGCATTGAGAGATGAAATAGTTAAGGCAGCAGAGGACAAAATAGGTAAGAAGGCAAGACCTACAAAAATCCTTGGATATCACAGGAGATACTAAATTTAATCGATGAAAGGAGACAATATCAAAATGCAGTAAATGAAACAGGCAAAATGGAGTACACGCGACTAAGAAATGAGATTGACAGGATGTGCAAAATGGCTAAGCAGGAGTGGCTAGAAGACAAATGCAAATCTGTAGAAGAATGTATAACAAGGGGAAAAATAGATACTGCCTACAGGAAAATAAAAAGACATTTGGAGACAACAAAGGCAGCTCTACGAATATCAAGAACTCAGGTGGATAACCAGTTCTCAGCTGAACAAAGGAAATAAACTTAGAGACAATGTTGTAGGAAGGGAAGAGGAAGTAGATGAAAATGAAATAGCAGATACTATACTGAGATGAATTTGACAGAGCCCTGAAAGATCTAGGTCAGAACAAAGCTCCAGGAGTAGATGACATTCCCTCAGAGCTACCAAAGTCTCTGGGAGAGTCAGCCATGACAAAACTATATCACCTGGTGTGTAAGATGTGTGATGTAGGCGAAATACCCTCAGACCTTAAGAAAAATGTAATAATCCCCATTCCAAAGAAATCAGGCGCAGAAAGGTGTGAAAATTACAGAACTATCGGTTTGATAAGTCATGGTTGCAAAATTTTAACACGAATTAGTTACAGGAGAGTGGAAAAGCTGGTAGAAGGTGACCTCGGGGAAGATCAGTTTGGATTCAGGAGGAACGTAGGACCGCGGGAGGCAAAACTCACTTTACGAATTATCTTAGAATACAGATGAAGGAAAGGCAAACCTACATTTTTAGCATTTGTAGATTTGGAGAAAGCTTTTGACAATGTTGACTGGAATACACTCTTTCAAATTCTGAAGTTAGCAGGGGTAAAATACAGGGAGAGTTATTTACAACTTGTACAAAAGCCAAAGCGCAGTTATTAGACTCGAAGGGCATGAAAGGGAAGCATTAGTTGGGAAAGGAGTAAGACAGGGCTGAAGCCTCTCTCCCATGTTATCCAGTTTGTACATCGAGCAGGAGGTGAATCAAAGCAAGGAAAAATTTGGAATAGGGATTAAAGTTCAGGGGGAAGAAATAAAAACATTGCGTTTTGCTGATGACATTGTAATTCTGTCAGCGATAGCAAAGGACCTGGAAGAGCAGTTGAATGGAATGGACAGTGTGTTGAAGAGAGCGTATAAAGAGAGCGTACATTAACAAGAGCAAAACAAAGATAATGGAATGCAGTTTTAGAAATTCAGGCGATGCTGAACGAATTAGAGTAGATAACGAACAATGAAGGTGGTTGATGAGTTTTGTTACTTGGGTAGTAAAATAACATATGACGGTCGCAGTACAGAGGATACAAAATGCAGAATGGCAATGGGAAGGAAAGCGTTTCTGATAAAGAGAAATTTGCTTACATCGAATATTAATTTAAGTGTAAGGAAGTCTTTTCTGTAGTGAAACATGAACGATAAACAGTGCGGACAGGAAGAGAATAGAGGCTTTTGAAATGTGGTGCTACAGAAGAACGCTGAAGTTTAGGTGGGTGGATCGTGTAACTAATGAAGAGGTATTTAACAGAAATGGTAAGAAAAAGGAATTTCTTGTATACCTTGAGTAAAAGAAGGGATCGCTTGGTAGGACACATTCTTAGACAACGATGAATCGTAAATTTAGCATTGGAGGGAAGTGTGTGGGGTCAAAATCGCATAGGGAGACCAAGATACGCATATAGTAAGCAGATTCAAATGGATGTAGAATGCCGTTCTTATGAGCAGATGAAAAGCTTGCTCAGGTTAGAGTAGGGTGGAGAGCTGCATCAAACCAGTCTCCGGACTGAAGACCACAACAACACACTTTCAAGTTACAGTTCTCGAACGTAATATGTCTACGTACTTTAACTCATTTAAGTTTTTGGAATATTTTCCACTATATATGTATACCAGTTATTACATAGTTTAATACTAATAGATTATGCAAGGGAATTTTTTTCTTTTTTTTCCAAATTTGTTTGCTACAATATTTTCTAGACTTTTGATGTAATAGTACGTATATAAAGTGTTAATCTAGCGTGTATCAGGTTTGAGAAGGATCGCAACGATCCATTGAAACTATGTTATGGCAATAAAGTAACTACAAATAATAGCGCTGTGGTATTTATATTTATTTCATATGTGGCCTTTATTCCAAAGAACTTGAAATCAGTAGCACTCCATATCCGGCAACATGTCGGAGAATAGGGTACAACAAAAATATTTAAAAAATTTACAACAATAATAAGAATAGACCATTGTGACATCATCATTTGGTTGGGTCACGCTCCTTGACACTTGCGAAAAAAAAGCCCGCAACTCAAAATGTAATTTGAGGTTTAAGGAAAGACGACCTACATTTCACCGTGTTTTTAAATGAATATGACCGAAATCTAACCATGATTTTACGACAGAAAAAGCAACGTTACATATGGATAACTCTGTGCCGCGGCGGAGCAGTCGAGCGCATTGAGGAGCTGTGCTACGATGCGCCAGGCGTTCCCCGTCGGGGGTTCGAATCCCCTCTCGGGCATGGATGTTTGTGCCGTCTTTAATATAAGCTAGTTTGTAAGTTTAGGGACTGATGACGCCGCAGTTAACGTCCATAAACTTTACAAACAGTTGAACAGGTGTTTTGGTTTGCACTTACATATATCTGAGTGTCATCAGCGTATAGTTGATATTTGCATTGCGAGAGAACAGTTGAAAAAAGAGTGGTATTAATACTGATCCCATACAATCGATGATACTGCATCTCACTAATCTGACTTATGTATTTGAAATATAAAACAATGTTGGTGGAACGTAAGGTATGAGTGGTACCATTATGCAGCACTTTAAAAAAAATTGCCTGTGATTTTAGCAAGCGGTTTGTTGAAGTCAGTAGAGTAGAAAGTTTTTCTGAATTCCGTAAACCATACAATTGTTGATATGCAAACGGTACACAGTTACAAATAAGTGAAATGAAACGGAAGAAACGTCACAAAAACAGGCTACAAGTGTCGCACACAACCGGAAAACACACGTCAGGAACCAACCAACTCCAGCTAACAAGACGTCGAAACAGAAGTGAGATGCAAAGAAGACACAATACCGTGAGTAGGCTGAATATCAATTTAAAAACTCATAGGTCTAACGTACACAAAAATTTTATAAAAACTGTTTTTAATCTTTGTAGACAAAACAATCTGTACAAACCTTTGTATCATTTACGGACCACAGAAGATGCTTTTAAAATAAAAAGCGAAACGCGTCTGCTGCAAAACACATGTCTTTAATTGGAGTTAGCATAAGACGGCTTATTACCCGGCAAGGCGAAGTGGTAACGCGGCAGTGGTAGGAACTTGGTCACGTGACGAGGTACAGCCGATCTACGGTTACACTAGTGCGCGTTGTTACCTGTAAGTGCGACAATGTAAGGTGAGCGTGGAAAGTGACGTCGACAGGCGCGACGGCTTGCGGTTAACGTAATTAAATTCGTTGACGACGAGAAGCAGGTGGGATTGTCCGTACCAGTGCAGAAGGTGACGGAACGTGCTGCTAAAATGTTAAAGCTGAGCAAGATGATGGTTTCCAAGTTACCGAAATAAGGACACATTGCCGAGCAGAGTGGAAGTCACGTTTTTACGCCGAAGAAGGAGAAGCAACAATCTCACAATAAGTATGTGATCAACGATATGTATAAATATATTATCAGGCAACAATGTCAATGGTATTACGAACAATATAAAGAAATAGCAACTTTGCGAAAATTGCACAACCTTTTGTCGAACAGAGCTTATTTTCAAAGCTAGCAAGGAAACCCTTAGAAAAATTGTTTTGTCTATAGGATATCATTTTAGTTGGTGCCAAAATAAACGTGTTGTTTTGTGCGATCGAGAGGACGTTGTTGCTAAAAGGGCTTACTCTCTCTGGTTTAAGTAAAATTCCAACATCAGAATCAAAGCGACCAGTGGTTTCCGTAGATGAAACATGGATTCACAGGCATTATACAGTAAATAAATATTGGTAAAGTGATAGTGCGCGAGGAGTGTTGTCAAACAAAAGTGCCGATCTCGTTTGTTATTCATGCAGGCGGAGAGATGGGTTTCAAAAAAATGTTCAAATGTTTGTTAAGCTTATGGGACTTAACTACGGGGTCATCAGTCCCTAAACTTACAAACTACTTATGAACTACTTACGAACTAGGACGGCACAAATATCCATGCCCGAGGTGGGATTCGACCCCCCGACCGTAGTGGCCGTGCTGACCGTGACTGGAGCGCCTCAGTCACCTCGGCCACCGCGGCCGGCAGATGGGTTTAATTCCGGGTGAACTTCTCATATATGATTCAAAAACAAAAAACATCCGACTATCACTGAGAAATCCTCGAGGGAGGATCGAACATCCGACAGCGAGCAACCGCGCTCTCCGCAGGAAGACGCCTTAGAGCGCTCGTATACTCCGCTCGTATACTTGTAACATTTCAAAATAGAAACCCTAAAAAAAATTTTTTCAGGCTGTTTGACTGAATAGTCCCTTTCTGTAGTCTCTATTTCCAAAGAATGATGAACTAAAATAAAGATAAAATCAGGACCGAAACTGGCGAAAACATTTGCCCAAGTATAACAGGAAAGCAATCATCTGACTTGAAAAGCTAGATAAGGCATGCAACACTGACCACGTCCTTAAAGCCCTTTCTATACGAGACATGCAAGACGCACAAGAAAGTCGTTGTCAGCTGCAGCGCTCCTTGCGATAGACCGTTGAACTACAAAGAAGCGTTCAAACATTACGCATTTGTCGAGTCGAATGATTCACTGTGTCTACTTTGTTTGTTGTCAACTACAGCAAATGAATCGCCGAGTTAAGATCACTTTTCGAAACTGTAAGATATATTGTGATAACTCAAATGTTCAAATGTTTGTTAAGCTTAAGGGACTTAACTAAGGGGTCATCAGTCCCTAAACTTACAAACTACTTATGAACTACCTACAACTAAGGACAGCACAAATATCCATGTCCGAGGGGGGATTCGAACCCCCGACCATAGTGGCCACCGCGGCCGGCAGGGCGAGTCCCAATCAGAATATGCGCATGAGTGGGAAAAACAATCCCATAATGTACGAATACACCATTAGGAGTGAGCGTATTGATGCAGTCACGGCGTTCAGATATCTAGGCGTAACATTGCAGAGGGATATGAAATGGAACGAAGTGAGTAAGGCGGACAGGCGACTCCGGTTTATTGGGAGAATTTTTGGAAGATATACTTCATCTGTAAAGGAGACTGCTTATAAAAACACTTGTCCGACCACGTCTTGATTATTGCTTAAGTGTTTCGGACCCGCAGCAGACCATTTTAAAGGAAGACGTAAAAGCAGTTCAGAGTCGATAAGCTAGGTTCGTTACTGGTAGGTTCGACCAATGCGCGAGTGTCACAGAAATGCTCAAGGAACTCAAATAGGAATCGCTGGAGGAAATACGACGTTTTCGAGAAATTCTGTTGACTAAATTTAGAGGGCCGAAATTTGAAGCTGAATGCCGAACGATTTTCCTGGCGCGTAAAGATCACAAAGACAAGAGAAATTAGTGCTTGTACAGAGGCTTATAGACATTCTTTTTCCCTCGTTGTGTTCGGGAGTGGAACGGGAAAGGAAATGCGTAGTAGTGGTACAGTGTACCCTCCGCCACACACTTTTCGGTGGAATGCGGTGTATATATGTAGATGTAGAATAGTATTTGGTGTACATGGGTGCGCAGCCGCCCGGAGTTTTTTTAGGAATGTCATTTTCTTGCATAGACTATTATTCTATTAAAATAATCGCTTTATTTCATACATTAGCTATCAGCTAATTTCGCCCTGTGTTACCACTGTTTTACTGTGCTGCGGGTAACACAGGTATCTTAGCCCTTTAAGCACAGTGTAGCTGATCAGCAACATACCTTATTTTTTCCATTATCTCTCAAACTGATCAAAACTTTACCATAAATTCATTTTTAGCTGCTTGTATACTTATGCTAGTAGCTCGTCTTAGATATTATAAGTTGCAGAGTGCCCCTGAATCATTTCGAAAGTTAGCTGCATTGAGTTACTCCTAACATGTGCGTTTATTTACATTAGTATTCCTCCTTTGCCATGTAAAAGTAATCAATGACATACTGTTGTTACATTATGAGTTACTTTCTGGAAAGAAGAGAGGCATAGTAGTGACATTTACTGCATCGGGTACATCATGCTGACCAGTTATGAACAACTTTTTTGCTAGTATCATCATCATCATTAGAGACATTATGCCTTTCATCGTTCAGTCTGGAGCATAGTACCTCTAATAAAATTCCTCCATGATCCCCTATTCAATGCTAACATTGATGCCTCGTCTAATGTTATGCCTTTTACTTCAAAATAATTCTGCACCGAATCTAAGTCCTTTCTTCTTGGTGTACATCGGCTCCTCTTACCCTCCGCTGCCGAGCTCACGAGTCTCTTAGGTAACCTTGCTTCTCCCATGCGTGTAACATGACCCCACCATCTCAGTCTGTTTGCTCTAGCCGCTTCATCTGTGGTATTCATTCCTAGTTTTTCTTTGATTTCTCATTATGGACACCCTCCTGCCATTGTTCCCATCTATTAGTACCTGCAATCATTCTTGCTACTTTCATATATATAACCTCTACCTTATGAATAAGGTAACCTGTGTCCACCAAACTTTCACTCCCATACAACGAAGTTGGTCGAAAGATAATCACTGCTAACTTAGACTTGGTACTTACTTCCTGCTTGCAGAAGAGAGTAGATCTTAGCTGAGCACTCACTGCATTAGCTTTGCTGCACCTCGATTCCAGTTCTTTCACTATGTTGCCATCCTGTGAGAAAATACATCTCAGGTACTTGACACTGTCTACCTGTTCTTTGTTCCTCCTATTTGGCACTCAATCTGTTTAAATCTCTTCCCCACAGACATTACTTTCGTTGTGGAGATGCTGATCTTCATATCATAATCCTTGCACTTCTAATCGAGCTCTGAAATATTAACATTTTTAGTTCCTTTTGTCCTGCCTTTTTTTTTTTTTTTTTTTTTTTTTTTTTTTTTTTTTTTTTTTTTTTACCACAGTTGCTATATTATATTATATTGAAGGTATTTCACTTAACTGTCTATGCAACTGATTTAATAAAATATGCTGTTGCCATATGCATTTCGCCTTTATTTTGGAAGGCATCATCAGTGGCCTGTAATATATACATGATTATTTTTTGTAAAAAATTTTATGCTAGAAGTCAGACACAAAGAATCCTTTTCAAATAATTTAGATTAGTGGTGGTGAATGCTGGAATGGTGTGCTACAATGTAGAACCATTTCAGTTTTTTGTTTTAGGACGTTCACTAAAGATGCTGCTTTTATGAGCTGGCTGTGAACTCACGTGAAGGTCGGTGCCGGGTTGGCCTGCGCAGCGCAGCTGAGAGTGACGTCACGGCCCTGCTCGACCGTCAGCGAGGTGGAGGAGCGCTGCGTGAGGCGAGGCGGCATGCCGCCGGTCGCTTCTGCGGACACCAAATATTATCATGTAATATGGACCTAAAGTTTAAAATACGGAAAAGTATTTATTATTTTCAAATAAATTACACTTCATTATAGCGAAAACAAAAACAGTTTTAAGCCTTCTTCTGTCTCACTGTAATTATTTGTATCGATGAAGTACACAATGTTTTTCTTCTTTTTTAATTTTGCCATTAAAAACTATTTACGTTTGAATAGAACAATTCTTTGTACTCAATAAAGATATCTCAACGTCGCAGAATGTGAATGGAACAAAATAATATTTGCACTACTCTGGAAATGAGTATGGGAAGTCAAGTTTGTCATCTATTTTTCCACTAAGGATACTGAGGTTACTGTTACTGTTAATATGTGTCAGCAGATTAAAACATTTTTTTTAAATATAGTAGTCAGTTTAATGCTTTGGACCACCAGTCCTAACACGTCTACATCTCTAAAAACCACTTAGAACTACCTGGGAAAAGGAGTATATCTTAGTGTAACATTATTAGTCCTTTCTGCCGTTCCATTCACGTACGAATCGCTAAAAGAATGACGGCTCTGCGTGAGCTGAAATTAGTTTGATCTTGTGTTCAGGGTCACTACGGTAAGGAAACGTGGAAGATGGTTTTATGTTTCTGGATTCCTTACGGAAAGTTGGTTCTAGAAACTTTTAATTAGGTTTTGACGGAATAGCTTGGGTCTTTCATCGTCCTGATTACACTGACCCTACCTAATACAATATAACTTAGTAATGTCCTTTTTTTGTATCGATAACCCCAGTTCAGCTATGTAAGAACACTTAAAAACCCTTGTTTTTGACACCTAGTGCATTTATTCGTTGTCCGTGTCTCAGTGCTGTTAAACGTAACATAAATGTCGTAATCTTAAGTATGCAGCGCTTATATCTACCGTTTGGTGAAACTTGGCGTCAGGTTTTTTGTGTGTTCTGTCATAGTGTTACAGACGCCTCATCCGCTTTGCCGATTTTCAGTATATTGGTGTCTGTGTATGGTTTGGTTGTACTGTTGGGGCACTTTTTATTTCACTTTGGGGGGTAAGGAGCGTTAATTTGATCGGACATTTAGTCCGCCAATCCTTCTCCTTTTGTTGATATTTTACATTTCCTTTTTTTTCGTTGTTGTTGTGATTCAGCTAATTGTTACTGGGTTGTCGTATCGATTGTTTTTGGTTTGTGACTTTTGCTCTTTTCGGCTTAAATTAAATTAATACATTATAAATTTATAGTTCCCTGATATGTTTGTTACTTTTCTATTTTGGCTGAGGGCCTTGCGCATTTTTGTTATAATTTTGATTCATTATTTAATTTATGGTTATTTTCCTAGTCTTCGGGTTCCTCTATTAGGCTTCTTGGGACCTTTTGTATATGCCATCGTTTAGGTTTTCAATTTCCTACGTTAGCTAAATGTCTGCATTGGTCTCTTATTAAATCTAATTTTTGGTACACCTTTATGGCAAATTTTTGAATGGCGTCATGGTAAGGTGAGCATTTTATCTATTCTCGATTTAAGCAGCTTCTGCGCATGCGCAGCTGACGTCATTGGATTATGGGTCCTACATTCGTATTTAATAGACAATGAGCACGTTTCTCTGCGTGCTCAGCCGCTAGATGGTATAGCCGCTTCAACAGTATTAGAGACACTATAGTCCGCCCTCCAGCTAAAAAAGTAGCACGTAACCGTTGTATTTGATGCAGAAGGGTTTTATAAAACACACTTCACCCTTGATAGGATTTCTTACAGTTGAAGAATAGGCGGAAAATTTATAATGGGATACTAAACACAATTAATAGGGTGTCTGTATTCAGATGCTCAGTATGGCCGTGGTTGAAGTCAAATCCTGTGGGGGGGGGGAAGGGGGAGGTAATGGTGGTTCGCGTCCTTCTACAGAAAATTTTAACAGTTTCTGGAACCAACAATAACATTTATACACACATTCAAAACAATGTTGCATTAAATGTGTTCCAAGGTCTCCTGAACAATGGCATTAAATGTGACAGTGCATCCTGATGCGGGAATACAGTATTGTGGCTGCGAGCATTACAGATCAAATAGGCTGTGGTATAGGAAGGCGGCAGCGTGGCGAATGGAGATTTGGGTTTGGCGGGAGACGAGCAGTGAAGTGTCCTCTGCAGTGGGGTTGGTCACTGTGTCCTCGGTGTCGGAGTGGTCAATGCGTCTGCCTAGTAAGCAGGAGATCTCGGGTTTGAATCTCCACCGGGCACAAATTTTCATTCGCCGTACTTTGGTATTCTATCTAAATCTAGTACAGTGAAGCCATAACTGATCGCAAATTGCGAGTTATTTCATTCAAAACTATTTTGTTCGACCGTCGAGGAGGTGCAGAGATATAGGAACTGTCGATGGCTTGCCTCGTTCAGCAGCTGATTACGCCAGTTGTTCTGATATTCACCGATAACACCCGTAACTGTCTTCAACCAATCGCCGGAAACAGTTTTGGAGGCAGCCTGGTCAGCCTGAACTTCTTACACACAGCGTCCAGTGAGTGCAGCAAGAGGGTGGTTCCCTGATGTTTTCGGGTTACATTATGAGGGGCCACTGTACGCCAGTGGTGGTCGTAGGAGGCAACCAAACGGATTTACGGTACAGGGGTTACATCGTCCTACGTATAGTGCAACCACATCGGCATCATTTCGTTGAGGCATTCGTTTTAATGCCCGGCTAAGTGGCCCAGCGCATTGAGACGCTATGTTCCGATGCGCGAGTCCGTTCCCAGTCGGAGGTTAGAATCCCCCTCCCCCCACCCCATAGGGCTGGCTTTTTGTGTCGTCTTTAGCATAACGTAGTTCATAAGTAGTTCGTAGGTATAGGGACTGATGACCCCGCAGTTAAGTCCCTTAAGCTTAGCAAACATTTGAACATTTATTCGTATTAATAGACGACATTTCTCACGCATATAGTGCGTTCCTACGTGATAACGAGATCGCAAGGTTAGAATGACCAGAATCTTCTCCAGACATTAACCTTACCCAACATTCATACATTGTAAAGGACTGTCTTTGGACGAGACTACCCACCGAACAATTTGAGACATGTACTCCGAATCGCCGTTGTGGAGTGAGACAAGCTGGACCAACAGTACCTTGATTATCTAGTGGAAAGTATGCACGGGTTCCCACAATGGTGGGAGGGGGGAGAGGGGGGCCATGACGCAAACTGCGTCATTGAAATTTCTTTGGGGGGGGGGTGAAATATCAGAACTTCAGCCTGGGAGAGGGGATTTTACAAAACAATTTACATAATGTGAAATAAAAGATATTTAATTTCAATATAAAATGTGCAAAACAGGACCTAATATCTCAGGTGTGTGTGTGTGTGTCTGTGTGTATGTATGAGTGTGTGTGTCGGGGGGGGGGGGGGGGTGTGAACCTCTGAAAGTATGCCACGACGAATATAGGCCAGTTTACCTAGCATTAGGGGTTCTGGTGTATGCTGGAATGTGGAACACAAATTCAGAATGTCTAGAGTTATTCTCGTACAACTTTCCATGAGCAATAAAGAGAACTGAAACGTTGTTGTTGTTGTATATATCTATTCAATTTTTGTGTAAAGTGTCGTATTCCCTAGAATAGTAGTGATACAATACTTCTTTTGTTGCGTGTATTTGCCCATTTTCTCAGAATATGTCGCATTTTCCGAGAGTGTGGTTAGGCAAGAACCTAACAGTACAGCTAAAATGATATTTACAATTCGCCACTTACCGTAAACAACTGTTTATTTCCAGCAATACTGTGAATTCGGCGCATATGGCTACACAGGAAGAAAAATTGTCAGGGAGAAAAGTTCCAACCAATCATTTGAAATTAAAGTTTTTAGTAGAGCGTTAAGAGCTCTCACTCTCAAATATTGGATACATAAATTTTTTTTCACCCTTTGGCATCTCATTGTTTATGACGTCATATTTACTCAACTAAGTAGTAAGAGTAGTCGGTCATACGCTTTTGTTTTAGAAGTAGGAACCTTGAGGCCGCACGAAGAACAAATCATTTTAACTTCATCACTGGGGGATGAATTGTTATAGAACGCACAAAGTACAGAGACTTTCGCTTTTATATACATAGATGTGTGGCCATACAAATAATAATAATAATAAGAAGAATAATTATGACCAATAAAAAGCCTGCTCTTTGCAGATCTGGAAAACTCAGTAATAATAGACAAGAAGCACTGAAATACATGAAGTCTCTATAAAAACAGGTCTGCAGATATCATACAAAAAACTCGGTACATGGAAAGCAACAAAAGCAACACACAAGTCATGCACATAAAATACAGGCAGATTAAGTGGAAAAATTCAAGAACCTAGGTGAATATACAGAAATAGGAGGATCAAACATAACATCCAACGTAGAAACAACCGATACATTTCAGAAAGCGTACAAACTCACATGGAAACATATAAAGACACGCCAGAATCACACTCTATAATACAGCTGTAGTACCAGAAGCAGTCAGGTATCACAGAAACAGACAAAAATAAAACGTAAAATCCCGAGAAAAATTGTTGGAACAGTTCACAGAGGTGGTATATGGATGAAGAGACCAACCAGAAAAACAGACTCGCAGACATGATCAGAAAACTTCGGCGCTGGACATATTCGTAGGATGAAAAGCAACCGACTGACAAAGAGGATATTTTTGATGTAGTAGAAATGTCAAAAAAATGTTCAACTGTTTGTACAACTTATGGGACTTAACTACGGGGTCATCAGTCCCTAAGCTTACAAACTACTTATGAACTAGCTAAGAATAAAGACGGCACAAATATCCATGCCCGAGGGGGGATTCGAACCCCCGACCGTAGTGGCCGTGCTGACCGTGACTGGAGCGCCTCAGTCACCTCGGCCACCGCGGCCGGCGTAGAAATGTCGGAATCAATAGGGGAATGATAAAAAAATATATGAGCTTCAGATTTTAAGTAAAAGAAAGAAAGACAACAGGGAAAACATGTAAAAGGAAAGGAAACAGGAACACAGACAATGAATGAAGAGGTTTCGGGAAGAGATGAAGGAGGAAGTAAAAGAGAAGAAAACTTCATACTCACGGTTAAACTCTGTCTTAAGGGCAAAAATGTACCGGGTGATCAAAAAGTCAGTATAAATTCGAAAACTTAATGAATCACGGAGTAATGTAGATAGAGAGGTAAAAATTGCCACACATGATTAGAATGTCATGGGGTTTAGTAGAAAAAAATGTCCGACAGATTGCGCTGGACAGCAAAACCTCAGTGTTTGCTACCGTGACGGGTGAGAGTTACGCCGATATGTCACAGAAACCCATCATTCCCAGCCTGACTGATAAACACCTGCTGGAACGTACGATTTTTATGCAGAATGGCGCTCCACCCCATATTGCTAGACGCGTGAAAGATCTCTTGCGCGTGTCGTTTGGTGAATGATCGTGTGCTCAGCCGCCACTTTCGTCATACTTGGCGTCCCAGGTTCCCAGATCTCAGTCCGTGCGATTATTTGCTTTGGGGTACCTGAAGTCGTAAGTGTATCGTGATCGACCGACATCTCTAGGAATGAACACAACATCCAACGCCAATGCCTCTCTATAACTCCGGACATGCTTTACAGTGCTGTTCACAACATTATTCCTCGACTACAACTATTGTTAAGGAATGATGGTGAACATATTGAGCATTTCCTGTAAAGAACATCATCTTTGATTTGTCTTAATTTGTTATGCTTATTATTGCTTTTCTATCAGATGAAGCGCCATCTGTCGGACATTTTTTGAACTTTTTTTTCTAATACAACACAATGTCATTCCAAGCATGTGTGTCAATTTTTACCTCTCTATCAACATTATTCCGTGGTTTATTAAGTTTACAAATTAATACTGCCTTTTGAATTTTTATATGAAAATATAAAATTTCCTCTAGTGAAACAGGAAAAAGGAGTAGAAAGTCTGAAAAATGAGATTGTCAGGAAGTGCAGACTGATTAAGCAGGAGTGGCTAGAGGACAAATGCAGAACCGCAGAAGAATGCGTAACTAGGGGAAAGATAGATACCGCCTACAGTAAAATAAAAGAGATATTTGGAGACAACAGAAGCAGCTGTATGAATATCAAGAACTCAGACGGAAAACCAGTACTAAACAAAGAGGGGAAAGCTGAACGGCTATAGAAAGGAAATAAACTTGAAGGCAGTATTCTAGAAAGGGAAGACCAAGTGGAGGAAGGTGAGATAGGAGACATGATACTGCAAGAAGAATTTGACAGAGGGCTGAAGGACTTCAGTCGAAACCAGGCCCCTGGAATAGATGATATTCCGTCTGAATTGCTGATATCGTTAGAAGAACCAGTCGAGAAAAAAAGTGTATCATCTGGTATGCAAGATGTGTGAGACACGGGAAATACCCTACGACTTCAAAAAGAATATCGTAATTCCAATTCCAAGGAAAGCAAGTGCAGAAAAATGTGAAAATTACAGAACTGTCAGTTTAATAAGTCATGGTTGCAAAATACTAACACGAATTATTTACAGACGAATGGAAAAACTTGTGGAATCCAAGCTCGGGAAAGATCAGTTTGGATTTAGGAGAAATGTAGGAACACGGGAGTCAATACTCACATTACGACTTACCTTAGAAGATAGGCTAAGGAAAGGGAAACCTACGTTTTTAGCGTTTGTCGATTTGGAGAAAGCTTTTGACAATATCGACTGGAATACACTCTTCCAAATTCTGAAGGTATCAGGGGTAAAATATAGGGAGCGAAGAGTTATCTTCAACCTATACAAAAACCAGACAGCGGTTATTAGAGTCGAAGGGCAAGAAAGGGACGCAGAGGTTGGGGAGTAAGACAGGGTTGTAGCCTTTCACCAATGTTGTTTTATCTGTACATTGAGCATGCAGTGAAGGAATGGAAGGAGAAATTTGGAGAGGGCATTAAAGTGCAGGAAGAAGAAATAAAAACATTGCGGTTTGCTGATGACATAGTCATTCTGTCAGAGACCGCAAAAGATCTGGAAGAGCAATTGAATGGGACGGACAGTGTCTTGAAAGGTAGATATAAGATGAACATTAACAAGAGTAAAACGAAGGTAATGGAATGTAATGTCAGAAAACCAGGCGATGCTGAAGGAATTAGATTAGGTAATGAGACAATGAAAGTAGTAGATGAATTTTGTTATTTGGGTAGTAAGATAACTTCTGACGGCCGAAGTAAAGAAGATATAAAATGCAGATTAGCTATGGGAAGAAAAGCGTTTCTAAAGAAGCGAAAATTGTTAACATCCAATATTAATTTAAATGTTAGGAAGTCCTTTCTGAAAGCATTTGTCTGGAGTGTAGCATTGTATGGGAGTGAAACGTGGACGATAAGGAGTACAGATAAAAAGATGATAGAAGCTTTTGAAATGTGGTGCTACAGACGAATGATGAAAATTAGATGGGTAGAGCACGTAAATAATGAGGAGGTGCTCAAACGTTACGGGGATAAAAGGAGTTTGTGGCATATCCTGACTAAGAGAAGGGATACATTCGTTGGACACATTCTGAGACAACAAGTAATTGTCAACTTAGCATTAGAAGGAAGCATGTGGGGTAAAAA
Source organism: Locusta migratoria (assembly GCA_026315105.1). Classification (NCBI taxonomy): domain Eukaryota; kingdom Metazoa; phylum Arthropoda; class Insecta; order Orthoptera; family Acrididae; genus Locusta; species Locusta migratoria. The sequence goes on along the minus strand of CM048744.1, from coordinate 806,024,903 downwards.
TCGAAGAGGGAGACCGAGGGACGAATACAGCAAGCAGATTCAAAAGGATGTAGGTTGCCGAACGCATTCTCAGATGAAGAGACTTGCACAGGACAGGGTAGCGTGGAGAGGTGCATCAAACCAGTCTACGGACTGAAGATCACAACAACAACAACTGACTTTTGATCACCCAGTACAATGATGATGATAATTTTGGGGTGTGATTTGAGCAACATAGCACATTTTAGATAGAGCCAGTATGTATTCAGTCCTTTGCTTGATGTTTAATTTCTCTTGAACTATTCGCTATGCCCTCACTATTTATAACCTGACACACGGTAGCAGCTGGATGTCAGTGTCAGCAGGGTGCTCCACTCCGGATCGCCCGCTGTTCTTGCCAGAGAAGCCGCGCCCCCTGCCGGCCATTAATAATGAATCAAAGCGGCGGTTTGGCCACGTTGTGCCCGGGCAGCTCGTAAAGCCAGCCGCCCGCCGCAGGGCTGGAGCGAGATCAAGGCCGCCTCAAACACTCGTCAGCCGGGGGCGTGGCCACGGGCCGCGTCCGCCCTCAAAGAAGCCCTACGTGACGCTTCTCTGCTAAAGAGCGTTTTACCAGAGTCAGCGCGCCAGTGGTTGTCACTCAGAGGCACTCAGTTCATCTCTCAAGGAGCCAAATTCATATCTCTCGTGAGGACCGTTCATTGTTTTCATTTTTAATTAAAAACTCTATGGTTATATTACTTTCAAATACACTGGTCAAAACAATTATGGGATCAGTTCAGATAACTAATTTCTGAAGTATCCTCATCGGAAGAATGAACTAAAATGGTTCGACATCTTTCTGACGGTTCTATGGAATGGAGACGACAACATTACGGCAACCGAGATAGTGCTAATCAACGAGCTATATAAACTACATAGAGAGGTTATCTCTGGGTTAACAGCGCTCCTTGTGGCAGTAACCAGGAACTTTGACAGCCTTTTTTTTTTTCAACGTCAAGTGCGCCGAGTACGAAAGTTAGACAGAGGCTATTTACGTGTTTTTGGTTTCACATTTTATGTATCGTAGTAAGCTTGAAAAGTTATTTATTAAGCTGAAATAATGCCGAGTGAAAGCGCAGCATATAACTGTACCAATCGCAGTAATAAGACTGTTGGAATATCGTATTTTCAGTAAGTAACAAATGTTACAAAGTGGATTCTGGCTAAAGCGATTCCGACGATATTTACGTTTCCTAACATCTTCAAACAACAAAAACGCCAGCAAGGAGATTCCCAACAAATGTCAGATAGCTGAATCAGCTTCATTTGAAGATATGTCATGTACCCAAGCAGATTCTACACAGAGTACCTACACACAAAATACTAAAATTTCATTAAGTTCGGAATACTTTCCAGGTAACCCCCTATTTTACAACCTGCTGCCTGGACTATATGAACAACGCGCAATCTTTAGTACCTCCACTGGAGATTCACTAAGATCTGCTCCATGACAGAGGTGCACCGTACAGTACAATACTGCGTCACAGTCTTTATCCTCTCTTTGCTCAAGAAATTGCTGCAATAGCGTTGCACCGCTAGTGCGCGACCACACACAGTCGGCGCGAGGGCGAGTCTGCTCTAATTTCTTCTGCTCTGCCTGTGTATATGTTTCGGGGATGCTGGCGCTTCTCTGCCAGTGGCCCACCTACCAATCGGATAGTGCGTTTTAAAACATCGTAAGGCTCGCAAGCCAATAGTGAGTCAGCTAATGTCTTGTTTAGGTATTTCCCTCAAACTAAACAGCGCCGTCTGGAATTCACTTTCCTCTTGCGTCCCAACAAGTTGCAAGTAAACATGATTTGCAGAGAAAAAAGCTATTGTCTCGTTCTTTCTAAAGGGCTTTCAAAGCGTTTTCGAAAGCCTTCGTGTTTCCCCAAAGTGGAAGGAGGAATTTTTAAGTTGTCTTTGTGCATAAGACCACCCGGGGTGGTCTGTTGTGGGTTCTGCCCATCTGCCCTTCCTTGCCAGCCGTCAGCACACGGGTGCCTAGCCTCCGCTTTATAAAAACTCTGAGTGTTTGTTCACTAGTACGCGTCAGCCTTGATTATCTGTTCGCACTTGCGGCATGACCTCGTAATTTACGTATCAAACTGTAATTATTATCATTGAAAATGTCCATACCCCATCGAGTTTATATTCAAAAAGTCGTCTTGAGAAGAATGTGATTGTGAGGTCGGAATATGCAGGAAATTACAATGAGGAAAACGTGATTCCTTACAGTGCAAGTGAATATTGATTTAGTATTTATGATAAGTATCGCCTTTCTGTAACCAGAAAAGGTGTCTTACTGCTCCTATGATTACAAGATGGTGATGCGGATTGAGATGCAGGACATACTTTTGTTGTAATGAAACTTATGGAGGTGCTAAATCAGATTTGTGCACTATGGTCATTATTATTATATGTAAAGTTTACTGTTTTAATTTTGTCCAGCCATCCATTTTGTATGTGACTATCCACCAGCACATGATAATGTATGACTGTCAGACAGTACACCTTCCAGATTTTGTGGAGCAGTTTAATAAGCAGCTTAATGCCAATTGTAAGCGACCAGCAGATGATACCATAGTGTGGAACTGGTCGTCTTAAGTAAATAAAAGATAAAAAATGTGATCTTGGCATCTATCCTTATATTATTATTATTATCCTTATATTAATACTCCCTATGATGAGTAAATTAAGAGACTAGTTTTGTTGTTTTAATGTTTTACATCTACATCTATATCTACATACACACTCCGCAATCCACCGTAAGGTGCGTGGCGGAGGGTACACTGTTCCACTACTAGGCACTTTCTTTCCTATTCATCTCCCAAATAGAACGAGGAAAAAAAGAATGCCTATATGCCTCCGTACGAGCCCTAATTTCTCTTATATTGTCTTTGTGATCACTACGCGAAATGTAAGTAGGCGTCAGTAAGATCGTACTACACTCAGCTTCAAATTCCGGCCCTCTAAATTTACTCAAAAGAAATTCACGAAAAGAATGTCATCTTTCCTCCAGCGATCCCCAATTGAGTTGCCGGAGCATTTCCGTGACACTCGCGCATTGGTCGAACCTACCAGCAACAACTCTAGCTGCTCGCCTCTAAACTGCCTCTATGTCTTCCTTTAAACTGATCTGCTGCGGGTCCCACTTGAGCAATACTTAAGACGTGTGAAGTACATCTTCCCAAAATTCTCCCAATAAACCGAAGTCGGCTATCCTCCTTACAACTGTCCTTACATGTTCGTTCCATTTCATATCGCTCTGCAATGTTACGCCTAGATATTTGAACGACGCGACAGCATCAAGAAGCTCACTACTAATGCTGTATTCGAACATTATGGGATTGTTTTTCCTACTCATGCGCATCACCTTACATTTTTCTACATTGAGAGCTAGCTGCCATTCTTCGCACCAACTAGAAATTTTGTCTAAGTCATCCTGTATGCTATTACAGCCAGTTAAAGACGACACCCTCCCATACACTACAGCATCATCAGCAAACAGCCGCAAATTACAAGTTACTCTGTCTATCAGATCATTTATATAGCTAGAAAATAATAGCGGTCCTATCACACTTCCCTGGGGCACGCCTGACGATGCACTCGTCTCTGATGAAAACTCGCCGTCGAGAACAACGTACTGCGTTGCAATGGCAACAGGATGGTAATGAGCTACAGAAACCTATGAGAGTGTGCTCATACCTGTGACAGTGAGCAGCTGTGCCGGGGTGCTCCTGCGCCGCTCCCCGGTGAGTGCGTGCAGCGTGAGGCAGCTGTAGCGGCAGGAGGCGTCCGCCGCCGTCGCCCTCCTCACCAGCAGGTCACCACTGCTCGTCACCACGAAGCGGCCGCCACCTGCAGGGCATCAATAGTATCAGTTACTGCGATACCTGCAGATAATCATTTCCATCGAACCGTACACTACTCACACGTTGAGGTACTGTACATTAATTCTTCATACTACCTATCCACTTGCCTTTCTCTGCAACATTTAAGGATACAAGGTACTTATAAATGGTGGAAAAATCGACTTTTTTATGACTTTGTTAAATTCTGTAGTCTTTCCACATTATATTGATAGGTACATTATAGGGTTTCAGGTGAAAATGAGCTATATATACCAAATTTGAAAGTTACGGTCATTGGTGTGGTTACCAAAAAGAAAAAGAAAGTGGTGAAATATACCATCATAAGCATTCTCTTCCTGAGCCTGTTATGAATGAAATAAAACCAATTTTCAGAGACATGAGTGACCCTGTTTTGCTTAGTAAATGTCTTCATGTGGGCACATAGAATACAAATGACAACCATTGCATATGGGAAAGAGTACCCAGGAATGATAAAAAGATTGCGGTTTGCTGATGACATAGTAATTCAGTCAGAGACCGCAAAAGATCTGGAAGAGCAATTGAATGGGATGGACAGTGTCTTGAAATGAAGATATAAGATGAACATTAACAAGAGAAAACGAAGGTAATGGAATACAATGTCAGAAATCAGGCGATGCTGAAGGAATTACATTAGGCAATGAGACAATAAAGGTAGTAGATGAATTTTGTTATTTGGGTAGCAAGATAACTTCTGATGGCCAAAGTAAATAAGATATAAAATGCAGAATGCTATGGGAAGAAAAGCGTTTCTAAAGAAGCGAAACTTGTTAACATCCAATATTAATTTAAATGTTAGGAAGTCCTTTATGAAGGCATTTGTCTGTAGTGTAGCATTGTGTGAGAGTGAAACGTGGACGATAAGGAGTTCAGATAAAATGATGATAGAAGCTTTTGAAATATGGTGCTACAAACGAATGGTGAAAATTAGATGGGTAGATCACGTAACTAATGAGTAGGGAGAAAAAGAGTTTCTGTCATATCCTGACTAAGAGAAGGGATGGATTGGTTGGACACATTCAGAGACATCAAGGAATTGTCAACTTAGCATTAGAAGGAAGCTTGTGGGGTAAAAATCGTAGAGGGAGACCGAGGGATGAATATAGTACGTAGATTCTCAGATGAAGGGACTTGCACAGGATAGGGTAGCGTGGAGAGCTGCATCAAACCAGTCTGCGGACTGAAGACCACAACAAAAACACCCAAGAATGTTTTTGTAGGACTAAATACAATGAAATTTGGTGTACTAGATGCAGTGATATGTTTCAATGATGGAGTGATGGGAAGGATGGAAGTCCTGAGAAATTTAGGCATAAAATGTGGCTCCAATATGGAAGGTGAATGGATTGCATATGACAGACAACAGGTGCATGAAGCTCAAAGATTCGCTCTTCAAGTTACCAAAGAAGCAAGAAATGCTAAGTGCTAAAAGAAATGCGAAGAGGAAGCTTGAAGATGATAAAATGCTGCAGGATGAAGAATATGCTTCAGTAATGTTATGAGGAACAGATTAATTGGACTCATATCTTCATTTGAAATTTTCCAAAAGTTGTATTTTTCAGCATTTAGGTACAAATATTCCATAACGTTTGTCAAGCATTGCTCTATTTTTTTTACTCGCAATGGTCCTTACGTATTTAGTATACCTAAACTTTATTGCAGAATCAACTAAATTATAGAAAACTAACTTTTTTATTAGGAGAAAAAATATAAAAATTAAATTGTAAGATTTGATATTTTTATCGTTGTAAGATATATAATAGATGGAATTAAATAGGTATAGTAGATAAGCCATCATGTCATACACATCTGGTAAAAATGTTGTCTCCTTCAAATGTATAACATAGGATTAAATGATACCTCAATTTGAGGAAGCATTTTGGAAAAAAATTGCATCAATATGTTTGTAACTTTTTTAATAACCATAACCAGGTTCAAAAATATTCAAACTACTTTTAATTTGTTTAAAAAGTGTGCTGCATTACCTGATATTAACAAAATATCTTTAAATCACATACATTATAAACAGTGCTGAAAGAAATAAGTGTTGGTTTTTACATAATACTAAGCCGGAAAAGTACCATGTAACCTTAATTTTAGCATCATAACATTTGAGTCACCTGCATAACATAAGACTCATAAATCCATCTGGGGAGTGATCCTTGAACTCTGCAAACAATCACGTTGGTGTTACTGGCGAGAAACTGAAAATTGACTATCTTCTGTGAGGAATGGTGAAAACGGAACTGATGCAAGTCTCCAGTAGGATAGGCGTGTGATTGTAGGTGGAAAGGGGGTTACACTCACGAACAGTAGGAGTAACAAAAAGGAAATCCATTTACAGATCAATTTCTGTATACGGGAAACGGCAAGATAACATGACAGTAGCATTAGTTAGTTTATGAACATCTACATCTATAAAAATACTCTGCAACTCACATTGAGTGGATGGCAGAGGGTTCATCAAACAACTTTCATGATATTTCTCTCCAGTTCCATTCTCTAATAGCTTGTGGGAAAAAGGAACACCTAAATCTTTCAATTTTCGATCGGATTTCACTTATTTTATTCTCATGATCATGTCTCCCTATGTAGGCGAGTGCAAACAAAATATGTTCGCATTCGGCAGAGAAAGTTGGAGAAACAAATTACATTACAATGTTCCAGCCTTCTGGTGAGTATTCTTGCAATGCTCTTTCCCATACGTGAAATAATACTAATTGTTCTGTAATCTCCACATTTCTGTGCTAGCTGTTTCTTCTGAAGAACAACCACTGTGATGTCCAAAAGTCCTTGGGCCATTCTCCAATTTCATAGATTTTGTTGCAGAGCTGCGTCAGCGCTTTCAAACCTTCATTTCCGATTTCTTTCAGCAAGTCCGCCGGTAATTCGTCATTTCCTGTGGCTTTCCTTTGCTTCATGTCCTTTATCTCCTTCTTTATTTCCATTGACAATATGCTGGGTCCTTTTTCGTCTTTATCATCGTCTCCTCGATCTCTATTTCAATGCCATGCGGACGATGTTCCTTATCGTAGAGTTACTTTACATATTCTTCCCATGTTTTCAGCACCTCCAATTGTCCAATTATCCTGTAGAATTTTCTATCCCGAAGGTCCGTAATCTTTTGTTCTCGCTCTGTTCCAGCTCCTTCGTTTTCTGGTACATGAATCGTACCTTCCTTTCCTTTGTAGTTCCTCTATTTCCTCACATATTTCTTCTATGTCCTTTTCCTTCGCTTGACTTTTTCTCTTCTGAGGGCATTTTTAAGTCTACAGTCTTCAGTCTTGTTCATAAATATTTTTATACTTCCTCCTTTCCGCCATCTTCTCTAGCAGCTCATTGGTGATCCATGGTTTTCTCGCTTTCTTTGCTCCCCCCCCCCCCAACTAGATACCGTATGTTATATTTATGAATACAGAAAAATTACACTTTAAATGCATGTTTCTGATGATTTGTGATATCAGAGGCCAGAAGACTATTAGACAGAAACCAGGTGTAGTTAGATGACAGACAGCACGCAGCATAAAAGTTTGGTAATGGTCGATAATTTGGTTTACGGAAAATGGCAGTTGAGTTTGTTGCTGTGTCTTTCTTTAGACTGGATTGATGGGGACTCAAAACACTCAAACAGTACTGAAAACTAGTTCATGCTTATGTTGTATATGCGTCACGCTGATAGGTGAACCGCATCTTTCCTAAATTCTTGCTACAAACCAAACACGGCCATCTGCCTTCCCTACAACTATCTTTACATTTCATATCGCTATGCGACGTAACGCCTAGAAATTTAATAGAGGTGAATGTGAAACACGTCCACTGAATGTGTGGTCGTGTTCCATTTTGAGTTATTCATTACTCTTAAGTGGTTCTCCGCCATTATTATTGTCTATTTGTATGTCAATTATTTTGTTCCTTTATTAATGATCGATGCCCAATATTTATATATGTGATTGAACTTGTGTTTGTATGAATGTGAGGTTGCTTTTAATACTGACTGCCTGCTGCACAATGGCTTACAGTCGCCGCCTCACGCTTTAGACCTCGTTTACTTTAGTTGAGAATGCATGGCTTCGTATGACTTCTGCACTGCCGTCTGTTGTGTGGCCAGAGACAGGCTTACTTGGCAAGATGGTGAGGTGGTCTGTTATTAGTGTAGTACCAACATAATCATGGGCGAAACTGGTGACAAAAGAGACATTTCTGCAGCTCAAGTAAAGGGTATTAACTTCTCCAGGTAGCGAGGGTTGGTAGACAGTAGCTCTGAACGCACTCTGGATCGCTTTTAGCGCGCCATACAACCAGTGTGTGGAGGGGAAGGCTTTTGGCGTGGCCTGAGGCTTCACTATTGCTGCGACCGCATAAGTGAGTATATCTTCGAATCATGCTGAGGGGATGGCACGCTGTTAGAACTTTACTTTGTTCGTGACCAGGTAGTCTTGGTTCATCAATGATAGTTTCTTGAGTATTTCTTTCGCTATTTGAGGTGAAGTGTTTCTTAATTTACAGAACTCGAGTAATTCGGTGTAAATTTACTAATAGCATTTTGATTCCAGTGCTGATTTTGTGTGCGGTTTTCTCAAGTTAGAATACACGTGTGTGTCCTTCAGCCTTTGTGTAAACTTAGTATGTTTGAATTTCCTAGTTGTTTTATTAACTAACATTTACACGACGTCTCTGTTTCCACGAGTATGCTAAATTTTTCTTAGATTTTTCTGGATTCATTCAATCTTTCCTTTCTTGGTATGACCGATTGCACAATGTGCTTTCATAACAGTCATTACTTTAGCCTTCAGCCACGTGTTTACTGATACTAGCTTTCTTCTATATGAATTCTCGTGTGTGCTTTACATGCTTATTCTAAATTAATTTGTTTTTCTAAATTCTATGTAATTCACTGTGGTCGCACACCACATGGTACTTAAGGATAATATGCCACTGCCTCCTCGCACATGAGTTTGTTTGGTGCATAGTTGATTTTAATTTGTGCTTGAAGACACCTTCCATCTTGACAAAATGCCGCCGACGCTTCATTTCGCCGTTGCTATCAAGTGTTGCTGCATGAGTAATGTGTGACAAGCATTATGCATGTGTCTGTGAGTGAATGAATGTGCTTTCCTTCTGTGAGTGAATGAATGTGCTTTCCTTTATCCACTGTATATTTGCAAATTTCCTCCCATGTTACCTCCATATTCATAAAGGGCAGCGACAATTTATTTGTTATTTAATTCACTTTTGTACAAGGTGTGTGCTTAATTTGGTATCCCCCACATTTATTTGCTTGTTCATTTTATTGGATAGATAATGATTTAAAGTACCAAACCTCTGCTTTATAATTTCATGCTCCCCATCCCATGTATAATTATCTATTCCTTTTTTAACATTAATTTTATATTTGTTAAAACGTTGGGTGCTCCCTTAAGGAGTGAGCAGTAGTGTTGCGCAAGTACTGTGGCCACTAGTAAAGTAATTTAGAGCAGCAGTGAGCGTTTCAACTTGCATCTGCAGATCTCTACTGCTCGAGATCTTACATAGAAAACTTAACAAGGTACTTTCAGTTGAATCAATCAATACATTAATAATGCTGTACCCAATCATTATGAAATGATTTTCTAATTATATGCAAAACTTTGAGTTTTCTGCATTTAGCTGCCACCATCCATCATATCAGCAACAAACTTTGTTTGTTATCTTGTGTCCTCTAACGGTCACTGGACAGGGACACTTTTATCATCAGCAAACAGCCGCTGATTGCCACTCAACCTGTATGTGACGTCATTCATCAAGATACAGAATAAAAGCTATGCCAACAAATTTCTCGGGGCCCTTCTGCCGATACTGCGATGTTGGCTGTAGGTTCATAGTGATGACAGTTGTCCTGGGAAACGCAGCAATTCGGAATTTGTGCCATACTGAATATGAAATACGGGAAACAAAGTAATTCATCACCAGATAAAAGGAAAGTGTGACGAAAATAAAAGCTCGTATAACATTGATGGCGTTTCCAACAGAGTACTAAAAGCTTGTTCCCAACAGATAAGTAGGATTCTCAGCCATATATGTAACAGCTTCCTGTATTTTCCACAGCAGGCCCAAACAAGCTACTGTTACAGGATATCGTAAAAAAGGGGACACGTCTGGTGTAAAAAAATAAAATAAAATAAAAAAAAAGCCCAATCTCAATTCTGACAGCTGTGACCAAAATTCTTGAAAAATTAATATGTTGAAGAGTAGCTTAACATATTTGTAAAAATAAATTATTAACAAAATGTTAGTTTGGTTTTCAGAATGCCTTATGCGCTTTTACTGATTAAATATTAAATGCTCTGACGACCGTAAATCACCCGACTTTTTGCGATATCTCAAAGGCTTTTGTTTGTGTAAATCGTGGAATTCTTCTAGATAAGTTCGAGTATTTTGGTACGAGTGGGACAATGCAAAAATGGTTGAACTCTTACTTATCTGGAAGACTGCAGAAAGATTAAATAAGCGGTTCACACAATGCCCGAAAGTCAGTTGATTCATAAAAGTGGGGAGCTATCAAGAACGTGGTCGTGATCATGGATCATGGGTCCTTTGCTGTTCTTAATATATATCAAAGTCTTGCCATTCTATGTGCCAAAGCTAGTCATATTTTCTGACGATACAAGTATTGGAGTCACACCTGGCAACAAGAATTAACTGATTAAATTGTAAATAGTGTGTTTTAGAAAGTTATTGAGTTATTTTCTACAAATGGACTCTCACCAAACTTTGATTCGAGGGTGAGTCGGTAAATAAGTTGTAAACTGAGGTAGACACGCCAGTACTGCGCGCCGTGCACGACGCATCCGTCTTGTGGTTGAAGGAACTAAATAAAGTGATAGCTCAAGAGACTCATTTGTAAGATGAAACGCTCCCACAAAAATTTCAAGCTCCAGCCTTGTAAAAGCTTCTCGAACGATGGGCCGAGTGTTTAAATTTACTGGTGGAGTCAGCTGAAGAGTAAAGCAATTTTCAGGTCGTCTGTGTGACAGTCGAGAGCCTTGCTAATTACACTACGCTGACAAACGTACCGCTGGTACCTCAGTACAGGTACAACTGTTACGTGCTGGACTTTGATCTTGATTTTCGAGGAAACCAAAGCGCATTGGAACAAACTCTTTTAACTTGGTGGTCTGGTGGAGTTCCCGCACAACATACCTGCGGTAAAAAAAGGTAAAGCGGTCAACAATGCGAAGATTGGTTTGGACACCACAATGCTTTACTAGGCATGGTCCTGTTTGGAGGTGGTATTCCGTTGCCTTCCTCCGACCTTCGAACTGAATAACCCAGTCAGTTATAGGGGGACTTACAATTTAACGTGGGTTCTGAACCACGGTGCTACTCGGTACTTTTTACATGAGCAATACTGCCAGAGGTGAAAGAAGTGGAAAGTGACGGACAAAGCTCCTAGGACCCGGCGACCTGCGACCCATCATAATTTGTTTGTACCATACTTGATGTTCCCTTTGTAAGACAGACTACTCAAAATTTTTGTATATGCAACTGATGTGAGATTGAACTGGAATGAACAAATTGATGATCTACTGAAACGAGTTGAGCAACTTCCGCTATTATGGTTTGCCACAAATGTTGGTGAAACATAAGTAAATTTGCTTACTTTACCTATTTTCAATAACTTATTTCGAATGGCATTGTATTTTGATATAATTTATTACTGAGTAAAATATTTTCTTTCAACAAATTTATATAATTAGAATAATTGTTGCAGCCCTCTCCCCCCCCGAAGATCATCCCACAGAAATTTATTTAAATATCTATCTTCATAGTGTCTTCACAATATATATTATCACTTATGAATTTCGTTACCACTAATCCAACCCAATTTAAAAGTAATAGCAATGTCCATAGCTGTAACATTTGGAGAAAGGGATGAATTAGACCTATTGCTTTTACAAAAATCTTCAGTCACAAAATAGCAACGTCTGACAGATAGCCCACTAGTAATGAATAATAACACCGTCAGGTATATTCTAGTTTTATTACTTATTGGAAACCAGTTTCAATGGACCAATCTATCATTTTCAAACACTTATAACAGGGAATGTTTGTAAATCTATCGAACTCAGCTGCATGGTTATTAGTCCATAGCTTACAAACTACTTAAACTAAGGTAAACTAACCTAAGGATAACACAAGCACCCATGCCAGGGGAGGGGGGGGGGGGACTCGAACCCTCAGATGGCGAACGGCGTCCCAATGCGCATGTCTAATTCGCCGGGTCTTATATAAGGTACTCTGCGTTTTTCTGTGTTAGAAACAACAAAATAACTGGTGTCGCACATTCATGTGGCATTATAGCAAGGAGAACCAACAGAAGTTCCTATTGGTCCTCCTTGTTATACTGTTACATGAATGTGCGACAACAGTTATTTTGTTGTTTCCAACACAGAAAAAATGCAGGGCCTGAAGATGGTGGTTTGGTCCATTGAAACTGGTTGCCAATAAATAATAAAATGAGAATACAGCTGACGGTGTTATTATTAATTACTATATATACTGCAGAAGCCCCATCGTCCATACACAAGACCGACAAAATCATCCAAGATAGCCATCTGCATCTGACAGTAAATTAAAAGAACTCCTGCATCTCAACTCCTTGTAATATCGTGTAAAGACACTCCATTATTATTGATCTATAGAACAAGTATTAATCTGTGATGTAAAGGTAATTGCCAGTAAAGCTTCACCTGGAGGGAAGATTACGGAATACGTAAGTGGATGAGATGGTAGAAGCAAAGCAGCGTAGGACGGCTCATTTGACGGAGGAGAAGATGCCTAGTGGCTCTAAGAGACCAAATTCTCATTTCTTCTAAGCGGGAAAGACCAGAGGAGTTCCTAGAGGACTGGGGCAATGGAAGCTAACGATGCCCTCGCTATTTGCGCAGCAACGCTTAACGAGAAACCAGTTGCGAGCTCCGAGCTTCTTTGAGAAGAAGAGCCGAGACACGGCGGGAGAGCATTCTGCTGCGGATGGCGCCTGGCGGATGTCACTTGACTGAGGCCAGGTGAGAGGGGCGGGAGGGGGGGAAGTAGACTCCCCCACCCGCCCATTACGAGACGGAAATGGAACTCTCCCGGGAGCGAAACACTGCTTTCAAAACGAGCAGTCGTGATGGCATGCGCCGACTCCTAATGAAGTAAGATTTGATTAGCAAACAGCGAAAGTGGGGGGCGGCCGCCGTCAGCAGGAGAGCCGAGAGGCAACGCCGCTTTTCCTAGAGGGCGTGCAGACGCGGACCCTCGACGTCAGAGGCTCCCAGAGACAATTACCTGCGACGGTAATACGGTATTAGCTCGTCTCGCCCACCCCATCACCACCGCCTAACTAAATAACTAAACTTTGAAATAATAATCGTTGCATTTTCAATTTTGTAATGAGATGTTATAACTGCGTAGGTTTCCGCGGCCAGACCCAAGTTCAACACGGATTTAGAAAATATCGTTCATGCGAAACACAACTAGCTCTTTACTAACAAGAAGTGATGAGTGCTATCGACAAGGATTCTCATATTGATTCCGTATATCTTGATTTCCAGAAGGCTTTTGACACCGTTCCTCACAAGCGGCTTTTAATGGAATTGCGTGGTAATGGTATATCACCCCAAATTTGCGACTGGATAGGGGATTTCCTGTCAGAGAGGACACAGTTTGTAGTAATCGATGTTAAGGCATCGAGTAAAACAGAGGTGATATTGGGCGTTCCACAGGGTAGTGTTTTTGGTCCTCTGCTGTTCCTTATTTACATAAACGATTTGGGAGAAAATCTAAGTAGCTCTCTTAGGTTGTTTGCAGCTGACGCCGTCATTTACCGTCTTGGAAAATCATCTGAAGATCAAAACCAACTGCAGAACGATCTGAATAACATATCACTGTGCTGCAAAAATTGGCAGTTGACTCTAAAAAATTAGAAGTGTTAAGTCGTCCACATGAGTACGAAAAGAAATCTGTTAAACTTTGTTTACAAGATAAATCAATCAAATGTGAGGCCCTAAACGCCACAAAATACCTAGGAATTAGTATTACTTCAAACTGGAATTGGGAAGTACACGCCGTGGGAAAGGTGAACCAGGGACTGCATTATATTAGTAGAACCCTTAAAAGATGCAACAAAAGTACTGAAGGAACTGCATACACCACGCTTGTCCAACCTCTTTTGGAGTATTGCTGCCGAGTGTGGGATTCTTATCTCAGGTGGGTTTGACGGAGGACATCGAAAGAGTCAGGGCAGCTAGTTTTGTATTGTCACGATACAGGATCTGGGACGGCAATCATTACAACAACGGCGCTTATCGTTGCGACGTGGGCTACTTACTAAACTCCAGTCGCCAACATTCTCTTCCGAATGCGAAAATATATTGTTGACTCCAACTTCCATGGGTAGATATCAGAGCTTGAACGGAGAGATTCAGGTCTTCTTTCTTCCCGCGCGCTGTTCGAAAATGGAATGGGAGACAAATAGTATAAAGGTGGTTCGATGAACCCTCTGCCAGGTACTTAAATGTGATTTGCAGAGTATCCTATGTAGATGTAGAGATGTAGACATAAAAGTTTTCTGGTTGTTGTACCGCGTCATAATGTAAGATGGCTATTACTTTAATAACTGACATTTCGGCTAACGATACAGTGGCCTCCTTCTCGGTATACTGATGTGAGCTGGTTGTTACGCGTCACTATATTTTGTCATTACTGTCAACTGCAACATTACGTCATAACTTTTAAAATCATTGATGTTATTGGTGATTTTCTTGGCGGAAGAGTGGAAACTTTATTAGGATGCTGAGGAGGAAGGAGTGCCGGAGGCAGTGGCCGAGCGGTCTGCGGCGTGGCAGTCACGGTCTGCACGGCTGCTGCGGTCGGGGGTTCTAATCCCCCCTAGGGTATGAATGTTTGTGCCGTCTAGTTCATAAGTAGTTTGTACGTTTAGGGACTGATGACCCCGTAATTAAGTCCCATAAGCTCTACAAACATTTGAACATTTGAATTTGTGGAAGGAGTGGGAATCAGCCGTTGCCTATTGCTTCTTGCATAGCGATACGTGTTTGGCGGTCATGGGTGAATGAGGTGAGGACTCCCGTTTGTGTCCTGCTCTCCGCTGGCCGCGTGGCGTCAGTTGCTTACTCGTACTGGTGACGCTCGCGAGTTGTATTGTCAGTGGGGCATATTTCGCTGTGATAGCTGATAGCCAGGTGGGGGCAAGCCTGAGCAACGCCACCTAGGTACAAGGCCCGTCCGCTACCGGCTTTACTTCACCTGTAAAGGAGACCGCGTATAAAACGCTTGTACGACCACGTCTTGAGTATTGCTCAAGTGTTTGGGACCCGCAGCAGATCAGTTTAAAGGAAGACATAGAGGCGGTTCAGAGACGAGCAGCTAGATGTGTTACCGGTAGGTTCGACCAAAGCGCGAGTGTCACGGAAATGCTCCGGCAACTCAATTGGGGATCGCTGGAAGAAAGACGACGTTCTTTTCGTGAATTTCTGTTGAGTAAATTTAGAGGGCCGGAATTTGAAGCTTAGTGTAGTACGATCTTCTGCCGCCTACTTACATTTCGCGTAAAGATCACAAAGACAAGATAAGAGAAATTAGGGCTCGTACGGAGGCATATAGGCATTCTTTTTTTCCTCGTTCTATTTGGGAGTGGAATAGGAAATACCTAGTAGTGGTACAGTGTACCCTCCGCCACGCACCTTACGGTGAATTGCGGAGTATGTATGTAGATGTAGATGTAGATGTAGTAGTCATAACGCATGCAAACTGTTTGTCTTACATAGCGTTGTGGTGAATTTGGGAATACGTACACATTGCACATTGTGTTTCAGAATGTTCTTTATGGTATTGATGTGATTCACAGACAAATTTGCTTTGATATATTTATGAACTATTAGTAAGATATATTACCGATATTGGAATCGGACAATTCATATTAGGCATTTTGTCTCATACCAGCAAAAATCTGCACGGAGAATCCCATAGATAACACAAAAAACATTCTGAAACAGTGTGAAACGTGTACGTATTCTCAAAATCAGCTCAACACTACATAAGACAAATAGTTTGCTTGTGTTAGGACTTCTCTTGGCAGGCACCGTATAGACCTTGTATCTAGGTGGCGTTGGCCTGAGTCCATCTTCTCTTAGGATGTTTTAAAATTTCGATGGCTTCTCTTAGCTTGCGTTTAACCATCCCTGGTTGCATGGCATTGTTACATTTTACCTTTCGCAGCAATCTTGCTGGTGTTCGCCTACTGCATATTTATTGTGTTGGCCCATCGAATGTGGCGTTCATGTTCGCGTATGCCACTGTCCTCCCTGTCTCACCTATGTATACTTCTCCACACTGGTATTCCACCTTGCTTTCTCCAGCAGCGTTTAGTGCCTCTATATTGTCCTTTGTGAAGGCAAGTACATTCTGGATCTCTTGACAACTATAGAAGACAGGCTGGACACCAAACGTTTTTCACATACTGCTGCTTTTTTGCTTTTTATCGACTTCCTGCCTATCGCGGTTTCTTTCATTTGTATCCATGGTGGTGTGGATCATTTTGTGATTGTATCCCTTGGTCAGAAATGTTGTTTGAATTTCTTTGATCTCAGCTGTTTTGTTGTCTTCATCACTTAAGCGCTGCGTGCGAATTGCCAGTGAACGGATGACAGTTCTACTGTGCTGGGTGGTGGTTGGATTGGGCGTGCAGATACCTATCAGTATGTGCAGGCTTCCGATATACCCTGTGCCTAAGGGTGGCATGCCTTGTAATGTAAACTTACACATCTAGGAATGGAGTAGCACCGTCCTTCTCCATTTCTAATGTAAACTGGATCTTCTTATGCAATTTGTTCAGATGATCACAAAGTCTGTGTAGCTCCATCTCTCCGTGTGGTCATAATGCGAAAGTGTCGTCTACGTCTCTGAATCAGCATCATGGGTATAAAGGAGCGGAGCAAAGTGCCGTTGCTTCGAAGGCCTCTATGAATATGCCGGCTGCTAACGGGGATGGAGCCCCACTGCTACGCTGTCATTTTGCTCGTAGTATCTTTCTTGCCACTTGAAGTAAGGTGAAGTGCCGGCCGCGGTGGCCGAGGGGACTGAGGCGCTCCAGTCACGGTCTGCACGGCCACTGCGGTCGGGGGTTCGAATCCCCCCTCGAGCACGGATATTTGTGCCGTCCTTAGTCTAAGCTAGTTCATAAGTAGTTTGTAAGCTTAGGGACTGATGACCCCGTAGTTAAGTCCCATAAGTTCTACAAACATTTGAACATTTTTTAAGTCGAAGGTAAACACAACTGAACCAGGTCACATATGTCTGGCAGGACATGCTCTTGTAAGATGCGAACAGTTTCGTCTACTGGCACTAACATTTTGATAACAGAGAATTGCCATATGTTAAGTGAGACTGATCAGTTCAAATAACCACTGTTCACATAGTAAGCTGTAGTGGAGGCCCACGTTCAGGATCTTGTTAAAAAAAAGTAAATACAGCGTTGTCTATCATTAGAATGAAATAGGTGATAGTTTAACAGGAAAAGTAGTCTACTTTGATTCTTTTCATTCGCTTTGGGCTACTCTTCTATTTCAGAAGTATTTACGGTGCAGTAACGCGCGGTTCGAGCAATATATGAACTATGATCGCGAATCTCTTGTAGAACCCTGTGAATTCTGACATCTGCCTCTCAGTACATGTTGTTTTCAACGTCGTTGTTAACAATATGAGCACATTGCCAAGAGTTAACAGCTTTCACTCAGTTAATATTAGACAAAACAGAATATGAATTTGGATTACACCTCTTCGAACCTTGTGCAAAAAGGCGTGCAGTTTGCTTTAGCAGCCATTTGCAATAACCTGCCACAAGAATTTAAAGAATCTTAGAAGTAATCCAAGCACTTACAAGTCTAAACGGAAGGGTACGCATGGGTCACTCTTCCTATTCTCTACAGGAACTCCTGCAAAAATTATTGAATTTAGTGCCTATAGTTTACGCATATAGAATGAAATAAGATTTTAAATTAGTACTTATTTTGTGAAGAAATCCGTGTTATTTTTATGTAAGAGCGATAACACTTGTTCCTATTGTATTTAGTCATATATAATTTATTCTGCAGAATTTTAAATTGTCCAATTAAGAGAAAATGGGTGACATGAAAATTTCTCGTTTTTGAATGCATGGCAGAGCTGATCAGAAGTAGAGTCTAAAGTTGTTATCACATGTTTTCACATTTGTAGTTGTATATTTCACCAGTATTAATTGCTAAATAATTAAAGTTGTTTAACAAATCGTCGTGCCAAACTGTTTCAGTCTACAGTATGCCATATTCAGATATTTCTATCTCGGAATGAAAAAATTGGGTTTCGAAAATATTTGAGCACAATTACGCGTAAAACATCCGCCTATTAGCTGGAATGTCGCCATCACTTCAGTTATAATCGTGCTGTCGGCTATCCAGATTTCCCTATCACGGATATTTTTGACATTTATTTCAATTATATTCCTGGAATTGAAGTGTCACTTTACAAATCCCGGACCGTAAGCCTTCTATATTTAATCAGTAATCGTATGCAAATGCGAGTATTTGTAGTAACAGAAGTTTTGTTTCCAAAACTAAGTTACTGCGAAATTGTTTTACCGTAATTTCATACTTTAATGTTTCCAAACATCATTACCGAAGTAAATTTTCGGATTTCCTGGCAGTCTTGCAATGATCTCATCTGAAAGATATTACGCTAAGAGAGGGAAATCTATGTTAACCTTAAAGGCTCCTGACTTTAAAAAATGAATATTCCTGTAGGAAACACTGAAATCATTTAAGAACGTTTGAAATAAATGAATTCCTAATTTTTCTGGTCGATTCCCATTTTTCCAGAAGTTGCAATAAATAGTAAACTACATCACGCCAGAGTAAATTTACTATTAAATATATAGTACTCATGTACTAATAATAAGCTTTAATTTATACTATATTCGGAATTTAGTGTAAAAGTTGTGATATTCGGAAAGTCACGACATCCCGCGCGAATATTAGCAAAAATGGCATCCACTGGTACATATTATCTATGGTGTAACGAGCATCAGCCAATCTCTCTCTCTCTAAATTGTCTAACAGATCAGAGAAGCCAAGTGAGAATCATGCACAAAGTGATCAGTAAAGAGAGATGAAGTCAGATGAGTTCCGTGTCCTCAGACCTCAAACCGTGTCACTATCGGTTATGGGGTTACCTAAGTCACAAGTCTACTGCTATCGCGTGATCTCATTAGGGTTACTAAAAGACAACATTCGACGGCCATTACTCCCCATACTGGCTGATATTCTGTTCACAACATTGGCCATCGATTATTGGTATTTCTGACGAATGACGTCCGACATAACGTGCACTTCCAAAAAATTAATTGTTACGTCAATTCCTGCTTTTGTATCATATGAAGCGCTTCTGTTGGTCGGTTTCGGCACTCATCATTTGCTTTAAGAGAACCCCATACCATTCGAAGAACATGTGTCAACTTTCACCACTCATACTACGTTATTCTGTGAGATATTTCTAGTTTTGCAAACGCTGACAGACGTTTGGTTCACCCTGTTTGTGAAGTTAATGAGAAATATTATAAATCGCTTTCGTTGCTGAAACGGTATTCAGGCTTCATAGCCTATCAACAGTTGACTTGAACTGAAAGGAAATATTTGGCAAGGTAGAGAACTTGTATAAATCTTTCTACAAAAGTCGATAGTTATACAGGGTGTGCCATTTTAATCTACTGCGGCCGATATATCTGGAGTGCACAGTTCTGCCAAAAATGTCTAGTGAATGTTGTAAGGTTTGAAGGAGGTCATGGAATGGTTAACTCGAAATGACCTTGAATCCTGTTTACAAGGTCAAGTTCATTTTTTTCAAATGGTAACCTCTATTTTTTATTCCATATTCGTATTCTACATGAAAAATACGCATTTTTGTAAGAAACCTTTTTTCTCGATAAACCATTCGTTTCTCGCCAAATGGCAGTTCATTGTGTCTTTCCAAGGTCACCGGTATTTCGAGAACGAAGCAAGATCGGGAAACATTTTCAATGAAAAACTTCTATGGTTTCTGAACTAAGTCCACTGGTGAAATTTTCCTGAACTTGTAGTGACCTTGAAATTCTTCAGTACGGATTAACCTTAAAATAAATACCGTCGGCATTAGCATAACCAAACGTGGACCCCTTGAAGGTTGACGAATCAGAGACCAGCATCGTGCTCACACCAACACATTCAGAAAAGGGTGGAGCTTCGAGGCTAGCTAATAAGCGTCATTGTCGGGGAATCTGGCGACGACTGATTGCAAAATATGAATATGGAATAAAAAATAGGGGTTACGATTTAAAAAAAAAGAACTTGACGTAGGTTTGGCCTTGAATACAGGGTTCAAGGTCATTTAGAGGTAACCTTTCCACGATTTCCTTCAAACCTTACATCTTTTCTGGAGACATATGTTACAGCACTGTGCCGCTCCAGAGATATCGGCCAGTGTAGATTAAAATGAGACACCCTGTATTTCCTAGCTGTGTATCGTTTAATGCGTAAAGAATTAAATATAAGATCCAGTTCTAATAATTAAGCTACGTAATAACCTGCTGGAAATAAAAATTACTACATTCACTCAAGATTTATAGCTGGAACATTGCATACGGAAAACATGAAATGATTACATTTAGAAATCAATAGCTCAAGCTCTGCTGAGGTACTCAGTCGCCCTATACTGAAACACAGGTATTAGTACGTGGTTTAGCCTCCACAGGCGCAGTGCAGGTGCTGATCCTGGAAACCATTTGGTCTTACAGATGCCGCATACGCCTGCTTAACTGATTCACATAGTTCTTCAAAAGTCACGAGTTAACGAGTCGCACGTGTCCATTGTGCCCCAGGAGTAACCCACACGTGTTCGATTGGAGACAAATCCGGAGATTGTTATGGCCTGGGAAGTTGCTGCTCGTGTTTCAGAGCATGTTGAGTTACACATAAAGTGTTTGGGCGAGAATTATCCTATAGTTTTCAAAATAAAAAGCCAAGATCGCACATTAATAATTTATTAAATGACGACCGGTTTCGGTGCACTGTGTCACCATCATCTGGTCTCATATATGTTATAAGCTGGCCATCTTGTTAAAAAAATTGCATATAAAATAACAAGGGCAAAATTGCACTTAGTAACTATATAAAAATACACAAGTTAAAAACATGACAGCTTACAAAATTCTCGGACTAAGCTGTCATGTTTTTAACTTATATATTTTTATATAGTGACTAAGTGCAATGTTGCACTTGTTATTTTATACCCAATTTTTTTTAAGAAGGTGACCAGCTTATAACATATGTGAGACCAGATGATGGTGACACAGTGCACCGAAACCGGTCGTCATTTAATAAATGATTAATGTGCGATCTTCGCTTTTTATTTTGAAAACCATAAAACGATCAGATCGCCTCCAAATCCGACTATGTCACGTAATCTGGAGAATTATCCTGTTGGAACTGCGCATCGTCTTTCTATTCCAAGTGTAAAAAAAAAAAAAAAAAAAAAAAAAAAAAAAAAAAAAAAAAAAAAGGGTTTTGCAACAATACCCTCCACAAATAGCAAAAGTGAACGGAGTTGTTTGATATTGCACCCAAGATCGTAAGGCCTGGGGTGTGGTCAGTGTGTCTGGAAGAATGACGTCTACGAGACAGCGCTGGGCAGGTCTACTTTGTATGCGCAAACGCCCTTCATTTGCAGCACAATATTCTTTCAAGGATGTAGACCACCGGCCACCATTTCAAATAAAAAATTTTCAAATGTTGTTTAGCTTATGGGACTTAACTACGGGGTCATCAGTCCCTAAACTTACAAGCTACTTATGAACTAACTAAGACTAAAGACGGCACAAATATCCATGCCCGAGGGGGGATTTGAAATCCTGACCGTAGTGGCCGTGCAGACCGTGACTGGAGTGTCTCAGTCCCCTCGGCCGCCGCGGCCGGCCGCCACCATTTCATCTTCGAAGTTATCAGTCAAGCTGTGCACGTCGATGCTGTGTCGTGGGTGGGAAACCGGCAAGAGGTGTGGTGTCCCTAGTCCCACTGCTAGTAACTGTTTGGGAATAGTTCATATTGACACTTCTGTACTTATAAAACTTCTTATCTCTACTTTAGCTGTACGATCTGCCTTGCTGGCCTTGTGATACGACGACACTTAGGAACGTCTGTGCTGCGTGGACGTCAATAACCTCGTCACGGATGTTACAATTTTCAAATGACCGTTTCAACTAGCATAGCTGCACAACTCATGCAGCATGTCCAGCTTGAATGGCAAAGTTCAAAGTTTGTAAGTAAGGGACCAAGCTACCACGACATAAAAGTAACTTACGCTAAAGACACACACACACACACACACACACACACACACACACACACACACACACACACACCTCTCTCTCTCTCTCTCTCACAACACACACACACACACACACACACACACACACACACACACACACACACACACATACATACGAGGGAGGACTCGAACCTTCAGAGGGAACGGGTGTGCGAACTGTAACATGATGTCGCAGGATTATTCGATTAAAATCGACGTATTCTTTCCAACAGTACTATTGTTTTCGCTACATGAAGTTGATACAAACTACAGAAACATCAAATGATAAGCGGAACAATCAACAGAACATTGAAATCAGGGTTGGGAAAGTTTCTTTTAAAAAGTGACTAAGTTACAGTTAAAGTTACTTCCCTGAAAAATAACATAGTTACAGTTATAGTTACTACACATCAAAAGTAACTGTATCAGTTATAAATAACTATACAGTCATTTTTACTTTACAAATTGTAATTGTAAGTCATTTGTAAATGCGTAATAAACCTTACTCGTGTAGAAAGGAAACAAGCTTTAGTAGTGTCAATCAATAATTAAATACATTAATAGATACATAACTAATAATAACACATAATTAATGCATTATTAAATAAATTGTGCACAGCTTCTTCTATCTCATTGCATATCAATTTCAATGTTTGTTCATTTTCAACAAATTTAATTTTTCTGACTTTAAATCTCATGAAAGTTTACGTTTCATCTTGATCTTTGTTCGCGTCTCCGTGAAAACTGACAAATTTGTTGTCTACTATATATTCGCAGCGCCTGTTAGCTGAAATGGCAGCAATGAGCAAACATTTGAAACTGTGTATTCGCATCGAGAGCTACGCTATGAGAGATGAAGAGAGATAATTAGTGATATGAGGCCCCGCAAGCAAAAAACTAATTGTACACGAATTCCTAAGTTAGCTTTGGAGTTCCGAATGCTTTGAATTGTTTTCCCATCGCGACACAATTTGCGGCAAAAGGAATCAACTTTTATATCAACGTCAAACATTCGAACACTCCATTATAAGCTGGCCAAGGCATGCGTGTGTCGTTATCCATATCGAAAGGTGTGAAAAATAATCGCAGACTGTTTATGTGTGAGCGTCAGGTGATTGTTGTACACTCATTGTTGCGTACATAATTATAAAATAAAAATGTTATGAATGAATGGATACTATTAAATGTTGTAACGGTTCCAAAATATATAATTCATACATTTCCAACGAATGTTGTTGAAAATATGTAATTTAGAAATAAATATTGTTTCTTTTCTCTCTTCACTAAAATCAAAGCCTGGTATTCTGCAGTCTTGAGATCTTTACAGAAACAAATGTTACGCTGCTAGCGCCAAAAAGAGTAACGATATTTCCGTTAAATCGTTAACCAATAGAAGTAACTTAGTTACAGTTAAAGTTACTTTACGCAAATAATAACGCCGTTACCGTCGGTTACTTTTGAAAAGTAACTGTTACTAGTAACGGCGTTACAAGTAACGCGTTACTCCCCAACCCTGATTGGGATATTATTTTATTATATGAATAAATCAGATATTATAATGCCTTGTACCTTTCCCACTGATGTTTGGAAATGTAACTTGTATAACAACTGAAGTAGAATTCCAGCAGTAATAAAATTTCTAAGTGGACTGAAGACTGCACAAGATTAGACACTTAAGAGCACACCTTGAGATATACGCCAGAAACGAAAAGATTAAGTCTAAACTAGCTACAACCTCTACAAAGAATGCCAAACTTGACACTACCAAAACAAACCTTAAAATTCAGACCACTTGGGAAGCTAACTTTTGTACCGTGAAAAATTCTGCTTTCGTTGCTGGAGTTTTTTATTTAAAATTTCTAGGAATTTCTGAGAGTGACCCAGGCACGCAGGTGTCTGGGTTACTGGTTAAATACTGCTTTCATATCCCCCTATTCCGAACATTTAGGTGTATACTCTGATACCAGCCCCCATGGTGTGTGGTGGAGAGTAATTTGTGTACCATATCATCCTAATCTCTTCTATTCGATTATTGTACGCGGGAAAAATAGAATGCAGATATACCTCAATCTAATATCCTGATGGTCCTTTCGGCAGGTATACGTAGGATGTTGACTCATCAAGAAAGTACGCTCTAAGAACTTTGACAAGAACACACAACATGATTCAGCACCTCTGATTACAGTATGCTTGCACTATGTACTATAGACAGTATTTAAAGGATTCAGCATGGAAATCCAGATTCTTTTTTAAACATAGCAATACGATTTTTTGTAACATGAATGTTAAAAAAAGAGGAAAAAATCGATGAGCATTGTCCCTATTTTCGATGGAACCATTGAAAATGTCCTTCAGAGATGTGTGCATGTTGTTTTTAAATGAGCCAAAGCAAGGCTTGCGACAATTGCAGTAAACATATAGAGGAATATGAGATCATTCATGAACAGTATGCAATGGGTGCTGTTTGGAAGTTTTGGACGGTCTGGGATGCGTGTGCAAATGGAATTATGGTTAACGCGACTGCTCGCCAAATGCAGGAAATCCAAACTCGAGCCTCGGACTCGCACTAATTTTCATTTGTCATCATGAAATTTTATATCTCATGCTGATTCATATTCCCAATTGAAAATAATTTATTATTATTAATATTATTTTTTAAAGAAAGGTGTGAGACCGCAATTTTCTAACACGTGGTGTATTACACTGACATCGTTATAAATTACTACAGTCGTATAAAATAACTCAAGAAATTTTTACATCAAAAGATGCTTTCATAATATTTCCTGCATTAGTATAAATTTGTTTTAGTTCGTAAATATTTTTTAAACTATTTAGTTTCATAATAAAACTCATGTCCGACAAGATTTAACTTCCGTGTTTGATATTTATATTACGATAATGCATTTTAAGACATTTGCATGCCATCATCTTGTTTCTTGACATATAGATTACCTGATACAGACTGTGATGTCTTTGACATGATTTTTTGCCGATCCACTAATGTTCACGTCAGTTTCTGTTTAGACACTGTGAAACCAAGCTCACAGCTGTGATTAAGTAATTTAATTTACGTTACAACATAGCCTTAAAAGCAAGACATACAAATCTATCGTCTAGTTATTGATTATAGATATGTTTTCATACACACTTAGGAGACATCTGAATTGTTTTATATAGGATGCCCCACTTAACCCCTAAGTAGTCGCGTCAGATCAAAATGACCTGAGAGATTTTCTTTTGTTAAATTTCTCTGGAGAATATAAATCTGAAAATTGTCATGCGCACGTAATGCAATAAAATACGTGTGCATCATAAGTTTCAGAATTATATGTGCCATAGAAATTTAACAAAAGAAAATGGCGCTCGCAGTGTACCAAAACGTCAATTACTTGACGCTTGAAATAAAGGAAGCGGGCATATAGTGCACGGTTACAGATAGCGCGAGTTTCACTCTCGAGTCTCGGGAGGTGTGCTAGCTGCATGTTGCGTTAATTTCAATCGTCAGGTTCGCTTCGCAGTGGTATGAGATTGAAGTATTGCGATGCTACAGACTTTATTTTTTATTTTTAGCGTTATTGAGTGCACACAAATATACGTTCATGCCAATGAAATCGTTTTTCAGTATCTGTTTTTGTTCCAGAGATATTCTGGGTGGGACACACTGTATAACATAAAATGTATTATCGTCGACGACTTGTGTTTCACAAAGGTCTGATGAATTTCCTTTTTTAACAAATCGAGTGAGCCATATATTAATTTTGGTATTTGAACTTTCTTTTGTTATCTGTACTTTTTATCCGTCATTCCAGCGTAACACCTGAACACGGCTGAGGCCATATTGCAGGTAACGTAGCGAGTGAAATAAATACACCCGCCCTGTGATAATTAGAAGCTCGCAGTAGGGAGCGTATGCTACAAACGTGGATCGTTTACGAGCGCCATCCTTCTTGTGGCAGGTTGATAGAAACTCTCCTGTAGGTTCTGAAGCCGCGGCGAGTATTTCATTTGGGGCGGCTAATGGCGGCGATATCTGTTAATGGTGGGGGTGCGGTTTAATACCGGGGGCAGTTAGCCCGGCGTCTGGGGTGGGCTGCGCGGAATCCAATAACAGACGCGACTCGCTCTGTAGCCGGAGCGGGGAGGGCCCCCACTCCCACTACACTGCCATCTGAGTCCGCCGTGGCGTAGCCTCTGAAGAAGGGCGGCGTGTACAGCCAGCTGTGTCGCGCAGTGATGCAAACGTGACAGGCGCATGAGGGGAGGAACAGCGGCTCGAGAGGCGCGACACTGCCCCGTATTTAATACGGCGAAAACATGTGGAGTGGCGAGTCAGGAGTCAGCGGCGCGGTAAGGTGGGCGTTTTTTGAATGAAGATGGTAGCGGCGCTGCACGTGCGTGTAGTGGAGCGGCGAGGCTCGCTGTGTCAGTCAGGGAAATGTCGTCGGAAGCGAAGTCCCTAAGCTTACGAACTACTAACACTAACTTAAAGTAACTTATGCTAAGGACGACACGAACAACCATGCCCGAGGGAGGACTCGCAGCTGGGCGCCTTAGTGCGCACGGCTATTCTGCCGCGGCTCTACGGAGTGGAGACAACAACACTATGGCAACCGAAGTAGTGGTAGTAACAGAAAGTTGCTGTAGAGGGATTTGGTGTTGACTCTACAAAACAAATTAGAAAATTCAAATGTTTGTGAATCTATCGGACCAAACTGCGTGGTCATCAGTCCGTAGCTTACAAACTACTTAAACCTAGGTAAACTAACCTAAGGACAACACACACACCCATGCCCCTAGGAGGACTCGAACCTCCACGGCGAAGATGGTGTTTCAGTGTAGGGCACGTTTTAGAGGTGAGGTATAGGGTATTTCCCCGTGTTAAAAATGTGGTTCGAATTCTTGTTATTCTGAATTATTATAACATTCAGATTGCATTTTCGCTCACTATTCTGACAAAACATCTGTTATTTTTATGAAATTAGAGGTTAAAAATGATTAAATTTCACGATTAGATCACGTGATCGAAAACGCTCTGTTTTTGGCTGAAGTACTGGTGACGTCACAGACCACTGAGACGCGGAAACTAAAGACGGAGATGTATCATTGTTAACGTGTCCTTAATTTCTCAGCGTAAAGTTAAGTTTTTTTGTGATGTAAACAGGTCTACAGTTATTTTGTTCAAATGTTCAAATGTTTGTATACCTTATGGGACTTAACTACGGGGTCATCAGTCCCTAAACTTACAAACTACTTATGAACTAATTCTAAGGATGGCACAAATATCCGTGCCCGAGGGGGGATTCGAACCCCCGACCGCAGTGGCCGTGCAGACCGTGACTGGAGTGCCTCAGTCCCCTCGGCCACTGCGGCCGGCAGCTGTTTTGTACAATCCAACTGGCCACAGTATGTATTTATATAATAATGTTACTATTTAGTGCAGAGACCAGAAGATGATGTCAGTGTACATCGAAACCGGTCGTCTCTCATAAGTAAAGACGAAATACTGCGATCTTGGCATTTCATTATTTACAAAATACATTTATGAGCAAATTGTAGGTTTACAGCTTTTATGCCACAATGGAAAAGAATTACCTGAAGGGTGACAGCGGAAACCTCCCTACAGTTGATGCATTTATGGTATCTTCATTATTCAAAAACAATCCAAATTTTTACGTGCCAGAAATAAGAAACGTGAAAACCGCAAGTAACGCATACCTACATTTTAAAGCTAATTATTGCTAGAGATGTTTTATGCCGTTGGGAAAAAGTGCCCTTCTTGCTGGTGTCAGCAGAATTACTCTTAAGTCAACATATTGTGCAATAAACGGCAAAATTTTACCTTCTGCCCAGAGGGCCTCGAGTGATTATGTTGGCAACATAAACAACACGATAGAAAATCTATGCCAAGATTTTCGGAACACGTAGAATGTCTCGATTAGTATATCGTACAGGGAATGAAGTAAATAAATAATGCTGTTCCTGCTCTATGATTTACAAGTTCTTGTATGTACCCTAGTCCAGTCAGTAAGACTAGTCGTCTTCGTAAAACCTAGGTTTCATGACAAAACATTTGCGTTGTCAAGCGATTGGCTAATGGCGATGCCACATGATTCTCCATATTCAGCATCTTTTTCCAACATTATTACAGAAGGCCGCCAGGATAGTTGGTAAAATTTAACCCAGAAACACAAATTTATGGGATAATTTCATTTTTAACTACTTCCATAGTGGTATCAAGGTGTACCATCAAAACCTGTAAAATACAGCAAAATCCCTAGTGTATATTTATACAACACGCACATTTCTTGTAGCCAAAGGCATTTCATTTTCACGTAAACAATGCGAGCGAGAAGGGATGGAATAAATTTATAGTGCCGGAATTGAAGCGATTTTCTGGTTTGTTGTTTTAGGAGTGAATGTTTGTGATTGTCTGTCAACTTTCTGCCAGTTTCAGAAACATGTGACAGTACACCACAGAATTTGCTGTTTAATTTGGTGGTTCTTCATTATCTAATAACCAACAAACGTTTCTTGTACTGTGAATTGGGTACTGATTTATTTTTGCGATATAAAATTCACAACATGACATTACAACGATTTTCGCTCCAGTAAACGCGTTTTTGAGTAACACTTTTAATAATATTTACAATTGCAAATTACGAAAGTTTAAAGGCTAAATGAATCGGCACATTAAAGACACAATTCATTTTCGTATTGTACGATAGGATATGTTACCAGAAGGGCGTTGTCCATGTATAAAACGTTTACCCATTATTGAAACGGTTGTTTGAATAAGATCTACTGGCGATACAAGTGCATTTACTGGAGATAAATAATCAGTGCTGTACTTTATAGTAGGCTCAAACAATATTCATGTTGTAGTTTTACCACGTACGTATATTAGGAAACGGTTTTAATTAAGTATAAATCGTAGGCGTGTAACATCAGGTAGTTTTACTTCGCAAATGTAAACATCAGCTCAATAACCTGCACATAATAGTACTTTACACATTTACAGTAGAAGAGAAAAATACTTAACACTGAACTACTGGAAAAATATAAAGTGTTTACTTTCATCAAAATGATCCTCAAAGAAATAAACACATGAAGTGGCCGCTATTTCATTTTGACCTCGTTTAGGGAGTGTAAAGTACATTTTGCGCATCTGCTCATTTTTTGGAACTTGAAAAAACAATTTTTTAATGTCTTTACAGATGTATTTCAATACAATTCAATTGTGGCAATAAATTGAATTGAATTATAGATGTATTGCGGAACTACGCAATATTTGTAGGTCATTTTGCGAACACGAAGGCCCAGACAATATAACACTATTTGTATATCTTACGAGAGCAAAAGCAGCATCGTGGATTGTGACGTCACAGGCATCACGTGACTCAAATGTAGCGTTTTAGCGGGCTTTCACGTTATTTGAATTTCACTTCGATTTTTTTTTCTTTGTAAGTACTGAATTTCGCGACGTAAAAAAGCATGTTTGGAGCATAATATTACATAGTTAACAATTTAAGATAATTTTTAGGAAACAGTCAAATACCCTATTACGCTGTACATGCTGTAAATCATTAATGTGAACAATTCGGCGAATATTCCATTTATTTCACCTCCTAAAGAAATTTCCTGGGCTTCTTTTCTAATATATATATGTATGGTTTACAGCAGAGTTGAGCAAAACACTGTTTCTTCTTTTTATTACCCATATGTGTTTCACTGCTGTTGTGGTATCTCAAGTGGGCTTTCGTTTATTTCTTCTTATTACATCTAGTGCCACGTGCCATGGCCACGTGGTCTAGGGCTCCAGGTCTAGAGCGAGACACCGATTCTGTTGTTTGTGTAGGTCAATTTGGAAAAATCCGCGAGATTATGTATACGAAACATTCAATAATTACGAGTG
The DNA here is from genome assembly GCA_026315105.1 of Locusta migratoria. Lineage (NCBI taxonomy): Eukaryota > Metazoa > Arthropoda > Insecta > Orthoptera > Acrididae > Locusta > Locusta migratoria. Next base: position 805,994,681 of record CM048744.1, on the reverse strand, counting down.
AAAAAATTAAGTTAAATAACAACTAAAGTCAATCTATATAAAGAGTCTGATACGGCAATGAAAATGAATAAGGGGATGAAATGGCGGATGCTCAATCAATGTTGACACAACAGGCTAGAAATATCACTATCAAAAGTGGCAAGAAGTTACCGTTACCTCAGAATAATTCATCGCCTCACAAGCAGCATTATCTTCTGAAAGATCACCGATAGATTATTTATTTATGGTAACTTTTTACCGTGTATAAAGATTTGGACAAGTTAAGCTTCACGTAACAATGTTTGGCAGATAGTACAAGAACTTGGTCATGCTATGGAAAATATATGTATATTCGAACTTCGAAAAAATGTATAAAAGACTGCAGGTTCTTATATTAGAGAAATAAAATGAAATAAGCCAAAATATTAGACATTGGCGATTAATGATTACGTGAAGTGTATAATAAAGCGGAATGGCGCCCAAACATCTACAATGATGTGAATTGCAATACTGAAAACAGATGTTAGTTGGGATAAAGAATCAGGAATGAAACTGTACACGTTGAAGATTAATGACTGGGTGCGGGGTTCGAGTCCTCCTTGGGGCATGGGTGTGTGTGTTGTCCTTAGGTTAGGTTACCTAGGTTTAAGTAGTTTGTAAGCTACGGACTGATGACCACGCAGTTTGGTCCAAATAAGATTTACAAACATTTGAACATTTTTTTTTATCCTTTCTTCCAGGAGTGCTAGTGTTGCTTAGTTCGCAGGAGAGCTTCTGTGAAGTTTGGAAAGTAGGAGGGGCAGCATCGTGAGTCGTGTCGGGATAGCACAGTCGGTAGTGCGCTTGCCCGCGAAAGGCAAAGGTCCCAGGTTCGAGTCCCGGTTCCGGCACACAATTTTAATTTGCCAGGAAGTTTCATATCAGCGCACACTCCGCTGCAGAGTGAAAGTTTCATTCTGGATTTCTTGACTTGTCAGATTTTTGACCATTTCCGTAAAACTAGCAAAAACTATACTTGCTAAGTTATTAAAGTGTGAAAAAAAAAAAACTAGACGCAACTCGAATCTTCTACTTATCAAATTATTCTCTTGACTCTTCGTTTGTGAGTGTCCTGCCCTGTTTTCATCTCCGATAACGGAACTTAGGTGACAACGCTGTAGCGTTTCGTGACAAATGTCAACTAGCAAATCGTTTTAATCGGATTAAATTGTGAGCGCAAACTGGAACACGACGCGATTAGGACGCAACTTGCCCCGTGAGGAAGGTGGGTTGGCAAATTGGAAAGATGTCGTCTGTGTGCTCGAGTTGGCACCACACATATGAGCAACGGTGTTACTGGCTGACCGAACAACATTATTTAATACTTAAATTCATTATTATTGCCATTGAGTAGTGGTTTGTTTTTCGTCAACTAAGTTATCGATCTTTTCTCATTACTGAATTTTGGAGTTATTTATATCTGTATAGCTTCGCTGTTTCGTTTCGTTGTTTCTCTTTTGTCCAGAACAATGCGTTGATCACTGACAACTGAGACTGGTGCTGTATCTGCTGCCTCCACAATGTTTTCACATGGCTAGAAGGGACATGGTAACGAAATAGTAAGGGCAATAATAAAATCAAGTGATCAAAGAAACAGGGCTGGCAATTGTAAATATACAGTGTTGTAAAAAGAGGTTGAAAATATAAAAGAAAAATGGGTGCAACCAGAGCCGTATTTAGGCAGGTGCAACATGTGCAGCTTGCACAAGGCGGCAAAATTGTGGGGGAGTCAAAATTTTGGCATCGAAAATTTTTTAAATATTATTTTAATGTTAATTGAAGATAATTATTCAGTTTCGATTACTGCAATAAATTTTAAAATTCAGGTTGTGGTGTTGATAGCAGTGGCGTATACAGAGATGATTTTTTAGAAATCAGTTTAAATCCCAGATGCTAGGGGGAGGAAACGTAAAATAAATTACTTTACAGGTGCGTCGCATATCCTATGGCCCTGGGTGCAACATTTCATAATTCCTTAAGTGCAAAAAATTAATGACAATCTTCATTACATGCCTCATAATACCACTAGTTTATGTTCAGTTATAATCAGCTCTTGTGTATTACATCCATTTGAATCAATGGCGTGCTGTCTCATCCCATGTACTTCATAAACTACTTTCTAGTAATTCTGAAATAAACTGTAAAATCGGCATGACTTATCCTCGTCTTAATTTGAAATAGTCTACAGGTTTTCGTTTAGAATAATTACGTTGATTCAGTGATTTGATTTTTTTTTCACTAACGTAAAGCATCACTTCCTCTTCAGAATATGTATGAAATACGGCGATTGTGATTAACAAAATATTGTCAATTCGTAGGGATGGAATTGGGAGTGGCCGGCCGCTGTGGCCGAGCGGTCTGCGGCGCGCCAGTCACGTTCTGCACGGCCACTACGGACGGGGTTTCGAATCCCCCCTTGGGCATGGATATTTGTACCGTCCTTAGTATTAGCTAGTTCATACGTAGTTTGTAAGTTTAGGGACTGATGACCCCGTAGTTAAGTCCCATAAGATTTACAAACATTTGAACATTTCAATTGGGGGTGCCAAAGGGAACTGTTTTGCTGATATAACACACATTATCTCGAGAACGAAATGTGAATATCTTAAGCTCTTAATGTTAAAAGAAATTTTTATAACTTGTCCAACGAAACAAGATATACGTCAACTGTACGCAAAGTCTACGACTCTACGGAATGGGATTTTACCTTCACACGGACTTTAAAATATCGTTACTTATCCCTTTAATGCATAATGTAGCTGATCAGATACATACTTTATTTTTTCCATTATCTCTCAAACTGATAAATATTTCACCACAATTCGTTTGCAGCTGCTTGTATATATAGTGTTAAATATGCTAGTAATGCTAGTAGCTCGTCCTAGAAATTATAAATTGCAGTGTGCTACTGAATCATTTCGACAATTAGCTGCATTGAGTTACTCCTAACACGTGCGCTTGTTTGCATTAGTATTTTTGCCATGTAAAACTAGTCACTCACATACTACTGTTGCATTATGAGTTACTTTCTGGAAAGATGAGAGGCATAATAGTGACATTTACTACATCGGGCACATCATGGAAGCACTATATAGCTGACCAGTTATGAACTTTTAGTTGTTAGTAGTGCATAATAATTTTAAGGAATTTTTTTCAATATTTTTTTTTCAGTATATACGCACTGTACATTAATCGTTGTAGTTTTTATAGCTTCAAATAAAAAGTGATGCATTAAAGGGTTAATTTCTTCTTGTACAGTGACGATTAACAGACAGAAGTTCAGACCTTTTCAAAGGGACGGAAATGCTGTCACTCGGTGATTGGGCGTGGAGGGCACACACGAAATGCTTCGCAGTATGTGCAGAACCGGCACAGCTCGTGTGGATGAGGCGTCGGGGTATTGCAATACCGTGTTGCTTCACACGTGCAACTCGCGCCTCAGTATGCGCTTAAGCCGGGTTCAGACAAACAACTAATGGCTTGCAACAGCTAGTTGCATAGTGAAGTTGTAGTTCAGTAGCAAGTGCGAACTTCCTTGTCTTAGTAGCTCCACTTAATAGGCGCTACTTTTTCCATGCAACAAAAAGTTCAACTTGGTTGTACTTTGTTTCGCCACTCCCCCCCCCCCCCCCCCCACCAAATATCGTACTTCGAACCATTTTACTTCGTATCAGTGTGTTTGCGTTCGAGGTTTACGTGTTGGCGTCTTTGTTTGCGGCTAAAATGTCGCATCAATGAAGGCAACAATTCTTACGCTTGTGTAACAAAGTGTAACTATCGTTTGGACGCGAATGAAATGAGCTTTGCGGACGCCATGTTGAAAACTGCACAACTAAGTAGTATTTGTGAACTATGTGAACGATAGCTCGCAGTGCAACTGCAGAAAGACAGTGTGAACCCGGCTTTAGTCTTTGGATCACACTTGTAGGAATGTACGCTAGAGAGCCGTCTAATGCAGATGTGCCTCATGTGTCCAGCAAAACAAGAAACTACTATACGGCCAGGACACTTGTCAGTCCAAGAACTAATAGCTCTGGCTGTGTGACGTCACTAGTTTACAAACAGAAAATACTCAGAGCCAAAACGGCATATTTTGAAAGCCAAATTTATCTGCTCATTTGTTGTGCCTTTTATTATTTGTTACTGATTTAATACATTTTATTTATTAGTGAAAATGAGTTCTGTGTGAGAAATTAAATAACGAATAAAAAAGATGCTTGCGAATATAGTGAATGCTAAGAGTGGTAAAGTGTATGCGTACCGATTGAGTTAATATATGCATAGAGAAAATACAAACAGTTGGAAATATGACCATGGTGATAGTAGAGTGTAGTTTTGTCCGTCAACAGATGACGTAGACGCATAGCTGCCAGAGCCCCATTTATGTTTACCCTTACATTGTGGCTTTCGGAGTCTTTTCGGTGAATTTATAGGCAAGTTTGACTTGCTGAGTCAGATGGGAACGACGCTGGTTGAAATGTTCACGTGAATACTCTAATACCCGTAGACGAGATTCGCAACGTCCACGCAGCAAAGACGCCTCCAATCACCTGACGATGGAATGGATACAGACCTTGTTCGTTTTCTGTGTTTATCACTCGCGGTTGCTTGCCGTTGGAGCTTCGAGTTCTACCTCGGGCATCGGTGTGTGTATGTTGTCCTTAGCCTACGTTAGTCTAAATTAGTTAAAGTAGTTTGTAAGCCTAGGCACTCATAACCGCAGCAGTTCAGTCCCTTTTCAATAAAGTTCTTTAGGGTATTAGACCGCATCATCATCGAGTAAAGCCAAATAACGTTTCGGTCACTATTGCAAGTCGCCTTCTTCAGGGTATTCGTCTGACTACTGATTGTGTGAGAGCTTGCGTCTTATATAATAACGTGAAATGTCTATTGAGGAAGAGGAACGGTGATAATAGGAATTCTTTTCTGATTTTTGCATTAACTAACGCTACTGGTGGAAATGCAAAAACCAATAAAGAATGCCCATAATCCCTCTTTCTCAACAGATATTTAACGTTATTATATAAGACGCAAGCTCTCCCTCTCCCACAACCAGCAGTCAGACGAATATCCTGAAGAAGGCGACTTGCAATAGTGGCCGAAACGTCGGTTGGTTTTACACGATGACGATGCGGTCTAATACCCTGAAGAACTTTATGGAAAGTGACAGTGGCCGCGGAAGCCTACGCCTACATTTAATTTCATTTTCTGTTAAGAACAAAAAATGGCAAGAAAACTCCCGAAGACCTGTCATTTACAGAAAGACTGCTTTTACCAAAATATTAATTACTGTCGCTGTGCCAGCGCCACGTAAATAAGAAGTGGAGTGATTTCAGTAGCTTGCAAATATTTCCTGCCTCCTGATTGAACTACAATGAGTTAAATACCTCTGTCGCCGTAAAAAACAATGCTAATCTAATGACCTACGATGAAGTAAATCCCTCTGCCACTGTGGTGATAGCCGATCGGCGTCAAGGGCCTGTGACCAATGCGCTTATTGCCAAATGCATTGAAGTTAAAGGACATCATTTGGAGCATTTACTGAAGTCATGAAGTAATTACAGGTAATCACGAAGTAACAGCATACGTTCTCATAATGTATAACTTCACAAAAGTACATGTATCACACTGGAACAACGGAAATAAAGTTCAAACGTACCTACGTACTGTGTTGTCATTTTAAAAAAACCTGTCTGTTACCCACTGATCGTCTAAAATTGTGAGCAATATGTTTGTGAATGTTACAGCGCCATCTATCGCAAAGCGACAAAAGTTTTCCAAATAAAACAGTAATATTTATTTACTTACTAGACGAATATGTAATAAAAATGGGGGTACCTATTAAAGAAATTAAGTTGATATTCGTTTGACCTATTGCAGCGCCATCTAGCGGGCCAACCATAGCGCCATCTGTTTTCCTCCTTCAAGCTAGAGAAGTTTTGTTCTTTGTAGTTTTTTCGTTTGAAGCTTCTTTCGTGAGATATTTGGCCCGGTCACTATCAATGGACCAACCTTGCATGTTTTTTAATTATTTTTAGTAAAAAAACGAATGTATCGAGAAAATAGCCGTTTGTCGTTCAGATGTAGCAATAATTACTGAATTGGTTATTGTTTTATTGCTTTTGACTTCTATTTCCACATCTAAGAGGGGTTTTTTTTTTCATCAGCTATAGATATGGTGGCTGATTTGGTGTATGAAATAATGTAGGTCTTGTTTTCTACATTCCACACTCACTGATTTGGCTAGAACTGAGTATAAAAGCGCCGTATTTCTACCAATCTTTACCAGCCATTTTTTGTTCTTAACAGAAAATGAAATTCTTCACTAAAAACCTGTAGGTTACAAAATATTGAAATGTTTGTAAATCTAAGGGAATTAACTGCTGCAGTTATCAGTCCTTAGGCTTACAAACTACTTTAACTAACTTTAAGTTATGCTAAGGACAACCCAGATACCCATGCCCGAGGGAGAACGAACCTCCAACGGCGAGCAACCTCGTGCTCCACAGCAAGGCGCTTTAGAGCGCTCGGCCTCTCCACCGCGGCTGTATGCTAAAAGAAAATCGTAAATAAATTTTTCTGTAATGTACCGTTTCATACCTTCCCAGGGTTCTTAGGCAACGTAAGAAAGTTAAATTTGGAGTTTTTTTTTTTTTGTTTTTTTTTGTTTTTTTTTTTTTTTTTTTTGTAGTTTTCTCTATATTTCTGGAACTACATACGTTTCCTTCTATCAAAAGTAAGTTAAAACACAAGGTAAACGATACTATTCACTGTCATCCAGTATGTATTCAGAAATTTAACTTGTCGGTAGCCTTATCGCTGGTGTCGCAGATGATATAAAAAATCAGTGCTAGAGTGTATTTGTTAGACTATGGTGGTACGCTTCCATTGTAAATGTTGTCTCTCAACTTAGCGTGCAACAAACTCTTAATGAAGCTGATGATATTCCTCAAGTAGTGAAACGCAGCCCAGCTACTGGCTCTAGAGAAATTGCTGCTCAACTAAGTGGATACCAGACCTGCTCAATCGATTATAAATCCGGTGAACGAAGTGGCCAATCATTTCGTTCAATTCCCTCAGCTTCAAGTATGTTGTCCACCAGTGCAGCTCTGTGGGGGCGAGCGTTATTGTCTACCAGAAGGAACGCATCTGCTATGCCACCAGCATAGGGCACAACAAAAGGTCTGAGGATCTCGTCTCTGTATCTCTGAGTAGTCAAAGCGCCCTTCTGAACGACATAGTGGTTGTACGTTCGCCAATACTGAGTAATATCCACACCATTCGTCCACCACCATGATATCATGATGTTTTCTGCGCATAAGAAGGACTGTTCCGAGTTTCACGTTCTCTCTAGATGAGGGAACGACGATTGTCCTGCTGAACACAAATTCTTGACTCATCGGTGAACAGAACCCGGCGCCATTCGTTCCTTTGGCCAGTTTCTGCATGCTAAATGTTGTCCTGGTTTTAAAGGGACGCACACCATAGCCCTCTGTGGGTAGGGGCTACATTCCCGAAGGTAATTTAGGACTGTTTGTATTGATGTTGTGTAATTTTTTTTGCCGTATGGAGTAGCCGAGCGGTCTAAAGGGTCTCGCTGCGGAGCGCGCGTTTGCTCGCCGTGGAGGCTCGAGTCCTCCCTGGGGCATGGATGTGTCTGTTGTCCTTAGGTTAGTTTACCTAGATTTAAGTAGTTTGTAAGCTACGGACTGATGACCACGCAGTTTGGTCCGATAGATTTACAAAAATTTGAACATTTGAATTATGTAATTTGTTTAGTAGAGTCAACACAAAATCCCTCTGCAGCAACTTTCTGTTACTACCACTACTTCGGATGCCATAGTGTTGTTGTCTCCACTCCGTAGAGCCGCGGCAGAATAGCCGTGCGTACTAAGGCGCCCATCTGCGGTGCGCGCGGCCGTTCGCCGTCGGGGAATCGAGTTAGTTACTTTAAGTTAGTGTTAGTAATTTGTAAGCTTAGGGACTAATGACCACCGTAGTTAAGTCCATTAGATTTACAAACATTTGCACATTTTTTCCACTCCATATGTGAGGATACAGGGTTTTAGGTTAGTAGCCGCTTTGGTAAGTTTGGCCGAACGATAGTTATCGTTGGCGTGCAGCGAGAGCTGCTGGCAACAATGCTTAGGTTGGAATGTTCTTTGTTTGTTGCCCGGTATGCGGCAGTCTCCCGCCGACCGCAGAGCGAGGCGGTAGCATGTCGGCAGTGAGTTCGTAACCTGCGTTTAGTGGTGGCAAAAGTGTTTGCCATTCCGTCGTATCGCATACGGGTTGCAGTTGCATATTGAAATGTTTCAGTGTGGACTTGTAGACATTCATCATAGTGGCACGCAGTTATTTAATCAGTTTATTTAAAGGGAAGAGTTTTGGACTTGTAGACATTCATCATAGTGGCACGCAGTTATTTAATCAGTTTATTTAAAGGGAAGAGTTTTTAACATTTGTCGTTCCATAATAAAGGAAGTTAACAAAGTTTACTGTTATGGATCAACCTAGTAATTGTCCGCATCCCATACCGTCAAATCATTGGAACAATTATTAAATGATTAAGCATAAAATAGAATGTAACGGCAATTTCGCCCATCGAGGATTAGGTGGACGCAGCGGTGACGTTACAAATGGCGACACGGTGACAAGGACGTCGATTCCTTCAACAATCTTCGGATCTGGAGGAAGATCGACAGCAACAACACAAGGTGAGTGTCAAATATTCAGCGGCACCTCGAATTTCAATCAACGTTGGACAGGATTAACACAGTGAACAGTTATTTCATCATTCTTAAAGTGTGTGTGATAGAAACTTCATTTAGTAATGGCGGATCAAATAGGAAATGGGAGCATAAAGGGCAATGTGAACTTAAATAATCAGGACAATTTTGAAAGTGATACTAACAATATGGCAGAAATAGTTAATAATAGTATGGGACAAAATGTAGTAGAAAAAGAATATTCAGATTTGAGTGATAGTAAGCAAACGAGTGAGGTAGGCAGTAACAATGTAAGTAGAGTATTCGGAACAGACCAGGTAATGACTCAGCTTTTGCAAGAAATAAGATTAGTTCGTTCAGAGATACAAGAAAATAAGAAGGCTCTAGAAGAGTATAGGAGGGAACTTGACGATAAATTTGAAACTTTTGGTCAAAAAATTAGTAAAACATTAAGATCAAAATTGGCATTAGACTTAGAGCAAAGAATCACAAATTTTCGTAACGATTTTCAAGGTAAATTTGACGAGTTTGTAAAAGAGAGTAAAAATCGTTACAGCAGGAACAGAGGTCAAGATGCATTGTCAGGCACTTACTGATGAAGTGGATGAAGCTAAAAAACAAACTGAATCTCAAACAAATGTGGTTAAAGAAGCTATGTTAAGTAGTGCAGTGACAAATCAGGAGGTAGTTCGTGCAAAAACTTTATGTGAAGAAAACAAAGAATCAGTCATCAAAGTTGTAGCGGGAGTACAGGAACAATTTTCAGTGTTAGAATCTAAAGTGCAGGAGCTCGAACAGTCTATTCAAAATGTTAAAGTTCCTAATCAGGCGATAGATACAGAGGTAATCAGAAAGGAAGTAGACTCTGTTATTAATAAAAATAGCATTTCTGGAGGTTGCACAAATATCATTGTTGACAATATGTGTAGTACGAAATTGTTTAAAGAATTTCATTCCCACAAGTCATTGCATTCAGTGGACTTTATTAAACAATTTAAAGTAGCGTTTGCAAGGATTCACAATGAAGCTGAAAAAATAGACATTTATGTTCGACATATGGCAGGAGGTGCGAGAACATGGGGAAACGTGTGCTCGACCAATATACTACATTTACTGATTTTGAAAATGCCTTTCTCAATAAGTATTGGTCACGTGAGAAACAGCAGAGTATTAAAGAGACGATTCTTTCGATGAGCAGCTATGATCGGAGCAGTGGGTCAATGCGTGACTTTCTTCAAAAGTGCTGGGAAAGAAATGGTTACTTAGATAGACCCGTTAGTGTAGACGACTTGATTACCCTCTTGATAAAGCATTTGCCGTGGAGAATTAGGAGACAGTTGGCAATGAAAACCTATGATAATTTTGATGAATTATAGCGAGTGGTCGACCGACTTGAAGAAATTGATAATGAGGAATCACAGGCGAGACCAGGCCAGAATGCAAATCCTATTCAAAATCAATCGCCACAGTCTAACAGTAAATGGTATTCGCAAAGAAATCAACAAAATGATAGGCCTAATAGAAACTGGCATAATAATCCGAGAAGGAATTGGAGGTCAAACAATGAGGGACACCATGAGGACGCGAACGGGAGAGACGAAGATTCGAATAGGAGAGAACATGATCGTTCGCGGTGGCGTAATAATGATGACACACAAGGTCAACGCTCGCGATCTCCGGAAAACTAAGAAGAGTTTCGGATGGGACCCGCTCCGAAACTAATGAAAATAATGGGTCAGAGATTCGAGTACAACTCATTAAACATGTAAAGGATGAAATTAAAGCTGAACTGATGCGTGAAGATGTGCAAGAAGTGGGAGAGATTTTCGATCCAGTATTTGAGTTATGTGTTAATGGTAGAAAAATTACAGCTATTGTGGATTCTGGAAGTGATACTACAGCTATTTCCAAGAAATTTTATGAGCAGCTCAAAGAGGTAGAAGAAATTCCTGTTTTTCCAGTTAATAGTGTACACATTATTACCGCAACCAGACAGAGAAGTCGTGCTGTAATGGGACAAGCACTTATAAAATGTAAAATTGCTAACAAATATTTTGATGTGGTAGCATTAGTTCTTGATTCACTGGCCGTAGATTGGATCTTTGGTAATGATTGGCTTGCTGAGAAGAGATGTAAAATTGACTATGCTAAAGGATGTTTAAATATTTGTCATCAGAACGAAGAAATTGAAGTGAATTTTGTCGGACTACTACAGGAAAAGGAAAATGCGTCATAAGGATTGAAGATTAAAGTTATTCGCAATGAAGTAGCGGAGGATTTTGACGGAGATGTAACTGTACCGAATTTTATAGCTGTTGATGAAAACGAAGAAGATCGTAGCATTATGTTTAAAATTGAAGAAAAAATTAATGACCTAGATCATTTGCCTCAATGCTACAAGGAAGAAATGCTTGAAGTTTTGCGGATACATGCCAAAGTATTTTCCAGTCAACCCGGATTGATGGAAAGATGCAAATGTTATATTAAAGTTCGACCGCATGAGCCTGTTAAATGTAAACCTTATTCGGTGCCGTTAGCAAAAAGGGAAGCTGTGAATAAAGAAATCAAGCGAATGTTGGACAATGACATTATTGAGAGGTCAGACAGCGAGTACTGTAATCCGATACACCCAGTAATTGAGAGGAACGGGTCAGTCTGCTTGGTTTTAGATGCGAGGGCAATTAATCGAGTTATCTTGCCGCAGAGAGATCATCCTGAAAGTATTGAAGAAATTCTGCAGAATGAGACGCAAAAAAAAAAAAAAAAAAAAAAAAAAAAATAAAATATATATATATATATATATATATATATATATATATATATATATATATATATATATATAAAAAATTAGAGATTACTATTTGCTTCATGATGACGTTCTCTACCGAAGAACGGATGTTAATTCACATTCTTGGAAACTTTGTATCCCACAACATATGGTCGATGTTTTAATACGATACATTCATCTGAGTTTCGCACATTTTGGTCCAAAGAAATGTTTACAGCAACATCAAGAGAGATGTAATTTTTGCCAATATGTCTAGGCGAGTGCGCCAAATTATTAAGGAATGTGATTTATGTCAGCGTACCAAAGTGTCAACAACGCAACATAAAGGACTTATTCATAACATTTTGCCAAAAGAAGTAAGTGATGTCATTGAAATTGACCTGTACGGACCTCTTCCACGATCGCAGGGGAATTTTACTCAAATTCTTGTGGTTGTGGAGCTGTTTTCAAAATATATTCGTTTCCTTCCGTTAACAAGAGCCAATAGAAAATAATTGTGAAAAAACTAAAGGAAGACTACTTTCAGAATACGATTCGTCCTAAAAGCATTCTCTCTGATAACGGACCTCAATTTCGCTCCAAAGTTCGGAATACGTTCATTGAAGAACAACAAATTCGTCACATTACGACATCCACATACAGGCCTGCTTCTTATGGTGCTGCAGAACGTACGATGCGAGAGCTTGGTCGTTTATTTAGAGCGTATTGTGGCCACAAACATAAGAGCTGGATAACAAAATTGTCTAACTTTGAAAATGTTATGAATAGCCTGGTACAGAGTAGTACTGGTCTACCTCCTTACACTGTATTGTTCGGAAAGGAACCAAAAAATATATTTGAAAAGGTTATTCAGTTTCCATTGCGCAATGAAATGACAGATGGAGAAAGACAGAAAATCGCGCTACGAAAGATGGAGGAAATGGCTAAAGCACGAAAGGAAAGACACGACCGATTAGTAAAACCTGTTGTCTACAAAATTGGTGATTATGTATTACTACGTTCACATTTCAAGTCATCTGCGGCCAAGGATGAAATCAAGAAGTTTTTACATTACTATCTGGGATCGTTTAAGATTAGTAAGATTGTGCATCCAAATTCAGTTGAATTACAAAACCTTAATGGTGAAAAATATTTTGGACTACATCATGTAGAGAATATTAAATTGCACCATCGTAGGATGGAAGACAGTGATAATGGAACAGATTAGGGGAATGATTATTTGTTGATTAATTTGGACTGGCTGAGAATATTTTCCCAGTGATGTAGGTTAAAGGACAGGTTGAGTTCGCTCCCAATGAGACTTAGTTTTTGTTTTGTACTGTTTTTTTGCGTGTGAAATATGTATAGATGAATAATATGAAGATGTGAATCACTGATTGGACATACGATCACGTTTGACGAGGTCGCGAGTGTGACATGATGTAGCGGCGCGTGCTTTATTGTGAAACGCGGTACTGTGCGCTTTGTTTAATTCTGTTACAAGGAGATGCGCCAGGACCGACGTCCGTCACTAAGGCCGGTATTACACTATCAAATTATTGGACAAAGAATTGGACGAAAAAATTGGATGAAATATTGGTCATATTTTTCGACGAAGAAATTGGATGAAACGCAAAAGGGGGTATTACACTATCATCCAATATTTTGTCAAATTTGCTTCAAAATGGCGGTGTAATGCTCAGCTATTGTTTATACTACAGTTGCGTTGTGTCTGCATTCAGAATAGGAGGAAAAAAAGAAAAGGAAACGCACTTGTATGAAACCGTGGGTGTCAGAGCGATATAAATAAAATTTGTTAGGGGACCGGGAGGATTTTCCTTTTTTATGCCGTCGGCAGAACAGCCAGGCCGTTCACTGCTAATTATTTTGTCGCTCTTCATCCTTCACAGTTTGCAATAGACTAACAAAAAGGCTGACTCAAACAGTGTATACGAAAAAGATTGTTAAGTTGATAAAGCAAGTTTTATTAAATAACGTTTTAAATGGAAAATGTGAACACTGACAAAGAGGATTGTGGTGTCGCACAAGTACAAAGTGCGCGCCACCTACTTTCGCCGCGCGCCGCAATGCACGCACGGCGTGGCGTTCTTACGACGACAGCCACGAGCGCCCTCTGCGGCAACTCCGCTCGTGGCCACCAGTGAACAACATCGTTCACTTGGGACTGAGATAGCAACCAGTTAGGACCTTCGTAATCAGATAGGCACCAGTGAAGACTTTGCTATCGTACAGGCACTAGGCAGGCCTCTAACAACTATGTATCAACATTCTGCAGTACTATGTAAAAGTTAAGTATTGTTACATTCTGTGCAGTATATATCTCTTTCTAATTTACTCTAGTGTTTATAGTTTCTGGCTGCTCCCCTCCGTACCTGCACCAGCGTGCTATTTTTGTTCCTGTGTCGGGCTCATTCCACTCGGCCACCGACACCTACGACGAGGCTGGGACACAAAAGCGGCGACGAAGTTGGGACACAAAAGTGGCGACGAGGAGTGATAGAACCGTGGACCAGCCCGCTTGCAGCAGCCAGACAGCAGCAGCAGTCGGAGCACGCAGAAATTGCTCCCGCCCACCCACCCTTACTATAAGATTTTTGGGGGAACATTTTCAGTTACGTGTTTTGTGGACTTTTTTGTTGCAGAGCGTCCTCTTTCATATTGCATTTGTGTTTTGTTATAATTTACTTGTATGCGCGGTGCCTAATCGGTCAGCATGGCCACTACCCCGAACCCAAACTTAATGGACATTATTCAGTTACAGACGGCGCAAATCACTCAACTACTGCAGGCCGTGTCGCAGTTGACGGCACAGGCTGCTCACCAACAACAACAGCCGTCACATCAGCAGCCCACACCTGCCGCTGCACCGCTTCCTACATTTCGCCAGTACAACGAACGTGAGGAAGAATGGAGCGACTATTTCGCACAGTTTCAAGAACTCGTCGCGGCTCATCAAATTACAGGTCAGTGAGTGAAGAACCTTTTCTTATCGATTGTGGGCCCCCAGACCTTCGTACTATTGCAAAAACTTTTCCCTCTCGCATCTCCTCGTGATGTAGACTTCGAACAAATTGTAGATGCACTGAATGCTCATTATGAGAGAAACGTTCTTGTAGCCGCTGCACGATACCGATTTTTCAGACTTAAAAAGTTACCGCAGCAGTCACACCAAGAGTGGATTACGGAATTGAAGGGCTTAACCCGCCAATGTAAATTTACTTGCTCTTGTGGACTTTCGTATAGTGACGTGATGTTGAGGGATGCGATTACGCAGAATATTCAGGATCCCAGAATTAGAGCAGCAATTCTGAAACAGTCTGACCCCTCTTTAGACAGTGTACTGCAGCTTATAGAAGCGCATGATACTTTTGACTTAGCTGATGTAGAAATGCAAAGCCACAGTGTTAATTCAGTGCGCCGCAACGGACGCTTTCCTAGCCGTAGTTCTCAGTCTCACCCTAGTGATTCTTATTTCTCTACCGGCCGTGCTGAACAGACAGTTAACAGTAGCCAGTGTAAAAGTGCGACACAAAGGTCGCCCCGTCGTGTTAGAAACAGTAATTTGAATAACGGACACCAACGCCCATTTCAGAAAAATGTTCGTAAGTCTTGCCCCCAGTGTGTATCTCGCCACAAACGTGCACAGTGCCCAAGTCGCAACGCAACCTGTTATCAATGTGGCAAATCGGGACATGTACAGTCTGTGTGTATGCAAATTAAAAACTCAAAGAACAGTAACGTTAGAAACAGTGCTTCGCAAAGTGCGAGAGCAGTGCATGCAGTCAATGTTATACACGCTGTGGACTTGAACAGTGCTTCTCTTGATTCTAACATGCAAGACAATTTTTCTGCGCCTATGGCAAAACTATATAGTGCACCACGTAGCAAGCGCCGACGAGCGCGTAAAACAGTGCAACGGAAAAGGGTTCGGGACAAGCAAAATGACTATGAACAGTGCATTCCTGTAGTGCAAATAGTGCCTTCTGCACCTGCTCCTTGTAATAGTGCCCAGTACTGTGTAGCTAGTGACAGTAGACATCAAGTAGCTACTCAAAAGTGTAGTGCGGTAGTTAGTACATCTGGAGTAGCTTCGCATGCTTGCGCGGACGCCGATCCGGCAGTAGTGCCATCTAGTGACAGTGTTGTTAATCCGCTGCGTGCCGAGTCTGCGCCGCTTACTTCACTACGCGGCCCGCGCAAGCGCAGTAAACAAACCGTAGCAGACGTTGCCCACATTCGCGCACCTGTCGAGCGCCACAGGCAAAAACTTTTTGTGACTCTTTCGATTGAAAATAAGACTGTGCAATTTCAGCTTGATACTGGTTCCGCTGTCACTTTAATGAATAAAGAAACTTACGAACTTCTGGGTTCGCCAAAATTGTCGCCGTCACAGCAAGTGTTAACAGCGTATACAGGTCAAAATATTCCCGTGCTAGGAACGTGTAGCCTGCCCGCCTCTTTTCAAGGTCTAACAAAAGCAGTTGCTTTTGTAGTTCTTCAGGCCAAATCGACACAGAACATTTTTGGACTAGATGCTTTTGACTTGTTTGGTTTATCAATTCAAAGAGATGTGCTTCAAATTTCGTCAATAGTGCCTCAGGATAAAATCAATGCATTGTGTGACAAATATAGTGACTTGTTTTCGCCGGAACTAGGTTGTGCAAAAGACTTCGTGGCACATGTAACTTTAAAAGAATCTGCAGTTCCAAAATTTCATAAAGCTAGACCAGTGCCTATCGCCTTGCGTGATACAGTTGCCGAAGAACTTAAACGTTGGCAAGATAGTGGGGTGATTTCTCCTGTTTCTGCGAGTCAGTGGGCCTCGCCTATAGTAATTATACCCAAGCCGTCGGGAAAACTTCGTCTCTGTGCGGACTTCAAATCAACAGTGAACAGTCAAACAATTGTAGACACTTATCCCCTGCCCAGACCTGACGAACTAATGGACAAATTAGGACAGTCTCGTTTCTTTTCTAAGATTGATTTAGCAGAGGCATACTTACAGATTCCACTTGATGACGAGTCAAAAAATTTTTTCGTCATTAATACTCACATGGGCCTTTTTCAATTTCAACGCCTACCCTTTGGCAGTTCTTCCGCCCCCACTATTTATCAGCGCTTTTTGGAACAGCTGACAGTTTCTGTACCTTGCTGTTCGAACTATTTAGATGATATTGTGGTATCCGGATGTACAGTTGAAGAACATTTAGCAAACCTGGAGTGCCTTTTCAAAGTTTTGACTGCAGCAGGTCTACGTTGTAATAAAGCAAAGTGTTCGTTTTTTCAAACTGAAATAGAGTACCTAGGCCATGTGATTAATGCCCAAGGAATTCATCCCTTACAGTCACATCTTCGAGCAATCAAAGACTTGCCTCCTCCTAAGAATGTGCATGAATTGCAAGCAGTAATGGGAAAGCTTAACTACTATTTCAGATTTATTCCCAATGCCTCTCAGATTGCAGCTCCACTGCATCACTTACGTAGGAAAAATGTTCCTTTTGTATGGTCTAAAGATTGTCAGGTTGCCTTTGACAAACTAAAGTCTGCACTACTCAGTGATGCATGTTTGATTCCCTTTGACCCACAGAAGCCTGTAGTGCTAGCAGTTGATGCCTCATCGTACGGTCTGGGTGCTGTTTTGTCACATCGCATTGGATCTCACGATCGTCCTATTGCCATTGCATCCAAGCTACTGACGCCGACGCAACAGAATTACAGTCAGATAGAAAAGGAGGCCTTAGCAATCATTTACGGCGTCACAAAGTTTCATCATTATCTCTATGGCAGAAAATTCTATTTGTTGACAGACCACAAGCCTCTCACGTCGTTGTTCTCACCCACAAAGCCAATTCCGCCACGAACGGCACAAAAGCTTCAGAGATGGTCCTTGATATTGTCAAATTATCAGTATGAGATTTTGTACCGACCTACCACTAAACATGCCAACGCGGACACACTTTCCCGACTTCCGGTTGGCCAGGATGTTTCGTTTGATTCTTCAGAAATGGCATGTTGTCAGATAGACTCCAGAGATGCTTCCGCTGTTGCAGATTTCCCTTTGAACTCTCGTCGGATTGCACAAGAAACAGCTGCGGATGCAGACTTAAGTGTGGTAGCACGTTTTGTTCGCTCAGGGTGGCCTGCCAGAGCCAAAGGCATTGATCGGCCTCTGGTTCGACGTTATTTCGCACAACGTCATGCATTATCTTTAAGTCAGGGTGTACTGTTGTTGCATTCCGACAACGACCAAGCAAGAGTGATTGTTCCTCGTTCCCTGCAACGAGAAGTGTTACGCCTCCTGCATCAAGGACATTGGGGCATTGTTAGGACAAAGCAATTGGCCAGACGTCATTGTACCTGGGTTGGTATGGACGCTCAGATAGAGAGCATGACGTCACAGTGTACTGTTTGTGCGGAGCATCAGGCGGCTCCTCCGCAACGTTTCTCAGACTGGCCACGCCCCAAGGGACCATGGCAACGTTTACACATTGACTTTGCCGGACCTTTCTGGAATACGCGCTGGTTAATTGTTGTAGACGCTTTCAGCAAGTTTCCTTTCGTGATTGCCATGAACTCAACGACGGCGTCTAGTACAATCAGTGCCTTAACATCAGTGTTTTGCATCGAAGGTTTGCCTGAAACTATCGTCAGTGACAATGGACCTCAGTTTGTTAATGCGGAATTTCAACAGTTTTGTCGTGTGAATGGCATTCAGCATATCACCACCGCACCATTTCACCCTCAGTCCAATGGTGAAGCAGAACGTTTCGTTCGAACATTCAAGTCTCACATGGAGAAGATGAAAGGTCAGCACTCCAGGCAGCAAGCTCTTCAAATTTTCCTGTCTATGTATCGCTGCATGCCACGTGACGGCCCGTCTCCTGCAGAGCTGCTACACGGCCGCCGTCACCGCACTCTCCTTCACCTGCTGCAGCCTCCCACGCACCGAGTCGGTTCGTATGGCGCTATGCGTTTTCAGGTTTCTACGCCGGTGCTGTACAGGGTGTTTGCTGGTATGAAGAAGACATGGTTGCCAGGCACCATTCAGCGCGTGCTCGGTCGCAATATGTATGTTGTACGTTCTTCCACAGGGTCGGAGCTGCGGCGCCACGCAAACCAATTGCGCTTGCACAGGCCGCGCGATCCTGTCTCCAGTTTCTTGATTCCAGACCCAGTTCACCGCCAGGGAGTACAGTCACATCGCTCGCCGCCGGGTCCAGCTTCCCCGGACTACGAGATCGTACCCATGGAGGTGGACGCGCCTCCTACGCAGTCGGCCCCTCCGCCTCCGTCGCCGCCGCAGATGACAGCGTCACCAAGGAGGACTCCGGGACCGTGCGTGCCCCCGCCGCCTGGGCCACGCACCTCAGAAGAAGATGACCTGCTCCCTCTGGGCGGGGGCGGGCGCCCTTCCGCTGGTTTTCGCGGGTTTTCTGGCGGATCGCAAGGTGTATACTGGGGCGCAGACGGCGTCTCGATCCCAGCCTCAGCTACGACGCCCGTCCCACCAGTAACGCCCCCGTCCAGGCCCTCCTCCCAGTGCCGTCGCCGTGGCCCTCAGCCCTACGCCATGACGGCGCGGCGGTTTGGGGGGAGGGGTGTGGTGTCGCACAAGTACAAAGTGCGCGCCACCTACTTTCGCCGTGCGCCGCAATGCACGCACGGCGTGGCGTTCTTACGACGACAGCCACGAGCGCCCTCTGCGGCAACTCCGCTCGTGGCCACCACTTGGGACTGAGATAGCAACCAGTTAGGACCTTCGTAATCAGATAGGCACCAGTGAAGACTTTGCTATCGTACAGGCACTAGGCAGGCCTCTAACAACTATGTATCAACATTCTGCAGTACTATGTAAAAGTTAAGTATTGTTACATTCTGTGCAATATATATCTCTTTCTAATTTACTCTAGTGTTTATAGTTTCTGGCTGCTCCCCTCCGTACCTGCACCAGCGTGCTATTTTTGTTCCTGTGTCGGGCTCATTCCACTCGGCCACCGACACCTACGATGAGGCTGGGACACAAAAGCGGCGACGAAGTTGGGACACAAAAAGGATAATGTAAATTGTTTATGACGTTATTAACAATGTAAGGGGGGAAACATTGCTGATAAAGTAAATAGGCTCTATTTATTTCCTTACAAAAATTGGCTGACGTATTTATATGTACATAGATTCACTTGCAAACAGATGTCGATGTTTTGAAAGTTGTTTCATTTCCCAGAACTTAGCACACCACGTTACCAAAATCACACATTCTAAAATCTGCTTCGGCCGTATTAAGATTTAGGGGTATTACTTCTTCAATTCCGATGGTATATAATGACTTTTTTACATCACGGATTGTAACTCAACCTCACTTTTGCCGCAGGGTATTGGGCTACGCGAATTGACGTGACGGACAGTGTGAATTTGCCTTATCACCTGTTATACAACGCCCCATCTGATTTTTTTTAAATTTTGTTGTTGCTAGAAAACACTACACGAGCATTCCACTACTAGCCATGTTTATGAATATGAACGTTATGTCCAAATAATGTCAGATATTTAACCTCCAAATAAAACAGCTGTAGTGGCAAGGAAGCTGTATACTACTAGCGCTCCAAGCGGCCACATTTCTCACTGCAGGAAACAGAAGACGAGCGATTTCTTTGATCAAATCTAGGCCGAGGCCTAGATTGGATGAAATATTGGACGATGTTCCTATTACACTACGTCCAATTTTTCTTTGTCCAATTCTTTGACAAATAATTTGATAGTGTAATACCGGCCTAAGCGGCGCAGTTGTCGTCTGTCAGCTGTTGCAGTTCTGCTTTTCTACGCAACGCAGCGCAGAGGTCGCCGGAGCGGAATTAAGCTGTTATGGGTTAACAGCTCCAACGCGGGGAGGCGCGCAAGCTGGAGTTGCCAGCGACGCCGCCTTTGCGTCACTGCTGACGTCACGTGTTGTTTATAAACAAAACCATGTGCGACGGTGGTGTTATAATTTCGTGCTTGCGTGTGAGTTAGGAAAATATTAAAGCAGAGTACTCATGTGAGCAGTGATTAATATTTATATTTCAATTTTCGTGTGAAGTACCTTTGTGTGGTAGGACCAAAAAGCAGAGTACTCGTGTGAGGTATGATTCATAGTGTAACGAGAAGTGATAGTGCGAAGTATTCCTTTTTCAGAATTAGGATGTTTGGTCGAAGAAGGTATTTATGTAATCATATTATTGTTTGCTGAATGCCACTACGACAAAAAAGTGCCCACTCTTTTTTCTCTTTCTTACCTCTATATTTATTTTGAATTTCACTTAACATTGATGAGCGTTATGTATTTTCGTAGGTAATTTGTTGTATCAGTTATCAATCTGAGCTTCTTATTACAAGGATACCACTCTGTGTTTAATGAGTAGTTTAGTTTATTTTTTTCTGTGTTTGTTTGATGTATCATCCTCTTTCTACCAATTTTACGTTTTTCATGACCTATATGCACAGATCTTACTAGCAATTTTCTGTAGGTGGATTTCTAATTAAGTAACCATTAATTACTGTTTGTGTTGATGACTTGTTCCTTCTATTAAAAAAGATACATGATGTAAATGATTTGATGTTGTGTAGTTTGGATAGTTGCGCATGTTCTGCTACATGCAAATTTGCACTTTAAAGGGATCTTTAAAATTTTATGTCCGTTCTGTCTCAAATGTCTGAGGGATAATTGGTATATATTTTGCACAAATTGCACTCTCTTTATAGCTAGGTGCAATTGCTATGAACAATGTTGTTGGATGAAAGACAACTATAACCTATGAAAATTTATTTCAGAAATTTAATTTTCTCTATGATAAGATTTAACAGTATATAGTCCAATGATTAATATTACTATGTATGTGTGCTCTTGGCCCCTATTACATCTACAATTTCACACTGAAACTTAATGTCGCCATAAATTTTCAGGTGAAATTTACCTTTATAGTCTGGGGATATGTGAGGATACAGGGTTTTAGGTTAGTAACCGCTTTGGTAAGTTTTGGCCGAATGATAGTTATCATTGGCGTGCAGCGAGAGCTGCTGGCAACAATGCTTAGGTTGGAATGTTCTTTGTTTGCTGGCCGGTGTGCGGCAGTCTCCCGCAGAGCGAGGCGGTAGCATATCGGCAGAGAGTTCGTAACCTGCGTTTAGTGGTGGCTAAAGGTTTTGCCATTCCGTCGTATCGCATACGGGTTGCAGTTGCATATTGAAATGTTTCAGTGTGGACTTGTAGACATTCATCGTAGTGGCACGCAGTTATTTAATCAGTTTATTTAAAGGGAAGAGTTTTTAACATTTGTCGTTCCATAATAAAGGAAGTTAACAAAGTTTACTGTTATGGATCAACCTAGTAATTGTCCGCATCCCATACCGTCAAATCATTTGGACAATTATTAAATGATTAAGCATAAAATAGAATGTAACGGCAACTTTGCCCATCGAGGATTAGGTGGACCCAGCGGTGACGTTACACGTAGAACTATAAGAAAGATGTCTATCAATTTTAGTTTCTTCTGACGATAACATTACTTCTGAACCTAGATATCTCAACTGATCCCCAACAATGTATTTTTATGTGATTAATATTACAAATTAACAAGTTTTA
Organism: Locusta migratoria; assembly: GCA_026315105.1. Classification (NCBI taxonomy): domain Eukaryota; kingdom Metazoa; phylum Arthropoda; class Insecta; order Orthoptera; family Acrididae; genus Locusta; species Locusta migratoria. The sequence goes on along the minus strand of CM048744.1, from coordinate 805,972,531 downwards.
ATACAGTGAAAACTTATCTTTTGCAACATTTAATAGATCTTTGTCAAAGGGAAGTACTGTCGATTTTGATAAGTAATGTGTAACAAAATATGTGACATAAACGTTCATATGTTTTGACTGCATGAAGTTAAAAGCTTGAAATTTTTACAGCGCTGGGATACCGCCAGTCTTACTATGTGATATAATTTTTAGATCGGTGTACACTTCCAGATTTGGGATTTGATTATTAAGGAATCCGTTGAAATTTTGAAATTTCAGTATCTAACGACATTTTAAGTAGACATAGTGTTTTTTGCTTCAGATCTGCATGGAATGTCACTCTCTCTCCTTCTGTAAAAAAAAAAAAAAAAAAAAAAAAACAAAAAACAAAAAAAAAAAAAAAAAAAAAAAAAAAAAAAAAAAAAAAAAACAGAGGGACAGATTTAATGCCACCTCTCCCGTTGTTTACTGATATGCACTAGCGAAATTTCTGACGCTATCACCTTTGGTTGTGTAGTGGCGTTGCTGGTTACGTGTTGTTGTTCACTATCTTCCCGATCACAGTGCTCCCTCTCCGAAGTTTTGCCTTGAAAAATGGTCGGCTGTTCTCCGGTCGAAATATTGGTGGTCGTCGATGCTGTTGTCTGGCTACAGCCCGTAAATTGTTTGAATGTTCAATGTGCTTGGATAAGCATAGGATTCACAAAACTTATTTGTTGGTTACTTACGTAATGTAACAGTTTAGTGGAGGATTATTAAAAAAAGTAGTTTCATGATGACCAATTTAGTTTTGCAGAAAATAAAAGGTTCCCAGATAGAATGGGACAAATATCCTTTCTTGTCCTATACTGTTGATGGGAACATTTCAAATTTTTTCAGACATTCGTTATAAATATCTATCTATGATAAGCCATTACATCAGTTATGCTTCCAGTCGTTCCATTCTACGCGTGTCCACCATTTTGTTTATTTCAGTATTTAATCTACCGCCAATATAAACACAGCGAGGTTATAAATATCTGGTGAACTGTTCGGCGGCCTCAATTTTGTGGGTAAATAATTCGCAAAGGGAACGAAGACTGTGTAACTGGAATTACGCGGCACGTAAACAAATAGCGCTCGCCGCACTCACTAACAGACGATAAACAGTTGCCGCGGCGCCAAACACTAAAATAAACACGGCGACTGCGGAGCCCCCTATCGGCGAAACGCAGCCACGCGCCCAGCGACAACAAACGGCTTAAACGGTGCCGACCAGATTTTGTCATCATTAAACATTAACTATCACGGGATTATTTGCACGCACGAATAACGGCGGGACAACCCTCAGTTTCACAAAAATTTAAATAAATAAAGAAGGCCTCGTGAGAGCAGCGACAGCGTCATTGGCGTGGGACACATGATAAGAGGCGTACGCACACACTCTTGTTTTCGTTTCTCAAGCGCCGAGGGAAAATTTTACGTTCGTGGTCTGAAGTTTTCTCCACCCCCACGAAGGAAGTCTATGAGGAAAAACTACGGGTACAATAGTTCTGCAAACTTTCGATGCAGTGGCTGTACGCTCTTTCGAAGCGGTGGGCAGGCCCTGTCGCCATATTACAATTAGAATGCAGGAAAATCAAATGTAGTTATGCTTATGGGACTTAACTGCGGGCTCATCAGTCCCTAAACTACATATACACATACTATATATAGCAGAAACATCCATGCCCGACAGAGGTTTTGAACTCCCGACGAGGAACAGCCTCGCGCATCGGAGCATAGCGTCTCAATGCGCTCGGCCACTCCGCCGCGGTTATAATGCAGGAAAGGCACTGACTGGACTTGCAGCTGAGCTATTTTCCAGTGCCGCTCCAGCCGTGAGTTAGACCAGGATGGTAAGATAAGTGTCGTTCAACCTTTGCTTTCATTCACACAAAGCATGTTAAATCCCTGCTGGGGATACACAAAAACGAAACGAAAGGGAAGCTTCTGCACCAGGACAATTACAATTCAAAAAACAGTATTTCTGTGACAGGAATGTAGACAGGAAATCTTTCTTTGTTGTACAAGAAAAGATTAAGTGCAGGGATTAATAGAAATATTACCTGCTTTATTCTTCTTTTGTTACCTTCTTATGTTTGACTTCCGACCTTCTATTTTTTTATTTTGCGTTCGCCTTGATAAACTGATTTTCCACTGCTTCATAATATTTTTACAATCTGTGTTATAATACTTATCTGTTTACTAGTTACATGCCCATGCTTCGCAACGGATGTTAAAGAATAGCCTCGGAATAACATCGTTTTTAACGGTTCCAGGGCCTAGTAAAAGCGAAATTCATGTGGGATTGCTTTGCCAATCAACTCAGTTGTCCTAACCAAGAGACCGCACGCTCCTGAGACTTGTAGCCACTCTTGTGTATTGCGAAAGACAAAACAGATTTACAGGCATGGTAAGCCGTAAGAATAACGGATTGAAAATGTAATAAGTCCGCGCCGAAATCATGAAGCAAACTACATAAATTCAATTGTCGTTGAGAAGAATTCTTATGCGAATAGAACCTATCGATAAAAGTGAAGAGATGTCATTACATTTAAATATAAATAAAACCCGTCGAAAGAAGCAAAGAAATGTCTTTAAGTTGTTAATACACAAAGCGAAATCAGTAACTCGATGTTCAATATTAGTATGTATTCGTAGAGAAAAGTTTTCGGCCCTTAATTCTGTCACACTAGGAGAATACACGCAAGAGTGCCGTCGATTGTTTCTTTGGTGCACTACGAATATAATAGCGCTTCTTTTCGTTGCTTGCTGTACTACACCGTAATTATGTACTCGAAAAAAAATCGCTGTAGTGGCATATGTTAGTTCTCTGATACACTACGTAACTATCGACGCCTCTGTCGGTTCGTTGCTGCATTACACTGTACTTACCAGCTGGTATACAGCCAAAACTATAAATCGCGATATCGTTTCTTCCCCTGATCCTAGTTTGATGAACTGAAGCCTATATGTTGCCCGAAGATACTCTCAATTTGCATGTGAAACTCAATGAAATTTCGTGAAGTTCTGTGGGAGATTAGCATGTACAGATACACAGACACGAGTGCTTTTAGACAAATGTTTAAATAATGATACCCTTACTTTCGGTGATGCAATTTTGATAAAATTTACTGATACGCTTTAGTTAGCCGTGAAAGTCCCATGAAAGTTTGTCTAGTAGTTTTTGGAGACTGTTCAAAGAGACAGACGACATGAAGGTCGTAGGTAAAAAAAAAACTTTAAGTTTTCTCCCGCGACGCGATATTTATGAAATTAACCCTGTTGTCACCCTAAGATATGCTAAAGTTACCTGCGAAAACGGTCATTCAAATTCGTGAAGTAGCTATGGAGGTAAGAAGTTGTTGATAACAGAAAAACACGTTGGTTACTGTTCAAAATGTTCAAATGTTTGTTAAGTTTATGGGACTTAACTGCGCGGTCATCAGTCCCTAAACTTACAAATTACGTATACACTAACTTATACTAAGGGCAGTACAAACATCCATGTCCGAGGGAGGATTCGAACCCCCGACAGGGAACTGCTTCACGCATCGGAGCATAGCGCCTCAATACGCTCTGCCACTCCGCCGCGGCGACGGTTACTGAAAAACACTTCGTATTACAATATCTTTTTGTTAGTGATCCCATTCTGATGATATCATGCCTTCTGTATGTTGACCCAGACTTCCTTCAAGTTTCATGTGGAAACCTCAGCAAGATTCGTCTATCAGTTTTGAAGATTTGAAATGTACAACGGCAGACCGACATTTTCAGTTATATAACCCCACGTGGTGTGTGTGTCAATTTCGGTGTATGGTCTCAGGAAATATAGAAACCAAGAGTTACAAACAAAATACCTCTCCTGTCCTTGAAAGTAATCGCCATTAGCTACATGCAATACACTTGTGAAGTCGGTTGCACAGCTGCTGGAAACTGTCAGCAAACGCTTATTGTGAAATCGCCCGAAACACAGAGGTCACACTTTGTTGTATCTCCGAATCCACTCAAACAAATACTTTTTTCCCACTGCTTCAACACCATACACTTGCACTAACATCCCATGGGTGACCGTCGTCGTTTTGCCTAATTTGAAACAAAACTTAATGCTAACGCTTTACTCCTTTGCTCCATTTTTCACTACATGTTCTCGCACGAGTTCTCACACTGTTAGCTGGATCACACCGTGTACCGCCACTTCAGTGCAGTGCTTTGCGCTAAAGGGTGCGATCTTCCTATCGGTATACTCGCCAATAATAATTGGGCAATACATGACTCAGGGTAGTAAAAGGTTTATGGCTCGTTGTCTCTGTTCATAGTGGTGAGTTATGTATGTCAGCTTCTATGCCCTAAACAGCTACCCACACTCTTTAAATAAGATCAATAATTAATCTGTAGTTTAACCAGTCTATCAATCTGCAAATGATGACGCGAAAAATATCTTTAAACAAACATAAATTAAAGCTCTGAATAACCAACAAAATGGATTCTCTAATTTTTTTATAAATGGAGTTTTTTTACTCATTTTGGATACGACAATTAGGAGATAGTCCTACTTTATACATCGGTAAATAACTAAATATTTCCCCAACTATTGTTCATGAGAGCCACTATAAGTATCACACGCACTTGAGAGTAAAAATTCCAAATTTTCACTCGTAGGTTAATGAAGTCCATCGAACATTTTAGTTCCAAATTAATACGCGATTAATTACAGTATTTGTTATGAAACACAGTTTTACAGTGTAAATTAGTTTAAGTAGTTTGTAGGTCTAGGGACTAATGACCATAGCAGTTTGGTCCAATAGGTTTACAAACAGCTGAACAGAGTTTACCGACTACCGATATCGGCCACACCTAATGCAATCTCGGTTCAGAGATATTGCACTTCCTTTTCTTGAAACCGAAACAATATCAGTGTGCTCCACCCTTCTTTGAAACAGTTTTATTTCCTCTGCTACTCGGAAATAATCCTGATTCTGAGAAGATTCACTCAGTAGAACAGGGATCAAAACAGGCGAACTCGTGTCCCAGCTCATCCGTATATACTGGCCTGAGAAAAAGACGACGTACTTCAGGTACCTTCAGCTCAGGTGCCTCTTAGCGCTTAACCAAGCGAATCAATGTTACAGCAGCCAGCGTCGTGGCCTTAATGTTCTACGTCCTGCGTTCGAAACTCTATTATTGCTTTCATTATTTCATTATCCATTTATCTACCCCCTCTCTGAGCAAGATTACTACACGAGTGCTTTTTATCAAGTTACCAGCAACAAGGGCGTTATATTAATTGCTACAGATGGGTGTGGCAATAAGTATTTCAGCTACTGTATTGCTTTCTAATTTTCATGTTCTTAAAAATTCATTCTTACATTAATCCTGTCATTAATTCTTTTACTTTTAAGCCTATAATAATTTTGTTATATAGAAAGATGTTAACAACCGTAATACATTCGAAATTTGAAAATTACGAACGCTATGAGCATTCCTTGAATGCAAATGTGCCAGACTCGAATTTCTTGATAAGGCCTAATAGAAATTCCTGGATAACACAAGATCTACTGCATTGATGAGAGGAGAAAAAATAAAAATTCAGCAAGTGAAACAGGAAAAAGAGAGTACAAACGTCTGAAAAATGAGATTGACAGGAAGTGCAGACTGGCTAAGCAGGAGTGGCTAGAGGTCAAATGGAGAACCGTATAAGAATGCATTACTAGGGGAAAGATAGATACCGCCTACCGGAAAGTAAAAGAGATATTTGAAGACAAGAAAAGCAGCTGTATGAATATCAAGAACGCAGACGGAAAACCAGTACTAAGCAAAGAGGGGAAAGCTGAACTGTGGAAGGAATATATAGAGGGCCTATACAAAGGAAATAAACTTGAAGACAGTATTCTAGAATTGGAAGACGAAGTGGAGGAAGATGATATAGGAGATATGATACTGCGAGAAGAATTTGACAGAGCGCTGAAGGTTTTGAGTCGAAACAAGGCTCCTAGAGTAGATGATATTCCGTCTGAATTGCTGATATCGTTAGGAGAGCCAGTCGTGAAAAAAATGTATCACCTGGTATGCAAGATGTATGAGACAGGGGAAATACCCTCCGACTTCAAGAAGAATATCGTAATTCCAATTCCATAGAAAGCAGGTGCAGACAAGTGCGAAAATTACAGAACTATCAGTTTAATAAGTCATGGTTGCAAAATACTAACACGAATTATTTACATACGAATGGAAAAACTTGTGGAATCCGACCTCGGGAAAGATCAGTTTGGATTTAGGAGAAATGTAGGAACACGGGAGGCAATACTCACATTACGACTATCTTAGAAGATAGGCTAAGAAAGGGAAAACCTACGTTTTTAGCGTTTGTCGATTTGGAGAAAGCTTTTGACAATGTCGATTGGAATACACTATTTGGAATTCTGAAGGTAGCAGGGGTAAAATATAGGGAGCTAAGAGTTATATTCAACCTATACAAAAACCAGACAGCGGTTATTAGAGTCGAAGGACAAGAAAGAGACGCAGACGTTGGGAAGGAAGTAAGACAGGGTTGTAGCCTTTCCCCAATGTTGTTCAATCTGTACATTGAGCAGGCAGTGAAGGAATGGAAGGAGAAATTTGGAGAGGGCATTAAAGTGCAGGAAGAAGAATTAAAATATTGCTGTTTGCCGGTGTCATAGTAATTCTGTCAGAGACCCCAAAGGATCTGGAAGAGCAATTGAACGGAATGGACGGTGTCTTGAATGGAAGATAGAAGATGAACATTAACAAGAGTAAAACAAAGGTAATGGAATGTAGTGTCAGAAAATCAGGCGATGCTGAAGGAATTAGATTAGGTAATGAGGCAATAAAAGTAGTAGATGAATTTTGTTAGCAAGATAACTTTTGATGGCCGAAGTAAAGAAGATATAAAATGAAGAATGGCTATGGGAAGAAAAGCGTTTCTAAAGAAGCGAAACTTGTTAACATCAAGTATTAATTTAAATGTTAGGAAAGCATTTGTCTGGAGTGTAGCAGTGTATGGCAGTGAAACGTGGACGATAAGGAGTTCAGATAAAAATATGATGGAAGCTTTTGAAATGTGGTGCTACAGACGAATAATGAAATTTACATGGGTAGATCACGTAGCTAATGAGGAGGTGCTTAACCGAATCGGGGAGAAAAGCAGTTTCTGGCATATCCTGACTAAGAGAAGGGATAGATTGGTTGAACACATTATGAGACATCAAGGAATTGGCAGCTTAGCATTAGAAGGAAGTGTGTGGGGGTAAAAATCGTAGAGGGAGGTCGAGGGTTGAAGATTCAAAAGGATGTAGGTTGCCGAACTTATTCTCCGATGAAGAGACTTGCACAGGACAGGGTAGCGCGGAGAGCTACATCAATCCAGTCTGCGGATTGAAGACCACAACAACACAACATTACTGATACCATACCTTACAAGAATTTCCCACATAACATTTTCATAAAACTTATGTCATTTATTAATTCACTTATTTTCTGTATGGTGGAATGCGTAGGGCAATATTTAAGCATAGTACTAAAACTACAGTATAACGTATACGGTAGCGACACTCTATGCTATGAAAGTTGATATCAACTGACAGTTGGAATGATACGAATGTTCGCAGCGGTGGGTAAGCCGCCGAAGTAGTGATGTTTGTTGATAATTATTTTTTTACGTAACTAACGAAGCAGTTAGTATAATTTTTGCACTACAAGCATTCGTAAAACATAAAGAGACACACATAATCGGAAAATGAATGGAAAAACATCCGAATATAACTGCTACAACGCTATTAAGAGAAATTTCTTCATGAACAAATATAAATATGTGTATATTTGCAGCTTATTTTGCTGGAAGTAATTAGAATATAAGAGAATCATAAGTTTTTTTGACGTGTATCAATTCCGTGTCGTGTCTAATGGTTCGCACATTTTTACACCTCACTCGTCTTTGAGTGCAATTATGTTAGCTTAAAAAGCCAATGTTTTGATGATGCTTGCCGTTTGTGGTTCAGCTGCAACAACAATTGTGGAATTGGGTTCTTTTATGTTGGAAAACAGTTTGATTGCTTTTGTCGTTTTATTGCCACGTCCATGACGTTCGTCCTTCAGCTAGAGCTGTGGTGGCTGATTTGGTACGTTAGATACTGTAGTTTCTGCATTCTGTATACGTTTCCTACGTTCCATCATTACCGATTTTACTGGATTTGTAGTGAAGAAACCTTAGCGTTTCCGAGTAGAAAAGCGACGTCTCTCTGCCAAAGGGCACGCCTTATGGTGTTCACAAATGATTTTTTTATTTTTAATAGAAAATGAAATTATTCATTTAAAGCATATGTGTTACAAAATAATTGCAAATAAAATGTCCTGTAATGTTCCGTTTCGTACCTCGTCAGGGATCTTAAGAAAGCTAAGAACGACAAATGTGCAACTATTTTTAAATTATTAACTATTTCTATGGCACGAAATACATTCCCTAATGTGAAAAGTATGTTAAAATCAATATAAACGATACTATTCGCACTCATCCAATATCGCATTCAGAACTGTAGCTTGCCGGCCGTTTGGAGCGCTGCTATCGCAGCGTATAACTGAAGTCTGTGAGAGTGTCGTGACTGTATATGTTACACTGTGCTAAAACCGTAAACATTGCATGTGTATTGTCTCTACTATTGACATTTAGTTTTGAACCTTATTTATCAGTGTTCACATCATCCAATTAATCCTGCAATAACGTACTGTATATTGCATATAAATGCTGACAACATAGGTTTTACCTATAGCTAGACATGAAATATAGCTACATTCAACATGGTATGGTTCCTTTTAATTGCAGTAAAAAGGCAAACAAAAACAAACTATGTGGTCAAACTTAACTATTGCTCTGCACGGTAGTGATCTAATAAATATCTTTGAAAAAGCTGAATGCGTAATCCCGATTTTTTCGCTCTTGCTACGGGGTTCCTATTTGAGGTACGGTTATGTGAAAAACGCTTTTGCTGTTGCCGTGACCTGTGACCACTTATTTGGCAATTTAAACATCTGTCACTTTGGCTATGTTACAATGTAGCAAGGAAAGACTGAAAGACAATTCGAAGCAAGCACAGAGGTAAATTACCGAATCGATTATGAGCCGTGTCGGGCCCAGATTTCGGGTGGTAACCTCCTCGCTTCCTGGCGCGTAAGTTCTGCTGTGCCCCTTATCGACCTTGTTGTCTCTCTTTCATCCGTTGATGGCGTTGTGAGTGAATGCGATTGCCCTATCTGTTCTTCCCCGTCGAGTACGACATGAGAGAGAGAGACAGTTGGTCTGAGAGCAGGGAGGGCGGCGCACCGGTATCGGGGAAAGAGATCTCGATAGGCTCGGTCTGTGCGTGGTAGTCGCCACGAGGACGCTGGGGCGCGATAGCGCTGCTTGGAGTGTCCCGAGTTAGCGCAGAGATAGCTGTCGGATGGGGCCCGCCGTGCTCCACTGTGCGGATGAGAAGGCAAGTCGACACAGCCGTGTTAACTGAGATCCAGTGCTTCTGGAGCTGCAAGTTGGCAGTTCTCCTGGTTCTTACCACGCCTTCAGTACGGTTCCTAGTGCGTAACCTTAAAAGGTTTCCTGCAGAGTAGCGTGTGCTTTTCCCGTCTCGTGGCATCCTGTTTTTCTGTTGCTGCCCAGCGTATGGTTTTACGCATTCGTACGGCCCTGTTCCTTTCGCGTGTCTCTTTCTTTTACTCCCATTGTCCAAGGTCGTATTTTAAAGGGGTCTCTGTTATTATATCGACAGAGCTGAGACTGTGTGTTTTATCCCTTCCTCAACGGTGATTGATTGTACCGGTTATTAAAATGGGGGGGGGGGGGGGGCACGCATTTCAGTAAATTCAAGTCTCCTAAAGCCCCGTTTACACCAAAGCGAACACGAGCGAACGTAGGCGAACACGCATTCGCTAGGAATTCGCCTGTGCGCGCGCGTCTTGGCTTGTACTTGCGAATAAGCGTTTACACCGGAGCGAACGGAAGAGAAAACGGCACACTGCCGCGAGGCGAGCATACGCAGTTTGTCGCATACGATAGCGCTGAAGCGGAGAGGTCGCGAACTTCCTTTGATAGTTCGCCCTGAAAGCGGAACACGAGCGAACACCTGCGAATGCGAGCCGAGCGTGAGCGAACAGCGCGAGCATAGCGTCTACACCAGAGCGAATGCTCGTTCGCTGCTTCTCGTTCGCTTGTGTTCGCTTCGGTGTAAATGGGACTTAAGTGGTCGCGTTCTGTGCATGCATGGAGGTGGACTATGTTTGTTCAAATGTTCAAATGTTTTTATAGCTTATGGGACTTAACTACGGGGTCATCAGTCCCTAAACTTACAAATTACTTATCAACTAGCTAATACTAAGGACGGCACAAATATCCATGCCAGAGGGGGGATTCGAACCCCCGACCGTAGTGGCCGTGCAGACCGTGATTGGAGCGCCTCAGTCCCCTCGGCCACCGCAGCCGGCGGACTATGTTTGTGGTTAAGTGTTTTCAAGTTCAATTTTGATTGTTCCGAAGGTCACTTTTCTAAGACTGTTAAAGTTGATGGGCACAGAAGCTAGCGTATTTGATTGTCTTATAAATGTTCCCAGACCTTGTTAAATTCTAAAGCTGGTGCATTTTATAGTGTCCTTAGTAGTTAGCTTTTTAAAATTGTTAAAATTGATGGGCACGCAAGCTAGCATATTGGACAGTTGAGTGTTTTCAGGCCTTGTTATGCCCTTAATGCCTCCAGTTCTTGTGAAATTTGGTAAAGTAAGTAAAGAAATATTTTGGTGTTAACTGTTTTCAAGTTCTGTTAATTGTTCGAAAGGTTACCTTTCTAAAATTGTTAAAATTGGTGGGCACACAGGATAGTGTATTCGTGTCTGATAAAAGTTCCCAGGTCTTGTTAAATTTCAAATGTTAAGGCTAGTGTATTTTATAGCGTCCTTAGTAAAGCTCACCAGCAATGGTTAAATTTACTGATGTGTGGAGTGCCCAAGATTCCTGGTAAATTCATATTATAATTATATTTGACGTGTTGAAGTGGTACAAGGTATTTTAAATTCTCCGCCTGTTTCCCTGCAGTTTCCCACTTCCCTTTCTTTACGTATATTGCAACCACACCAACAAGCATTGCAGATTAATTCCTGTTACAAAAAAGATTTCAACTGATCATAAACTAATGCTCAGCTAATCGCACCATTCTTATGTGCACCATTCCGATTGAATTCGGATTTCAAGTGCAAAAGAAAAGAAAAAAAAAAAAAAAAACCAACTGTTTTCATGGGACATTTTCGAAGCGCATCGCCTCTACCCTTTGAAATTTACAAGGTAGATACAGTCATAAAGACATATTTTTTATCGAAAGAACATTGTCAGTTGTGGAGAGGTCATAGTTTAACCTTGAGATACATTTAGCATGAGCCGAGATTCTATGAACGTGAAGACAGTGATGAACGTAAAAGTTGATAGTACTTTGTGAGTTAATTATTTTTTCATAATATTTGTATAACCAAGCATCCGCAACTGAGAGACATGGTTGTTGTGGAAAAACATTCGCTTCAGTTTTATACAGACTTTTATTTATGCCACTACCGGCTTCGGGACATTATAGTTCCCTCTTGAGGTGATAATTACGTGGTACCATGGACTGTGCGATCAGGCCAGTCAGTGTACTCTTTGAGACACAATTTGTTGTCTGGTCAAATCTTCCACGGGTAGCTGCGATCTACATAAAATTAACAGCTTTTCCACAATAACCAATTATAGTGTCGTTGTTTTTACGTTAATTGTAGTAGGTTTTTACGTGTGTACACTTCAATAATCGCAACGACAGAGTCTTGGGGTACATAACTGAAAAATACAGTTAAATTTTACTTCCCGCCATGGCGACTTCATGTGGTAATACACTCCTGGCCATTAAAATGGCTACACCACGAAGATGACGTGTTAGAGACGCGAAATTTAACCGACAGGAAGAAGATGCTGTGATTTGCAAATGATTACCTTTTCAGAGCATTCACACAAGGTTGGCGCCGGTGGCGACACTTACAACGTGCTGCCATGGGAAAAGTTTCGAACGAATTTCTCATACACAAACAGCAGTTGACCAGTGTTGTCTGGTGAAACGTTGTTGTGATGCCTCGTGTGAGGAGGAGAAATCCATACCATCACGTTTCCGACTTTGATAAAGGTCGGATTGTAGCCTATCGCGGTTAAGGTTTATCGCATCGCGACATTGCTCCTCGCATTCATCGCGATCCTATGACTCTTAGCAGAATATAGAATCGGTGGGTTCAGGAGGCCAATACGGAACGCCGTGCTGGATCCCAACGGCCTAGCAGTCGAGATGACAGGCATCTTATCCGCATGGCTGTAACGGATCGTGCAACCACGTCTCGATCCCTGAGTCAACAGATGCAAGACAACAACCATCTGCAAGAACAGTTCGACGACATTTGCAGTACCATGGACTATCGGCTCGGAGACCATGGCTGCGGTTACCCTTGACACTGCATCACAGACGGGAGCGCCTGCGATGGTGTATGCAACGACGAACCTGGGTGCACGAATGACAAAACGTTTTCGTTTTCGGGTGAATCCAGGTTCTGTGTACAGCATCATGATGGTCGAATCCGTGTTTGGCGTCATCGCGATGAACGCACATTGGAAGCGCGTATTCGTCATCGCTATACTGGCATATCACCCGGCTTGACGGTATGGGGTGCCATTGGTTACACGCCTCGGTCACCTCTTGTTCGCATCGACGGCACTTTGAACAGTGTCCGTTATATTTCAGATGTGTTACGACCCATGGCTCTACCCTTCATTCGATCCCTGCGGAACCGTACATTTCAGCAGGATAATGCACGACCGCATGTTGCAGGTCCTGTACGGGCCTTTCTGGATACGGAAAACGGCTGATGCCCTGACCAGCACATTCTCCAGATATCTGACCAGTTGAAAACGTCTGGTCAATGGTGGCCGAGCAACTGGCTCGTCACAATACGCCAGTCACTACTCTTGATGAACTGTGGTGTCGTGTTGAAACTGCATGGGCATCTGTACCTTTACACGCCATCCAAACTGTGTTTGACTCAATGCCCAGGCGTATCATGTCGTTATTACTGATTTCTCAGAATCTACGCACCCAAATTGTGTTGAAAGGTAATGACATGTCTGTTCTGGTATATTTGTCCAATGAATACCCGTTTATTATCTGCATTTCTTCTTTGTGTAGCAATTTTAATAGCCAGTAGTGTATTAGCAAAGGATGCTGAATGGCTGCGGTGGTGTGACCGAGCGCATTGAGTTGTAAGTTTATGAACTGATGAATCCGCAGTGAAGTCCCATAAGCTTAACAAACATTTGATCATTTGATTTGATGCTGATTGCCTGTTATCATATGACGTTGGAATAAGCCAATCGTGTTACAAAGCAAATATTTTGTCATGAAATTGTTGTACGAGGGCAATTACTTTGACTGTGCACCAAACGTACCATACAATAACTTTTCAACCATAGGCAGGAACAGCATTAAATGTGGTTCAGATCTCTAATATTAACATCTTGGTAGAGATTCTCTACCGTGTTGTTGAGATTGTCAACATAATCACGTGAAGTTTCCTTGATGCACCAAAAATGGTCCTGTTACAGCACAAGAACAGGTGAATATGTCCTGGCCTGGTTCAAAGACATAAAAAAGGAGAACTGGCTTCTCTACTTATCTGCCAGCTACAAAAACATTTAAATAAAGAATTGTTGACATACTTTCTAGCAAGGCGTAATTGTCAAATGTTCAAATTTTGTAAATCTAAGAGTTACCGTCTGTGGTTATTAGTCCCTAGGCTCGCAAACTACTTAAACAAAACTAACCTAAGGACAAAACAGACAACCATCCCCGACAGAGGACTCGAACCTCTGACGGCAAGGAACTACGCACAAGGCAGCAAGGCGCCTTAGAACGCTGCGGACACTCCACTGTGTTGCACAATTGCCCAGCCTGTCGATGGTAATACATCTGTAATAGAAGGGAGCTCTGAGAGGATATGCATTCATCGCAAACTTCTAATGGAATTTAGTGTCATATGTACAACATGTGCGCCTCCGTTGCACAGTGGTAGCGTGCCAGACTACAAATCCAAAGGTCGTGGGTTCGATCCCCGCCAGATCCTGTCACTTTCCACTTCTTTCACATCTGTCAATACTGCTCATGTAAAAAATACCGAGTAGCACCGTGGTTCGGAACCCACGTTAAACTGTAGGTCCCCCTATAACTGGCTAGGTAAGTCAGTTCGAAGGTCGGAGGAAGGCAACAGCATACCACCTCCAAACAGGACCATGCCTAGTAAAGCACTGTGGTGTTCAAACCAATCTTCGGATTGTTGACTGCTTTACCTTTTTTTTTATGTACAACATGAGAGCACCATATGGCATTATGCCACGTGTCATGTTGCGTGTGGGATCTAAGAGGGGGGGGGGCGCAAACTGGGGAGTCAGCACTTATATAGGGGCGCCAAATGGTCTCCAGGTCAAGATGACCCCTGCTGACTGGGGATGGCGGCGCCAGAAAGAGAGCTGTTGAGCAGTAGTGGGGGACGCCAAAAGGGGAAACACCGAGGGGGGAGGAGTGGAACGCTAAAAGTTGGAAATTTCTCCGGATATTTATGAATCAGCCTAGGATGTGACCCGTGGGAATAGTGCGTGTCACCATTTAATGTGCAAAAAGGAGCACGGGAAAATAAGGAAAACTACATAGGTAATTTCAATATATCCGATTAAGATCGGCAGCTGTAGTGTAAATCGACGATTTATTTTGGCAAAAATATGCAACCAGTCGTATTTATGAATTTTATTTTACTCCTATACAAATGTACTCACCTGCGTCGTGGCTGCCGGGCAGTATGATGGTGTCGTCGCGGAACCAGGAGGAGACGGAGACGTCGTCGCGGACGAAGGGCGGGATGACGCAGCGCAGCACCGCCGTGTTGCCCAGCAGCGCGTGCGCGCGGTACACCTGCACCTCGTACTCCTGACGCACCACTGCAACACAGGATGGAGGCTCGTGTTACGGCCGAAACCAATATACGTAGCGTGTGCCCGCTTCTCGGACTATGCCATGTGCGGGCGTCCTTTGGCTTCACATTTGATAAGGCGTGGGATGTGGGAAGGTGGTGGAGGAAACAGCAGAGCCAGTGGTGGACGTACCATGAAAATCAGACTGGAGTGATAACCACGGCGCAATCTGCATGTGGTTTGAGTCTCGTATACTCCTTGTGTTGGAGCCATAAATTTGTTGTACTCAAGACTTGTATGACTTCTCTACAATTTCATTTCTGGAGATCTTGCTCTCGCGCGAGAGTTTGTGATTTGAGCATTGCATACTCGTGTTGTTGGTAGGAGTTCAAGCATTTAATCCAATACAAATTCCACTTCTTAATACTGCAATTTTACTAGCTTCAGGAGTTACAATTACATGTAACCATTCACAAACAATGCAAGGATTATTCTTTACAGCAATATTAGGATTTTATTTTACAATACTACAATACTACAATATATGAATATTGAGAAGCACCTTTCACTATTGCAGATGCAGATGCAGACGTATAGAGGCTTGGTACTCAGTGGTTGGACAGACCCCCCGGCCAAAATGACAGCATTGAGTCCCACACACTATGGATTTTAACTAGCGTTTCCTAGTCTCATCTGCTAGAAGGTCTTGTAAACATACAGCACGGAGTAGCATTGAGCCGTGGTGGAGTAGCCGAGCGGTCTAAAGCACCTCGCTGCGGAGCGCGCGGTTGCTCACCGTGGAGGTTCGAGTCCTCCCTGGGGCATGGGTGTGTATGTGTTTGTCCGTAGGTTAGTTTACCTACGTTTAAGTAGTTTGTAAGCTACGGTCTGATGACCACGCAGTTTGGTCCGATAGATTTACACTCATTTGAACATTTGAGTAGCATTGAGATATTGTACTCCCGATCCACGGTGCACATGGAGGCCACTATTCCAGCCCTCTAACAATGGCAGAGTACCCTAATAAAAGTTAATTAACACATTTTGTTTCTAAATTATGAGACAATCTGAATATATCTCTTAGACTGTTCGCGGATGATGCTGTCGTTTATCTGTTAGTAAAGTCAACAGAGGATCAAAAGCAACTGCAAAGCGATTTAGACAAAATTTCTACATGGTGCGAAAAGTGGCAGTTAACACTAAATAATGAAAAGTGTGAAGTAATACACATGACCACAAAAGAAATCCACCGCGGTGGAGTAGCCGAGCGGTCTAAAGCGTCTCGCTGCGGAGCACGCGGTTGCTCGCCGTGGAGGTTCGAGTCCTCCCTGGGGCATGGGTGTGTGTGTTGTCCTTAGGTTAGTTTACCTAGGTTTAAGTAGTTTGTAAGCTACGGACTGATGACCGCGCAGTTTGGTCCGATAGATTTACAAACATTTGAACATTCTTGAAAAGAAATCCGCTGTACATCAATTACACGATGAATGAATCTACCAAATACCTAAGAGTTACAATTACGAACAACTTAGATTGGAGAGCAGAAATAGAAAATATTGTGGAGAAGGCGAACCAAAAGTTACGTTTCATTGGCAGAATGCTTCGAAGATGCACCAGTTCCACCAAAGAGACTGCCTACATTACACTTGTGCGTCCTCTCCTGGAGTACTGTTGCCCAGTGTGGGACCCCCACCAGTTGGGACTGACGGGAGACATTAAGTAGGTTCAGAGAAGGGCAGCTCGTTTTGTTTTATCACGTTACAGGGGACAATGCGTCACGGAAATGTTGCACGATTTATGGTGGAAAACATTAAAAGAAAGACGTTATTCGTTACGGCGACAACTGTTTGCGAAATTTCAAACACCGACTTTGACTTCTGAATGTGAAAATATTTTGCCAGCACCCACCTACATAGGAAGACATGATCATCCCAATAAAGTAAGAGATTCAGTTCGAAAACGGAACTAGTTAGGCGTTCTTTCTTCCCACGCGCTATTAGAGAATGAAACGGTAGAGCAAGGTTACGAAAGTGATTAATGAACCCTCTGCCGGGCACTTAAATGTGATTTGAAGAGTGTCTATGTAGATGTAGGTATTAACCGCGGCTTTGCTCGCTTTGAAGCCCTTGCATACGTATTAAAGACCATTGAAAGTACAATAATTTCGCAACTTTGTTCTTTAGTTATGTACAGGATCATCAGGATTAATAAAGAGTTTACAGTTTTTCGATTTAAATATAAACAGTACGAAGAATGAAGGTAAATACTGTCCTGTATCGAGATGAAAATAAATATATTATTAAATAGTAAAAGAAACTCTGTTTAATACATCATGACTTCTTCTTATTCGTGTCAGAGACATCATAAAATACCTACTTATTAATTTAAAAAAATATGCAGATATAAAGAAAGGTTTCTACACATTCTTAGCCCAGAAGAGGGCTAAGTCAATAGCTTTTGGTTGTACCGACATTAACTCCTCAAAGGTACAGTGTGGGGGACTGAGCGGGCAGTTATACCTATGGTAAGTTGTTTGAATGGCTCCATAGTCACATAGGGTGGAATCATTTTGATAGCCCCATTTGCTTAGGTTTACTTTAGACTTTGCTATGCCACTGCGTAATCGGTTCGAAGACTTCCATGCTGTCCAGCTTTCGTTGTGTCCAGCAGCTAAGGCTTCGGAGGGTTCCATCCACGGGTGTCTTTCCGCATCCTTCCACCGTTCTACCGTTGTTCTTTAGTAACTCTCCTTCTCAGCTGACGTGAGAAAACTGTTTCTAGATTTAAGCCTCCTGTGCTGCTGGCTACATCCCAAGGAGTGGGTGCCACTTGGAGACTATAGATTTTTGTCTCTCTTTATATGCTGCCTGTTCTAATTGCTAGAGGTGCAATACCGGCAAGATGATAGATTTTATTTACAGAGGTTGGCTTCAAACATCCTGAACTATTCTGGCAGATTCATTGAGGGCGACGTCGACTTGTTTGGCGTGTGCTGACTTGAACCAAACTGGGCTAGCGATAGGCTAGAGATAGGGCTGACCTTCTTACAACCTTTGGTCTTGCGCCCCAGGTGCAACCCGTCAGTCGTTTCAGAATGATGTTTCGACCACAAACTATCAGCAAGGCAATGCTGTCTAAATGTCAGAGCTCGGTATAAAGTAACGCCCAAGTATTTAGGGTTTATGCAGTGTTCCAAGTCAACATCCCTCCATCTCACTTGCAGCTGACGAGATGCCTGTTTGTTACGCATATGGAATGCACATGTCTGGGTTTTCATTGGGTTGGGTTTCAGTTGATTACGGCAGTAATATGAGTCAAGCTCCAACGGTGCTTCGTTCAGACTCTTCTGCGCATCCTCAAACGACTGTCCCTGAGCACCTAAGACTCGGTCGTCAGCATATATGTAACGCTTGTGTTGACAGGAAGTGGCTGGTCGTTTGTGTACACATTGAAAAGGGATGGAGCCAGTACACTTCCCTGAGGTAGGCCATTGCTTAGGTTCCGCCATCGACTACGTTTTTCCTGAAACTCTACAAAGAATCCACGATTCTGAAGTAGATTTCTAATTATATCAGTAAATTTTCGATCTCTAGTACTCTCGTACAGTTTTTCAATTAGTTGTCGAGTGTTGACAGTGTCAACAACGCCGGTAACACTTTTCTTCTGAAACCCATCTTCAATAAACTGTGTTAGGCCTAATATTTGTGAGGTGCAATTTCTTTCAGTACGGATACACCATAACTAAACCGCTGACAAGAAGCTATACGTTATGTGGGATTCAAATGTCATCAAAAGCTGTTCAGTGGTTTGAAGAGTTTGACATCTTCTCTAAGCATTGGATGGATGGTTTGATTTTGAAAGGGACTAAACGACTACTATTCTAAGCATTGTATTAATTATATTGAAGGGTATTACGTGCAACATATCAACCATTGAAAGTTTTTTAATGAACGTGAAAAATTTACAAAGGCAAAGAATAATAATAATTAGTCATCAAAACCATAGCAGACAGAGCTTCTTTCGCATTTATAATATTGGCAAGGATTACCTTCGCCTGGTAGTTACAACTCGATTGATACAGTTCACGGGTAAATCTGGGAAGTAGATTACAAGCCGATAGAATTGATTATTAATTAAATCACATCAAAGGACGTTTTCCCGGCAATTAGGGACCTCTGCAGGCTTGCCTAAAGACAGGCCTTCTGCCCCTGAAGAGAGTAATTTTCAGACGATTGGTTTGATTAATACAAAATCACTTCAATATGGCGTATTCTTAAAAGGCCAAAGAGACTGTTAGTTTCAATTCGTCATCCTTTGCCAAAGAAGGACGTTTCTCTGGAGACCCTTTATTTCAGGTTTCGCAACTATTGGCAGGCGGGGGTGGAGGGGGGAGGGAGACAACGCGTTGTGTTTGTGCTCATGATTTCAGTTAACCCATGGGTTGTCGTGCGACACCTCCAGTAGCTATACAAGGTATAAGGAAATACATGGCACTTTCTTTATGTTTTTCCTTATATCTTTCAACTGCTTTGCAGATATCATAGACAATTGAACTGATGAAGACGTGCTGGATACAGATTCCAGGAGGTATTCGCGAGAGGAACACCTGTTACGTCGGTCACAGAGCATCCCTCTTTTGTCAGCGGAGGTAGACAGTGTCCAGGGATCTTCATAAACCAAAGTGATGGGAGATGCTCTGACCACCCCAGTAGAAGCCAGTATTTAGCTGAAGGCAGTTCGTTACCATCTTCAGTAAGTCGCCACAATTATGCACGAGTGTACATGCCGGTTACGTGCAAAGCGGCCTATGCCCGTGTGCTGATTATCATGGTTATTATTTAGCGATATTTCCGACACGTCGTGATAGCGCGTACATCGGCGCTGCAATTGTACCACGTTTTGATAAACGCGGTGTTGGCCGCCCGTTACTATTAGTACTTTCATTATTTCTCGGCACCCTCTCTCATAATTAAGGGGTTGGAACATTATTAGATCAGCAGTTTGTTCATTGAGGTGATTACAGTGTCTTGACCTGTACCACTACGATTTCTCACCAGTTCCTCAGTTGATTTGTGTTTAGTAAACGGTATTCACGTGTAACAGGTGACCTACCATTTAACGTGTTCCTTTCTAAGAATACATCCAACATCTTACTACATCTGTTGGTTGTTTTCTTGTTCTGTGTTTTCCTTATGTCGTACCTAGTATTTTGATAATCCAACACCTAAAACGCCGCTCAAATTTATGGAGGCTGATGACGACAGCAGAAAAATTCTGGTGAGAATAAATTCAGCCTTTTCATTAGGGCAGTGTTTTTCAACCTTTTCGAATATGCGACTCCCTTCCAAGTAAAAATTGTCTGGCTCCTTCTTCCAAATAAAAATATTCTGGTGATCTTCCACTCCCTCCTCATAAACGTAACAAAACTGCCTTTTGTTTCAGCTTTCTTTTAAATTGTCGGACGAAGTTTTTTGTGTATATTTTTCGGAGTACAACACATTATCCTATGTTTACATGAATTCCCACTGCTTTCAGGCAAGACTCAGAAGCGAATTATGCTCATTAAGAAAGGTTCCAATGTATAGACAATTTGTAAAAAGTAAATCTTTTTTCGAATCTCTCAGAATAATTTATAGTATTATGTTCTTTTACCTATTGATTGGTTCCTGAAAACAGTTTTCAAGACTTAATCATCATTAACACACTGTATTATAAAATAATCTATGTTCTATAAACAGAGAAAAAATAGATACCGCCTACAGGAAAATAAAAGACATTTGGAGACAAGAAACGGTTATATGAATGAACTCAGCAGGAAAGGTGAAAGGTGGAAGAATTGGGGTGAAAAGGAATTTCTGGCATACCTCGACTAAAAGAAGGGATCGATTGGTGGGACACATTCTTAGATATCAAGGAATCGTGAATTTAGCATTGGAGGGAAGTGTGTAGGGTTAAAATGACAGAGCTGCATCAAACCAGTCTCCGGACTGACGAGCACATCAACAACAACAACAACTTGGATTCAGATTTTCAATGTTCTAAATGTTTTGATAATTTAAGTTTATGTTTTATTGGTGTTTGACCCCGAACCTAGACAGCGGTTAGATATATATTTGTCTGATTTACGTCTAAATAATTTTCTCATCATTTTCTGAGGTATTGACAGATGCTGTAACTGGCTACAATTTATAAATCAATCTTAAATCATCACCTAATAAATAGTCAGTTGAAGCACTTACAACCTCTAAATACGAAACACCTGACGATGGCATTAAATGCCAAAAGATATCTTGTGTGATATATAAATAAATAATTAATTACAGTGTTTGGACTATCGTTACGCATTATGTCAAAGTTAGCAGAATTTAGCAAAATTTATTTTTGGTGAAACTTTATTGCGTATTGGTTTGTGGCTTGCATATTTAATTAAACAGCTGTTCTGCTGCTTCTGACACCTTAATACTTTGTACTGTCTACCACTGGATGAATTATAAATTGGAAGTATAGCAGAACATTTTTACCAAAGCATTTTCCGCCAAGCCATTTATGTGCAAACTAGCTACCTGTTCGTGTTTCGCTGCGGATGTAAAGGAGAGCCTCTGCATAACATCGCTTTTAAGGCTTCCGGATCTCGTTCAGTGAAAAATACCGCGTAAAATCTTTCTTATGCTTTGGCATCTTTCTTTATATTATTAATTTCCAAAATGCACTATGCTCGCGTGATGTCCGTACATACGTGTCTAAAACCATTGAAAGTACAATAATTTTGCGACTTTGTTATCACCAGTCAAGACCAGAATCATCAAGATAGAAGAAAAGTTTTCAGTTTAAATATAAAAGGTGAGTAGAATGACGGTAATACTTTTTTATGGAGATGAAAATAAAGATATTATTACATTTCGAAAGAAACTCTGTCACATCGTGACAGAAGACGTTATAAGTCATACAGCGTGTACATTATGCAGGATTGAAATGTCAACGAAATCGGTTCGACGGTATGAAGACATTTACGTCTCGTGTGAGCATTGTATTCATTATGTTGAATCGTATTACGTACAACATATAAACCATTAAAAGTATTTTAATAAATGTGATAAAATTCAAGTCTCAAAGTATAAATAACTTTTCCAAGAAGTCTTCAAGCGTCTCAGAAGCTACGAGAGGAACATTAATGCTCAGATAAACCATAACTCGAGTTATCTACTTAAAATAAACAAATATCTCGAATCACACACTTACTAAAGTAGCCTATTTACTTCTTTAGCGTTCAAGCTATCTCCATATCCAATTTCATCAAAATCGATTTAGCGGTTTAGTCGCGAAAGCGAAAGAGACAGAGCTCCTTTCGCAGTTATAATATTCGTACGGATAAAGATCCCTCAGACACCTAATAATATAACAGTCTTTCAGGGGCGTAGATAACATAGAGGGGAAAGAGTTCCCAATACCCATATCCCCCTCAGAACTGACCGATGAAGCCGTATTTCTTCTTTTCTTACTCCCACACAATACAACGTGTGTGCTAATTATAAACATTCAAACGGCTGTGCAGTTTAGCTGCAGATGTTTGGCTTCTAATCTGTATGAACCATTGTACTTGAGAATCGAACCTCTTTCCAACCCGCAATCCCCTCTCCCCCTTTCTCCTTTACCTAACAATAAAACTGGATTCCTCCGAAGAATACAACTTATCTCTTCTCCAATCATCTTTTACCATAACACAGGATGTTTCTATGTAAGAGATTTAGCCTACCCAATCGAAAGATGTTTCACACACCAATGGAGTACATTTTAACTACCACTTAACGTTATTATTTTAAAAAGAATTTCGTAAATGTATGGACCTTCAAGAATGAATATAGAAGGCGTACGATTTACTGCACTAGTTGTATCTCCAAACGGAAGTCTCAATCACACGTTGTCATAAAATTAAACTATTTGACAATAATTATATATAATTCTCTTAGTAAAAATTAAAATCCTCACAACCAAAAATAAAGGTAAAGGTTGCATGTGGAGGTTAATATGGAATTCTCTTAAAAAATTTAAACATCTCACGCCAAAATTAAAAAATAAAAATGAAAGAAATTCTGCATTGGGTGTTAATATAGAATAGCTGGGAAATGTGGAATAGGTTTAAAAATGTGCAGATAATCATGTAAATTTCCCAAAAAAAGAGATGTATGTGAAACTCAATTCTGTAATTTTTCTTAGTTTCTATTCTAAACAGAATTACTTAACAGTAATAGTAAACAAAATTAGATTTGATAACGAATCTGTTAACTTTATTAACTTTAAGAGGATGTTTTTGAAATATAATTGATTTATTTTTCGTGCATATGTTTGCATAAGACACAGATCTATGCTTAGTTTTCTTGATTTCACATTCAGGATGTATGTTATGGAATGTCAGACATACGGAATACATTTTTATGTTTGTTTCACATTTCACATGAGTATCTAAAAAAATGTTCAAATGTTTGTAAAGCTTATGGGACTTAACTACGGGGTCATCAGTCCCTAAACTTACAAACCAGGACGGCACAAATATCCATGCCCGAGGGGGGATTCGAACCCCCGACCGTAGTGGACGAGCAGACCGTGACTGAAGCGCCTCAGTCTCCTCGGCCACCGCGGCCGGCCATGAGTAACTGTCGCTTGATTTGGTGCCTCGCTAGTTTCTATGCAGAGACTAAGAATGAGGCTGCAGCGCACAAGTAGTGTATCATTCAGCTACACAGAGATTGTTGTCGACTTTCAGTATTGTACTGGGTTCCACCACGCAGGTTTGTTTTATTTCTCCCTGAATTCTTGGTATTGTGAATGTGAGTTTCCGCAGAACAGCGTAAATATCCACTGCAGCTGGGTTTGCATTTAATAACCGCAATGTACAAGCGAATAAACAACAACGCGTCAAACGGAGCATAAGATAGTAGGTTTAATAATGTGGAGCTCTTTTGTTTTGGTCCAGTGCGTTTTAATAATTTGTGAAGGTATTTATTTAAATTTTTAAAATAGTTGCTTTGTTACGGGAAAGTATTAAATTTATATTGTCCCAAGCGAAGAAAAACGAGAATCGCTCGCATTTATTTTGCGCCGGGCGACCATTCCGCGATTAGCCGCATACTGCGCGGATGAAATGTCTGGCACTTCTTTAATAAGCGCTGGCCTGACAACAGTTACAGCTGTAATCCGATTATCGTTCGCCCATTTATATGCAGCGGCGCGCGACGCTATGTGGTGGAGTATTTGCGGGTGTATTGCCCACTCACCGGTAGGTCAGTGAACGAACAGGGAATATTAAGTACATTACTAACTTACATACGCCAAGTTGTAGCTGTGAATCGTAAGGCGAAAGAAAAAAAGAACAAATTTCTCTGCCTTTTCCTTTGTTCTTGTTTTATTATTCGTGGCAGCATAAAGCAGATAGATGGCGTTATTACCTGACTGAAAAATCTAAAAACTACGTCAGTGTAACTCGTAGTATCCTGAAGTTCGATTCGTTTATCACGACTTGTTGTTGTTGTGGTGGTCTTCAGTCCGGAGACTGGTTTGATGCAGCTCTCCACAATACCCTGTCCTGAGCAAGCCTCTTCATCTCCACATAAGAACGGCAACCTACATCTGTCTGAATCTGCTTACTGTATCCATCTCTTGGTCTTCCTCTGCGGTTTTTACCCCACACACTTCCCTCCAACGCTAAATTCACAATTCCTTGATGTCTAAGAATGTGTCCTGCCAATCTATCCCTTCTTTTAGTCAAGGTATGCCAGAAATTTCTTTTCTCTCCAATTCTGTTCAGTACCTCCTCATTAGTTACGCGATCCACCCACCTAATCTTCAGCATTCTTCTGTAGCACCATATTTCAAAAGCCTCAATCCTCTTCCTGTCCGCACTGTTTATCGTCCATGTCTCACTCCCATACAAGGCAACACTCCATACAAATGCCTTCAGAAAGGACTTCCTTAGGCTTAAATCAATATTCGATGTTAACAAATTTCTCTTTTTGAAGAACGCTTTTCTACCCGTTGTCATTCTGCATTTTATATCCTCTGTACTGCGACCATCATTTGTTATTTTACTGCCCAAGTAACAAAACTCATCTACCTCCTTTATTGCTTCATTACCTAATCTAATCCCTTCAGCATCACCCGATTTTCTTACACTGCACTTCATTACCCTAGTTTTGCTCTTGTTAATGTTCATCTTATATGTCCCTTTCAGCACACTGTCCATTCCGCTCAATTGCTCTTCCAGGTCCTATGTCGTCGACAAAACGCTATGTTTTTAATTCTTCACCCTGAATTTTAATTCCTTCTCCGAATTTCTCCTTGCTTTCCTTTATAGCTTGCTAAATGTACGAATTGAATAACAGTGGAGAAAGACTACAACCCTGTCTTACTTTCCAACCACTGCATCCCTTTCACGCCCTTCAACTCTGACAACCGCTGTCTGGTTTTCGTACAAGTTGTAAATAACCTTACGCTCCCTATATTTTACTTCTGATTGCTTCAGAATTTGAAAGAGTTTATTCCAATCAACATTGTCAAAAGCCTTCTCCAAATCTACAAAAGCTAGAAATGTAGGTTTGCCTCTTTTTAATCTATCTTCTAGGATAAGCCGTGAAGTGAGTATTACCTCCCGTGTTCCTACATTCCTCCTGAACCCAAACTGATCTTCCCCAAGGTCGGCTTCTACCAGCTTTTCCATCCTTCTGTAAATAATTCGTGTTAATATTTTGCAACCATGACTTATTTAACTGATGGTTCTGTAGTTTTCACACCTGTCTGCACCTGCTTTCTTTGGAATGGGGATTATAACATTTTTCTTAAAGTCTGAGGGTACTTCATCTGTCTGATACATCTTACACACCAGGTGAAACAATTTTGTCATGGCTGGTTCTCCCAGAGACTTCAGTAGCTCTGAGGGAATATCATCTACTCCAGGGGCCTTGTTTCGACTTAGGTCTTTCAGGGCTCTGTCAAATTCTTCTCTCAGTACAGTATCTCCTATTTCATCTTCATCTACATCCGCTTCCCTTCCTACAATATTGTCACTAAGTTCATTTCCTTTGTAGAGCCCCTCTATATACTCTTTCCACCTTTCAGCTTTCCCTTCTTTGCTGAGAACGGTTTTCCATCAGTGTCCTTGATATTCATAGAGCTGTTTTTCTTATCTCCAAATGTTTCTCTTATTTTCCTGTAGGCTGTATCTATTTTTCCCCTATTTATACATTCTTATACATCCTTGAATTTGCCTTCTAGCCACTCCTGCTTAGCCGAAATATTGTCTTTCCTTCGTAGTAGTTTCCAATAGATGTCGAAGAAACATTACAGAACCAGATATAATTAAAAAGCTTATTCCGCGTACAAGGGCGTATCCAATAATACTGGATTTACATGCGTGTGGGCGGAGCATGTGTAGTTCGTATTTCAGCCGCTGGATGTGTATAGCTCAACTTATTACCACTTTATTTCAAGGAGGTTCGAATACAGGGAGACGCCTTTGCGCTGAAAATGTGAAGCCTGCCGCCGCCATATTTTTATGTCTTGGAGAAGTGTTCGTATTGTAGAGATAATGTTTTATGTCACTTAAATCAGGAATAAAACGTTCGGCCGTTTTGCCGTGATGTACAACGTGTTAAACGAGTGCACATTAGCCGTTAAAAATTAAGTTTTGATATATATTATGATAAGTATTTATTACTATTTTTTTTTCAAGAAAGTATATTGTTTGTAAGTACATGCTTTGCACTAACAGTCAGTTCAATGCATTAGCAGTAAGAGGGTCGACTTAACGCATATTTTTAACGAAGAAATAGCATTTCACAACATACCAAGATGGCGGACAGGCTTCAACTGACGTATGTTCTCGGCATAGATAATCCCATCTCCCTTTATTCTACTGTCCTTGATTTAGTTCAACAGGTGTTGTCTACCTCGCTTGATGTGTTCATCCGCAGTAGTGAACAACGTGCAACTGAGAAACTTTTTATCCTACTCGGTAAGAATGCTGTTGAAAGTGGGTTAACGTTACAACAGCTTACAGAGATGACGCTATGGGCAAACTCAAGTGTACGTGGTGTTTGCTGGATTTAGAAAAAGCGACACGTGGATTCTGTACGTTCAAAAACTGGCCGATTCGACGAAGAAACACACACACACACACACACACAATAAAAATAAATAAATAAATAAAAATCGAGAGCTCTTGTTCAGAGACCATTGACAGGCAATTGATGAATTGTCAGAGATTAATGGGTTACCTTGTAGCTAACCGTGCGGAATGACCAAGCGGTCTGAGACGCCATGTCAGGGATTGCGCTATCGCTCCTGACGGAAGTTCGAATCCTTCTTCAGAATGTTCAAATGTTTGTAAATCTGTGGGACGTAAATACTTTTATCATCTGTCCCTAGGTTTAAAAACTACTTAAACAAGCCTATGGACATCACACGCACACGCACACGCACACATGATTGAGGGAGGACTCGAACCTCCGATTGGGAGCAACCTCGTGCTCCACAACGAGGTGCCTTAGAGCGCTCCGCCATTCCACAGCGGCGAATCCTTCTTCGGGCATGTGTGAGTGTATTGTCGTAGCGTGAGTTAAAGTTGATTTGATTTGATTTGATTTTTCCAGGGAAGCCAAAACAGTCTTGGTCCAACCCGCCACTGCCCGCACCGAAACTAAGTTTATTGTGCGGTA
This sequence comes from Locusta migratoria, assembly GCA_026315105.1. Lineage (NCBI taxonomy): Eukaryota > Metazoa > Arthropoda > Insecta > Orthoptera > Acrididae > Locusta > Locusta migratoria. The sequence continues at coordinate 805,944,802 of CM048744.1, read as the reverse complement.
TCGCTCCCTGTATATCTAGTAAAGCCAACCAATGCCCTTGAACAGTGCAAGGAGTCCCTTTATCAGTTCTTTATTAGACACAATTTCTTCGGGTCTGGTTGTCCCAAATGTTCTGTGCCTTTTACTCTCCAATGCAATGCATTCGAAGATTAGATGTGATGCACTTTCATCACAGATCCTAGATTTAGGGTCCTCTTCTGTTATTCCCATTGTATGTACGTGTTTTTTGAAATTCCCATGGCCTGTCAGCAATCCAACCATGAGTCTAATCTCTCTCCTGTTCAGGCCCAGGATTCCAGAGCTTCTTTTAAAACATGGCTTTGGCATGTTTTTGTTGGTAGACTTTGGTCCAATATTCTACGTGCTGTCTTCTGAGCCAGTTACGTAGCTCCAATTTGATCATTGCCTTGGTGATTGTCAGGACAGTTTCCGGTCCAATAAATGGAGTCTCTGCCCCCCATCCTGGCATGTTCGTTGCCACTGATCCCCGAGTGGCCAAGGACCCACAATAGGTTTACTCTATTGCTTTCCCCTAGCTCCACCAGAACCCTGTGACATTCTGCAACAATTTTAGACCTTGTTGCAGGAGCTGCCAATTATCTCAGGGCTGCCTGGCTGTCTGAATATATATAGATGCTACGATCTTTGTAGCACCTACGCAAATTCTCCTCCACACATGCCCTGATGGCAGTGATTTCGACCTGGAATACTGAGGCCAGACTGAGAGATGACGCCCTCCAGTCTTGGCTGCATCCCGTATACCCCGGCCCCAACTCCTTGGTCCTATTTTGACCCGTCAGTGAACCAGACAATGTCCCCCGTACGGTGTCGAACTATTTTCTCCCACTGCTCCCTACTTCCAATTGTTATATTGAAAGGCTTGTTGAAGCAGTATGGGGTTATAATATAGTCGGCTGGCATTTCCCCAACCTTTCCTATATTTATCTCACTCACTATTTTAGTGTGTGATTCTGGATATCCCAAAGAGTTCCAGTTGTTGCCAGATTTGAGTCTGTATGGACCAGCCGCTGCCTCCATCTTGACCCAAAGGTGTAATGGAGGCATATCCAGCATGGCTTCCATCCAAGCAGTTGGTGTGCTGCTAATTCCGCCTGTTATGGCTCAGCAGGCTAATCTCTGCACCTTACCAAGCTCCTTAGCAGCAACCTGCTGTTCTACCTTCTTCCACCACACGATCGCCCCATAGGTGATCCTGGGTCTAATCACTGTGGTGTATATCCAGTGCATACCCTTTGGGTTCAGGCCCCAATTTTTGCCACAAGCTCTCCTGGTATTCACAAGAGTACCTTTTGTTAGTGGAGTGGCTTTTAAGTCTAGGGTCGGATGACTTGAGCAGTTCCGAGCCTTAGGTTTACGAACTTTTTATTTTTATATTTGGACCTCGATTCCGAAATTTAACGGAAGGGTTTTGGAATGAAAAGCGTTGCTGACTCATTATCAAAAGGAACGTCGAGTTGAAACATGTCATATTTTGAACCGAGAGCTTGAAACATGCAGATTTTCGTCAGACGTCATTACTGATGATGAGTCATGGTGCTATAGTTACGATCCAGAAACAAAGAAACAGTCAAAGCCAGTGGCAGACGTCATCGTCACCCTGTTCAAAAAAGATCGTCAAATCAGATCAAACATCAAAACAATGCTGATATGCTTTCTTGATGGCAATGATGTACTTCAGAATTTGTTGACATAGGACAGGCCGCGAATCAAACTTTTTACTTGGAAGTTTTAAAAACATTGAGTAACAGTGTTCGTAAATAAGACTAATTTATGACAGAGACTGGTTCTTCCACCACGAAACAGACCTGGACACACAGTTTTCGGCTAAAAGTGGTATGGTTCAGCTATCCCACGCACTTACTCGTCTGACCTGGTTCCGTGCGACTTTTTCCAAACGTGAAAAGAATCATGAGAGAACACTGATTTGTCTATATTGAAGAAGTCATGAAGAAAACCATGGTGAAACTTTTATACATTTCTAAAGATGACTCCAAGAAATATTTATAACAGTGGAAGCACTGGAAGGACAATTGTTTTAGTTGTAATGGAGAGTATTTTGAAGGGGATAAGGTTGTTTAGTGAGAGTTTTAAAAGTATACAGATTTTAAGAAATACATGAAGTGAAAAGGGTACTTATTGTCAAACATTCTTGAAAGATTGTTTCTAGATCCATGTACAGAGTGGGGGAAGAATGTGTGGTTGCACCACTTTGTGTGACGTACTGCTGTTCCATTGTTTAAACTAACAATACCTACGGCAGGAAAGGTTTGCGAATTACGGACCTTTCCAGGCATTTGATTTGCAGAGTAAATATACAGAACTGGCTTATACGCTCATGCTTCGCAACTGTTGTTACAGAAGAACCTCTGTGTATCATGGCATTTTAGGATTCCGCACCTCAGTCAGTAAAAAAGGCCACCGAAATCACAAAATAAACCACAAACGATGGATTGTCGTTCCAGAGAACTCAGCTCTTTCAAGTGTTGGAGCTTGCTGTTCTCCCAAATCTTCGGTGCTCGCTGACAGCCAGTTTGCAAGAGGATAATGCGCACTTCACACACAATGTTAAAAACTTCTTCTTCGACTATCGGATTGCAGCTGCTTTTTTCTCTCGATCTTTCACCTATCGAAAATGTCTGTTGCTGATTGCGAACGACTGTTTCGTGTTAAGCGAATCGCTGCTACAGCTGATCAACAAAGACTGTGGAAACATAGTCGACTGCTATAACCTAACAAAACATCAAAAACCTCTCTGATGCAATGCCGAGGTGTGTAGCTGCAATTATAGCCCGCAATGGTGGCAACGCTCACTACCGAATTCATCATTTTTTTCGATTCTGTTAAATTTTTGTAGAATGCGTTATATTTAAAAATGTATTAAATTACTTCAGGTCCTTTTTCGTTTTGCATTTCGGGCAGCAAGTAGTTTGTTTAAGACACACCGTATTCAGCAGAAACCGTATTACTAGAGCCTTCTGCGGTTATATCTCAGAGTTCAAATGATATTAGTTTTAATAACTTTAGCTGGATTGAAACTTCATTGGCGTATCGCCCATATTTGAAATATTAAGGGTACGAGTCCTCGCTAAGTTCTTTGATAGTTTGCTTTGTGTAAAATAATTAAATCCAAGAGTCACGCTACCTATTTTGTACTGAAATTGATCATTTCGGTTGATGTATCATCAACGCGTGTGTGTAAGTTAGTTTTCGTGCCAAAGGCCTGTAAAACGTAGGGGAAAAGTGCCTAATATGAGACCCATTTTTGTAAACTCATTTTAAAAACCTAAATATATATGCAGTTAAATTTTTATCTAGTTAATAATATGTCTCATTACTTAATTTTACCATACATTTATCATACTTATAATAATAAACAATAAGTAATTATTAAATCTTCATAAAAAGGCATTTCGCAGAAATGAGTTTAAGGTTTCCTAATATGAGAGAGGAATAACGTTTTCCTTTAATTTTTTTTATTATCGAATAATGACATAGGAATAAAGGATGTATAATGGTCATTTGTTTCTGTTATCCTTGGCTCATTTCACAGACTTTATGTCTTATGTAACACCGCTTTCTTCATGAGTCCAGCAACAACATTTCGTGCACTGTGCCCATTTTTCCTCGTGTTTGTCGTCAGAAAAGCGCCCTGTACAAGATACTCTGCGTCAAAGTCATCATTGTTATTCTAATCCCCACTGTCATCAAGATGGACATCGGATTCCGAATCACTAGACCATTCTTGTGCTCCAAGTCTACATTTTGAAGATTTTCCACTCTTCTCGCACAATATCGTTTTGGCTGTTTACTTTACTTCAGCTGCTGATATCTTCTGTTTAGATTCTTGCAATCGCTTCAGATAAAGAAATGAAGTTAGTAACGTAGCAGAGCAAGGTAGCTTTGCGATTTGTGAGAGAGGTCTTATGTCTGTAGGGCTGTTATTTTCGTTTTCGGCGATGGACTGAAAATTCATGTTCCCTAAAGAGTTTCTGTTTCTTGGGATGAGACCTGTTTTTATTAAGAGATTCACAGATGATTGCAATGTCACTGTTTGGTTGTGAGCTGTCTCAAATAACCAGGGTATTAATAATTAAGTGATAACACGACCTGGGTTACTTGCCAATCACGTCTGTGTCTCTTGGGCAAAGTAAGTTGTCAAAGGCCCCAAAATTTTATACGTTGAGTGAGGTGACAAACAATTCATTTGAGACAATCAGTTCCTCCAATATGCGGTAGTTGTCGTAATATGCGACACTGACGCGTATTTGGATCCCGCATATTAGGAATCACACCATCTTACACAAAGAATAACGCACATGCTGGTTGGTTGGTTGCGATTTTAAAGGGACCAAACTACTACGGTCATCAGTCCCTTTTTCCAGTCACAGAGATGACATAAAATATCGCTAAAAGAGACATAAAGTGTTAAGCTACACCAAACTGTAGATGTCACAAATAAAAAAAGCAAATAAATGGGAGGAAACAAGAGAGATTTGAAAGAAAATAGCATAGTGTCTAGGTTGCGAGTTCCCAGAAATAAAAGTACGTCCAGCCACTCTGTAACACATTAAAATCACCTGCCTAAAAAAAAAAAAAAAAAAAGCAGTTTCAGAGGAAATAGATAAACCACAGACAAAAAACATCTGATGGAATTGTATAATCCACTGAAACGAATAAAATTTAAATCAGAATCAGCCACAGCAGCATTCTCACTTAAAGCAAGGTTTAGGGAGTCGGGGAAATTAAAAGTCTGCCTTGCAGTGGCAAAAGAAGGGAATTCCATTAAGATTTGGGCGACTGTCAAATGCTCACCACATTGACACTGAGGAGGGTCCTCGCGACGCAGAAGGTAACCGTGCGTCAGCCAGGTATGGCCGATACGGAGTCGGCAGAGTTATAGCAGTAGATGGCAGTGGAACTATGAAAATGCGAAGCTTTTAGGGAAATAGTGGAACGTTTCGACCTGGTTGCCAGAAAGAGGGAGATATGGAGTAGCAAGTGCTGTAAGTACACCATTTTATACCAAACAACGAACTATTTTGAATCAGAAACAACATGTTTTGGACATATCTAAAATCCTAAACTATGTGTGAAAATAGAAACTTGTAGATATTTCAGGACATCCACAGATGATGCCTTGTGAAAAAGACGAAACGCGTATGGGTGAATTGTAAAAATAAAAACTCATAATTTGCAGTAGCAAAAGGCGTTTTCTTTCAAAAATACTGCAGTGAAAATACATACCAGTAATTTTATCACAATCTCTCCGTACTCGTCCGGCTGAACAATGGTGTCCTACTCGTTGTGCTGTCGTCTAACATGCTATAGGTGTGTTTAAGAAATTCTCCACCAGGGGGCAAAACCTACTATAAGTACAGTTATAGTGTCTGGTATTAAGGAACTGTCGCTTTATAAGCACACCTTCCCGAATAATGGATTTATAGAAAAAAAAATCTGTGTCTGAATTACTTTAATGAATGAGTCGTGAAGGCATCGTCGTGGTAGACGGTCATACTTCCCTGTATCGGTGACAGGAGTGGGGTGTTAGTGGTGTGAAGGTTTTGGCACTTTAATTTAAATATATTTTTATGATTTAATCCCAACAGCAAAAATTCGCACTGACGTGTTTTATGGTCAAATTGAGATTCTCTTATACTTCTGTTTTATTGCAAACATTTCGGACAAAAATAATAAAAATGTAAAGAATAAAAAATTATGGGCGATATTATTACGGCTCTACTATCGTGATAATATCTATGCACCCAATGCGTAATATTCTTTCTGACCGTATTTTAAGAGACAGCAAAAATTATTTGATATTTGAGTTTGTCAAAGCTAAACATAATCACTCCTACATTTTCATTATATTTTTCCGTTAAATGTTATCACCTGTCTTGTGTTCGTACTTAGTTCAACGTTTATTTTCTTTGCCTGTACTGGTTACGAATGACTATAGCCTGAAAGGAATGTAGTGTACATTTGACGTTCGGACGAGTGACTATAGCCTGGATGCAACACAGCGTACATACGCTATCTTGTTTTCTGTATTTGATGATTTTCTTATTATAATTCAAGCGTTGTCATTTCAAAGGAATGGCGCACTGAAAGTTACCAAAAACACGTCGTTGTTAGGACAATGAATTATAATCTAATGTCTAAAATTGCCATCTTATCAGTTAAAACCTGTCATCGACGGCACGAGAATTACGGATTACTCTCGCAGCTGTTTGCCGTAGCATAATGTACGACGAATTAGTTTGTGATGTAATTAACGAATATGTTGGATGGTGGTTCGAAACCTGCTAGGGCGCGGTGCCTCAGCTCGCTCGGTCAGAGGGTTGCCGGTATGGTAGCTCGACGCCCTCTGTAACGAAAAAACTGAGTCAACAACGAAACGACCAACATAGAACAAAACAACCCAAAGTTCACAGAGTGCCGATCAAACCGAAGAACCAATGAAAGAGAGAGAAAGAAAGATGGTTCAGTGCCATCTGCAATAAAAAATTGAGCTAAATTCTCGATGAACAACCCAGAACGAACATGAAAAAACGACCGCAAAGCATCTATCTTCCTGAAGCCAAAAAATATATTTAAAAAAATGTAACCTCCTCTTGCTTCATAAAAGTTGTGGCACAGTCTTGTTAACTGAGCCCAACTATATTCTGCAATATTCCGAGTTGTTCACAGGTAACAGCGCTTACTCTCAAAAGTGCATTCATTCAGTTTCGAGGACATGCCATGAAATACATACCAACGAATTGCAAACATAGACTTCTTTATCACATAACTGTAGAGATACTGTTACAATGACTGTTGTAAATGACGTAATGATGGTACAAAATGTTCAAATGTTTGTAAATCTATCGAACTTAACTGCTTGGTCATCAATCCGTAGCTTACAAACTACTTAAACTAAGGTAAACTAATCTAAGGACAACACAAACACCCTTGCCCTAGGGGGAAGTCGAACCCCCGACGGCGAACGGCCGCGAGCACCGCAGCACGGCGCCCCAGTGCGCACTGCTAATCCGCCGCGGCAACGATAGTACTAATTTGTATATATACAAAATACTAGATTTATGTAGAATTCAGTATTACCACACTTATTCCGTTTGTGATTTTAGCTGTAAAAGAAAACGTACACACGGTTTAAAGTAGAATACTCGCTCTTTATTTTAGTTCAGAACAAAGTAACATGAATGAAGTCATATGTGAACTACAGGAAAGGTAATATCATCTACGTTAAAAGCGTCTATAGCAACCATGTCAAAGACAAACATTTTAGTAGATGCAATGATTCTAATGAATGACTTTCAAAAATAGTGCATAATTGCTCAAAAAAGAAAATAAACAAGGTAATTTGTTCCAACGTATACATCTCCCTTCCGTTTCATTAAGGAACTACACTTGCCACAGAAATCTGGGACTTCTTTTATATACGAAACTACCAATATCAGCACGTTGTTCAGAATATTCATTATTACAATATCCTCCCAGTTTAGATGCATATGTTTCAGAAGTGGTAGTGGTGGGTTCGGAACCACTGACCATTGCATTACAGTCTAACGCGCAACCCACTACACTAAGGCGAGCAATTACATGGACTGTCCTTTAATTTCGTACTATTGTTGGCAGTTGTCAACTGATACTAATATGGAATTTAGACACTAGATTTATCATTTATCGTACGAAGAACGACGTGTTTTTTGTTAATTCTCCAGTGCGCCTCTACTTTGAAATGACAACGTGTGTTATAATAAGAAAAGCATAAAATACAGGAAGCAAGATGGCGTGTGCCAGAGAGTTCTGGGCGTGGAATGTCACGTGACACCTTCGAATTTCATCCTCTACAAATTCGGTTATTCAATTTTCGTGTCAGATGCACGGTTTATTTTCAATTAAAATTACATTACAAAAGGCATTTTTTTGGTGTTACTAACGTATTTTTTCCGAAATATTTAAAAATGCGAGGTTCTGGTCTCTGGCGGCCAACAATTATGTCTGTAAAATTTGGTGCCCATCGGTTGAACGGTTCTACCTAAAAGGTGGGAATACGTTACGGACAGAGAGACATCCCAAAAATCGTCTTTATTTTTGCAAATATCTCTGAAAGATACGAGATATGAAAAAAAAAAGAACGTAAGAGAGCAAAGTTGTAGAGACTTTTCTCCTCTACAAATTCAACTATTCAATTTCCGTGTTAGATAAACAGTTAAGACGTTATTTTCAATTAAATTTCGAGCTGTCAAAAGATGATCGCAAAGGCCCACTTTTAGTGTTACTACCGAAACCTAAAGTGGGCCAGAAAGCTTGATCTCACAAGGAAAGTACTTGGGCTCGAACAAACACATATACACCAAAATCTTATGAGAGATAATGTAAAGATCCCTTATTGTACTAGTGATACTCCCACATCTGCAAAACACTGCAATCGTCCGTTAGAGGCCTCTGCATGTGCCATGCCACATTGCGTTTTGACCTGTCGGTTCGCCAGTAGGGTCGGTGCTGTGTGCCTCCGAAGTCGCGTTTTGTGACGTTATTCGTGTGGTGAAGCGTTAGATGGGGCGGCGATTGCTAATCAATCCTGCTAATGTATTTCGATTAGTTGAGATGAAGTTACGAAGAACCCTTCTTCGTGAAGATGGTATTAGTGTAGAAGATGAATCATTTGCATGCTTTCTCGTATCTGTTATGGTGCAGAAATGTGAGCATAAGTTAGATACTGTTGTTAAAAACTCATAATAATGATAATAGGGATGATAACGACGAACAACCGCCGGCCGCGGTGGCCGAGGGGACAGAGGCGCTCCAGTCACGGTCTGCACGGCCACTACGGTCGGGGCTTCGAATCCCCCCTCGGGCATGGATATTTGTGATGTCCTAGTCCGTAAGTAGTTCATAAGTAGTTTGTAAGTTTAGGGACTGATGACCCCGTAGTTAAGTCCCATAAGCTATACAAACATTTGAAACATTTTGATTTGACGAACAACTCATTGCAAGCGGTAGTACTACGGTAAGTGCGGGAAGAGGCGATGGAAGCAGTGGCAGTGAATACCAACAGTCTTTCGGGAAGAAGGTTAAAGTTGCAACCATCATCACGGCTTTTGATGACAATTCGCTAGAGAACATGTACGATGATTATTACATAAGATATCAGCATTACGTGTGGCATCTACAATTACATCTACAGTGCTATCTAGAGCATGGTTGCAGAGCTTTGCAATAAAACGACATCCGCCAGCACATTGAAGTGTACGTAGACATCCAGTAACCAAACGTTCATACAGATATGTTTGTTCGAGCCCAAGTACTTTCCTTCAAATGCTCAAATGTTTGTAAATCTTATGGGACCTAACTACGGGGTCATCAGTCCCTAAACTTACAACCTACTTATGAACTACTTACGAACTAGGACGGCACAAATATCCATGCCCGAGGGGGGATTCGAACCCCCGACCGTAGTGGCCGTGCAGACCGTGACTGAAGCGCCTCACTCATCTCGGCCACCGCGGCCGGCAGTACTTTCCTTGTCAGTAATGTAAAAGTGCCTTCGGTGCAAATTATCTTCTGAATTTGAGCAGCAAAAAATATCATGGGGTGTCTACTTAAAATGACTTAACTTACCTTTACAGTAATCTTGCCCCCCAGCCACCCAGAAATCACATATTTGCCACTGAAAAGCACCTTTACTGATATCAGTGTTATCAGGGACCTGCAGTTGGATCTACTGCGTTTGTGTTCAGAGTGTGCCGCGATCAGAGAGCAGTACATTTTGGGAGATGAGTGTGCTGAGATACGGGCGCTCGGCAGAGTGACGGCTGGCAGCTTTAGGGCCGCGCTGGGCGATATACGGGGCAGGCGGCAGCGGCCGATCCGTCAGCCAGAGCTGCGCAGGCGTCAGCCGTCTGAGGCGAGCGCACGGCCGGCAGCCGGGGTAATATGAAACGCTCAGCGCCACCTGGCGCGCTAATACCCGGGATTAATTCCGATTCGTGTCGATATCGCGTGTGGCGCTACTGGCCCGGAGAGGGTGGCAACGACCCGAGCACCGCGCTCACACACCGCTCACACGGAATCCGTCACTCACAAGGAAAGTACTTGGGCAAGAACAAACATATCTGTATGAACGTTTGGTTACAGTATCTCTACGTACACCTCAATGTGCTGGTGGGAGTCGTTTTTATGCAAAACTTTGCAATCATGCTCTAGATAGCACTGTAGATGTAATTTCTAGATTTCCGAAACGCTTTTGACACTGTACCTCACAAGCGCCTCTTAATCAAATTGCCGGCCGCGGTGGCCGAGGGGACTGAGGCGCTTCAATCACGGTCTGCTCGGCCACTACGGTCGGGGGTTCGAATCCCCCCTCGGGCATGGATATTTGTGCCGTCCTTAGTCATAGGGAGTTCATAACCAGTTTGTAAGCTTAGTTCCATAAGATCTACAAACATTTGACATTTGACTTAATCAAATTGCGTGTTTATGGAATATCGCCTCAGTTATGGGACTGGATTCATGATTTCCTGTCAGAAAGGACACGGAAGGTTGTAATTGACGATAAGTCATCCACCAGAAGTGATATCTGGCGTTTCCCAGGAAAGTTTTATTTTTATAAACGATTTAGGAGACAATCTGAGTAGTTCTCTTAGACTATTCGCGGATGGTGCTCTCATTTATGTATTAGTAAAGTTACCAGAAGATCAAAATCAACTACAAAATTATTTACATCAGATATTTGCATGGTTCAAAAATTGGCAATTGACCCTTAATTATGATAAGTGTGAAGTCATTCATATGACCACTAAAAGAAATCAGTTAAACCTCAGTTATTCGATAAATCAGTCACCTCTATAGCTCGTCAATTCACTAAACACCTAGGAATAACAATTAAGAACAACTTACACTGGATAGGACACACAGAAAATATTGTAAGGAAGGCGAACAAAGGCTACGTTTCATTGGTAGAACACTTAGAAGTTGCAACAGTTCTACTAAAGAAACTGCCTACACCACACTTGTGCGTCCTATTTTGGAGGATTGCTACGCGTTCTGGGATCCACACCAGGTGGGACTGACGGGCGATTTAGAGAACATTCAAAGAATGGCAGCTCGTTATGTATTATCTCGATATAGCGTAGACTGGCGTGCGCCTCGGTTTATCTGTCACTTTCCTCTACTTTCACCTCTGGCAGCATTGCTCATGTGAAAAATACCGAGTAGCACCCTGGTTCGGAACCCACCTTAAACTGTATGTCTCCCTTAACTGGCTGGGTAAGTCAGTTCTAAGGTCGGAGGAAGGCAACAGCATACCATCTCCAAAAAGGATCATCCCTAGTAAAGCAAATTTGGTGTTCAAACCAATCTTCGGATTTCTTACTGCTTTACCTTTTAGGGTAGACTGTGTCACAGAAATGATGCACGAGTTGGGTTGTAAATCATTAAAAGAAAGCCGTTATTTGTTGCGGGTATATCTATTTGCGAAATTTATTTAACGAACTTTCTCCTTCGAATGCGAACATATTTTATTAGCACCCACATAAATAGGAAGACATGTTCAAATGTTTGTAGAGCTTATGTGACTTAACTACGGGGTCATCAGTCCTTAAACTTACAAACTGCTTACTAAATAGCTAATACTAAGGACGGCGCAAATATCCATGCCCGAGGGAGGATTCGAACCCCCGACCCTGGTGGCCGTGTAGATTGTGACTGGCGCGCCGCAGAAGGCTCGGCCACCACGGCCGGGTAGGAAAACATAATCAACATGATGAAATAAGAGAAATCTGATCGATTTAGGTGTCACTTTTTCCCCCGAGGTATTTGGAACTGCCATGTACTTCATTGTGATCTGCAGAGTATCTGTGTGAGCTCTGTACGGTTTAGTGGCTTAAGATTATTGAAATACAGTATTTGGTCAGGTTCTTTCACTGTCGTAAATAAAGTAATTTCTATTTGTTGTTCATGTTAGTGACTTGTAAAGGATATTTTGTAAGAGTGTTAAGAGGTATAACAGATTCTTGCAAGTTGTCCGAGATAATGGTTTTATTATAAACAGACAAAGCACAATAGTTTGTTATTTGAACACAAACACACAGTAGTTTGTTGTTTGAACACAAGCTCCTGAAACTAGCTCTGGCATCCTACCACCTATGAAAGGGTACACTAGTTGCAGAGCACATATACCCTTTCATGACAAACTGTAGTGGCATGTTTCTATACGATAATGCGCCATGTCAGGAGTACAGGAGTGTGACTGATTGGACGAACAAAGTGTGGGAATTGATGTGCTAGATACCCAGATAGTAAAAATAAAGTATAATCACGATTAGAGTAGAAAGAAGGAAGGAAGGAAGACTGATTGATTGTGGTGTTAAGTCCCCTGGACATGGTGGTCATTAGTGACGGAATTATAGTAGAAGTGTGTAAGGTGGTAATAAGCATGAGGTATAAATGTAGTTTTCAATGCTGTAGATAATGTTACCCACAAAGTAACAGATGTTTTCGGTACACGTTACGGATCAGTATTATTTGGTAACTAGGGTAAATAAATTATCGAAATATTCTCGCAAATTTAATAGAAATGACGTCAGTATAGGCGTCGTCAGTTTCTCCTGCGTGCTGCAGAAACACAAAAATCTGAGGCTAGTAGCAAAAGATGAATATTTTAAAATATTCATTAGTATAATTATATAATCATCGTTATAATAATTTTCTTTTTTAAAAACTTTCTTCATACAAAGCCATTTAAAATGGTACGTCAATTCCGTTGTATTTTCACTCGGTATCTCTTCTGAGAGGAAAACAATATTTGACAGACACACAGAGATTTGAGAATAGGTTTACTGTAGAGTATCAATAATGTCAAATTAATAAAGTTCCCAGGGGATAATTCGCAGCAGTTAGCATCGACACTTTTTAGTGTTGATGGAGCTCCACGGGAGGTGGCGCGCGTGCTCTCGGTGCGTTAATGAGAGGCCTAAGTCAGCGCGAAACTTTTTGTGATACGAATGTGTCAGCCGCATTAGCGCTTTCGGAATTTATGACTTAGTTGCTGTAATACTGGCGACGACGTGAGCGAAAATTTAATAAAAACTCCAATAAAGTGATGTTAGCAAGTGACGTGACGGTAATGGGATTAGCCGGTATTGCGCCAGCCGACATTAATAAATGCTACTGGGCGGGCGTGCGCCGCGCGGTGCCGGCGCGAATTCTCGTCGCGTCCGCAGCTTGCCTCCCAGCGGCTGCCGGAGGGACACAGCGGCCCCTCGTAGGGCCTGTCCTGAGGGCGAGAGTGTGCTACCGTGGCAGGCTTTCACACACACACACACACTAGGGATGGCGGTTATGCCCGAAACAACCGGTTTTCGGTTATACCAGTTCTTTTCATCTCCAGTTTACCCTACCGTAAAAATTCCTCAAGATAACCGGTTTTTAAATAACCGGTTTTCGGTTTTTTATTGCTATTATTTCCAGGAGAGTTCGACCGAAACATATTTTGCGGGCGAAACAGAAATCGTAATCGAATTTTCGGTTCTTTTAGTTTCGGCCGAAACCGAAACTTACGAAATTTAGTTAAAATTTAGGTACATTTACGTTATAAGACAAATAACCAGTCTTTCCATATTTTGCAAGATCCCATCCCAATACTACGCCTTCTTGCGTGTATGTAAACCTAGCCAGGAGTCCTTAGAAGACGATATACGAAGCATACACATTTACTGGCCTAGTATTTCCAGGCAGTTGCGAATATTGAGCCGACCACTCCGTAAGTTGGACTTGTGAGCCAGAGCATACGAATATATCGTTACATACACAATATATATAAGTTACAGTCAGTAAATAAACTACAATCAATGCTGCAGAAGTATTTAGAAAAATAAAATCTGTTCCGACTAACAGTATGATTGTTGTCAGTGTTAATTTACGCAAATTGAAATAGGAAAGCTCTGTACCACATAATCAAAGAATGTTCAAATGGGTGTGAGTTCTTATGAGACCTAAATGCTTAGGTCATCGGTCCCTAGACTTACAAACTACTTAGTCTAATTTAAACTAACTTACGCTAAGGACAACATATACATCCATGACCGAGGGAGGACTCGAACCTCCGACTGGAGCAGCCGCGCAGTCCATGACATGGAGCCTCAGACCGCACGGCTACCTCGCGAGGTACCACATGATCAATGTTACCTAAACCCATATTGGTTATTAAAAAAAGCCCCTCACTTTCAAGGAATCACATTAATAAAACTTGTTAGCATAACAATATGATAATACATTAAAAGTTATTATTCCAAGTTTGGAGTACATCACTTACGTAATAGGTATATGAATCGAATTTACCTTCTCTTCCAAGGAACATTTTGGATGCTGTCTCCTTAAATGACATAGCATGTTTGTAGTACCTCCACCCGTTTTCAGCTTTTTAAAGCAAATGGAGCGTTATATCTCACTGCTCCCATACTTCGTGAAGTACTTCCACACTTAGAATGGTGCCATTTAAGACACAACCGATATCTGGCGAAGACAGTAAAGAACTGCCAGCGTGACCAGACGGAGGCAAGTCTTGTACACTGCCGGTGCACGCGCGTCGTCTAATAGGCCACGCCACACGGCAACAGGTGCATCGATGCCTCAATAGCTGCACCAGTTTTTATGCCATGCGTTTGTTGCGCGTTTCTGACTGCCGGGATCGTAGATAAAATATCACTGATCGCTTTTCTTAGTTACTGCGATGACCTAATATTTCACAGCAGTGGGAATTTTAGGAAATGCCCTAAATATTATGGTCTACTAGTTTTAATTTTTTAAAATTATTTACAAAAAACATTTTGAAACACTACTACAGGAAGTAGTCGTACCGGTTTTTTACCCGGTTCTTGGCAATAACTAGAAAAAAACCGGTTACAAGCGACACCAAATAAATACCGAAAAAACCGGTTATTCAAAACTAAAATACCGGTACCGGTTTTAACCGGTCGGTTTTTCCCATCCCTAACACACACACACACACACACACACACACACACACACACACACACACCAATAAATAGCTGTCTATGCCATAAACACATTCTTCCTGCACCAATGTTGACATGTCATAGAATGTAAACAAACCTTTTTTTTGTCTGTACTTGACTCTAGTAAGACGTATCGTCCATTTGGATGCACTTGAAAATAATATAATTTATTCAACAACAAAAGAAAGTTCAATTGTTTGTAAATCTATCGGACCAAACTGCGTGGTCATCAGTCCGCAGCTTACAAAATACTTAATCTAAGGTTAAGTAACCTAAGGTCAATACACATGCCCATGCCCCAGGGAGGACTCGAACCTCCGACGGCGAGTTTAAAAGTGTTTTTTTTTTTTTTTTTTTTTTTTTTTTTTGCATGTTAGAGCCGAAGGCACGAATTTTTGGACTTAGACCTGTGATCGATGGTACATTCTGTTATGGTAATCTGTAATTTACGAAATAATCACAGATTATTTATTATCTACAATAATTAAGAATTGCGATATTATCCCGTATCTTTATATTCATAGAAAGTGTCTGTTTTAATAGTTGGTACACCTACGTAGCATATTTTGTAAGTCTCAGATATGACGTCATTGGTCAAAGCCGTCGGTTGTATTGCGATCTTCAATCATGTCTTATGTAGATAATGGCAGTTCACACGTAATTAATTTGCCAAGAGTGTCGGGACCTGTCTTTATATTTTTAGGTCACGTTCATCTTCCGATTAATTTGGGAAGAAATTATTTATGAACTAAAATTATTTCTACTGTGTGTACTCATTTCTAACTGTAGCAGTACACACACAAGTGACTACCCTTAGATTAACATTTGAAAATCCGTAGAAAGTAAATTCGGTATCAGACGATTCCTCTTTTCTGTGGGATTGATGTAAAAAGGTAATACATACTTTATTCTTGTGCATGTTTGCTTTGAATTACAAGTTTAATGATTGAAAATGTTCAGATGTTTGTAAATCTATGGGACTTAACTGCTGTGCTATTAGTCCCTAGCTTACAAACTACTCAAACTAAGTTAAACTAACCTAAGGTCAATACACACACACCCATGCTCCAGGGAGGACTCGAACCTTCGACGGCGAGCAACCGCGCGCTTCGCAGCGAAGCGCCTTAAACCGCTCAGCTACTCCACCGCGCCAATATATTGACCACGCGTAGCACTTTATTTTTGCCTTAAGCCTTTCGATTTCCGTCATTTTCGAAGCCAAAGCTTCGTTAAAAAATTCCCCTTAAAATAATTTGTGTCAGAGACATACTCTCATTATACAGGGTGAGCAATCCTCAGCGCAACCGCCGGGACTTTTTTTGTGCCGGCCGGCGGCCAGCCAGTGGCTGGCATGCACAGACAAAAGTTACTCTGTGCGGCATGTCAGCTAGCCGACGGCCGAAGGAAGGGGGAGGAGACGGTGGGGAGTGTTTTTCTGCTCCACTGGGAGGCCTGTGTTTGGGTCGCATTCTTGTGAAAGTAGGACGTGTTTCTCAGCCGACTCAGTACTGTGTGTTGTATGACAATGTTTATAGGGAAATGGTGAAAATCACTTATTCTGCCGGCCGCAATGGCCGAATGGTCTGCGGCGCGGCAGTCACAGTCTGCACAGCCGCTACGGTTGGGGGTTCGAATCCCCCCTCGGGCATGGATGTTTGTATCGTCTGTAGTATAAGGTAGTTCATAAGTAGTTTGTAAGTTTAGGGACTGATGACTCCGCAGTTAAGTCCCTTAAGCTTAACAAACATTCGAACTTTATTTTCACTTATTCTATTTGCCAAAGAGTATTCATCCACGATTCATGTGTGCGCACAGAATCAGCGCTTGAGGTAGAGAGATTATTTCGTGACGATTTCCTAATATTCGTGTTCCTGATCGATTGGTGGCTAAATTTCGCGTAACGGGAACTGTTCTAGACAGGAAACATAGACAATCACGTCCAGTCCCCACAGAAGAAACATTGTATAACGTTGGACAAGCCCTGGAAAGGTCTCCTAGAATATCAGTTCGACGCCTTTCTCAGCAGATTGGAATTTGCTACGGCTCTGCTCAGACGGTTACGAAGCTACAGAAGTTACAACCGTATAAAATAACCGCAGGAATGCAGAATGCTCTGTATGTTATATTGATATCACTGGCCGCAGTGGCCGAGTTGTCTGCGGCGCGCCAGTCACAGTCTGCACGGCCGCTACGATCGGGGGTTCGAATCCCCCCTCGGGCATGGATATTTGTGTTGTCTTTAGTATAAGGTAGTTCGGAAGTAGTTTGTAAGTTTAGGGACTGATGACCCCGCAGTTAAGTCCCATAAGCTTAACAAACATTTGAACATTTTTTTGTATTAATATAACAGTTGGTACTGTACTGGAACTATAGCAATACAGCATCTTTTGGTTTGTCAGGAGAGATGACGCAGCCAGTTGTGGGTCGGATGGATTCCTTTATGCGGCTGTACTCCAGTTCCTGAATCAACTGTACTTTTTAAAATACGTTTAAAGGACATTATTAGTCTATATTTATTATCACATTTTAATTTGTGTATTTTATCCATCCATACATTTGAGAATGGTGGCGTAGTGCGCTGAAACTAGTCATGCAAAAATTTCAATTATTATTGAATGTGGCTTGACCACTATGACTGGTAAGAAATTAAAAAAAAAAATAATTTCTCGCTCTTTTGCCATATATCGATTAGCTTCTTTTCCCAAAATACAGCGGGGTTATACAATGTCATTCGCGAAAAAGCTAATGTAGATGAAATTGTAACAGAATCTTGTAGCAGTATACGAGCAATCAAACATTTCAGTACAAGCGAGGTCAGCAGCTTATGAAACGCTCACGAATGGTATAAAGATAAACTAAAGATTATGTAAATGCTGAAAACGTGAACGAGAAATACGGTGAATGTGCTGACCAATTTCCGGGCAGATATTGTCTTGCTGAAATGAAGTCCAAGATGGCTTGGTAAGAAGGATTACGAAGCAGGGCGTAAAATATCGTCGACGCGCCACTTAGCTGTAAGGGTTGGGCAGTTGGCCACAAAAAGGGCTCTGCTATGAAGTGAAATGTAAGCCCAGGCCCTCAAGTCGTGGTTGTTGGACCATTTGGTGGCGTCAGTGAGGTTGGAATCCCACCGCCCGCTGGTAATAAAGTTCTATTTCTTGAGAGCCCATGTCTAATATGCCTAACAGACTGCAGGCGAGTTTGTTGATATACCGAGTTCAACAGTGGTCGGCAGTGGGGCTATCATGACCTAAGCCCTCTTTCTGTGAAGTACCCTTTTAATGGTCATTGTGATCACTGATGCACGAGTTGCAGGTTGTATGGGTGATAATGATGAATCTGGGATTCTGCCTCTCGGTTACTCGGTCCTCACGTTCTGTAGTTTCTCTGACAAAAGTTGATTCTCTTTGGTTCAACAATTCCTGCCACACCGTCGAATAGTGGTATCGCTATTATTCAGTTATCTAGTAGATCGCCGATTACTTACACCAAATGTCATTTAGAGACATGGTAAAAATTACTCATTTCAAAGACGGTGCTTTTAACTAAATTATTTATTTCAACAGACCTGTCTATGACGCAGTGGGCCCAGAAGAATACAAACTACATGTCCTCCCTCAAATTCTGACATAACTGACGCGATGCCGACACACTGCGGTAACAGTTGAGAATTTCGACGTTGCGCAGCGTACGTAATCAATTATCTAAACCCATTCTAGAGGTGCATCTATGCCCATTCTTGATCAGTAGTTATTCTTGAAGTTCCTACATGTCAGAGGCAACTTATTTATTATACTAGTGTTAGTTTTCGGGGTTCTTACTTTAGTCCATCTATTCCTTCCCTTTCTGTCCGTCTTCTTCTACTCTACTGTGTATCCATTTCAGTTTCATTTATGACGTTCTCTATCCTGACCCCCTCCCCTATCAGGGAGTTGACTAGCGTGTGTCAACGATACAGTAAGCCGTACCGTCGTTGCAGTCATAGCAGAGAAGAATCTGTGGAGAGGCCAGAAGTCTGGTTCCTTATCAGTAGTTACAGAAGCAACAGACCGGACGATTGATCTGGCCTTGTAACATCAGCTAACATGATTTTCAATACAGTTACTTCGAACGGCTGAAAGCAAGAGGAAACTACAGTCGTTACGTTTACAGAGAACATGCAGCTCTAAATGGAAACTTGAAGATGGCGTCCTCTTGGATAAAATATTACGGAGTTACAATAGTCTCCCCGACTACTCAGGAGGACGTCATCATCAGGAAAGACAGCTCTGGCATTGTACGGATGGGAGCGTGGAATGTTAGATCCCTTAATCGGGTAGGAAGGTTAGAAAATTTAAAAAGAGGTTGAAATTAAATATAATGTGTATTAGTGAAGTTCGGAGGTAACAACTGGATTTCTGTCAGATGGGCTGAGGGTCATAAATACAAAATCAGTTGGGGATATTACAGGAGTAGGTATAATAAATAACAAAATAGGAATGCTGATAAACTACTATGAACAGCACAGTGATCGCATTATTGTAGTCGAGATAGATACGAAGCCAACACCGACCACAGTAGTAAAAGTTTATATGCCAATTATCACTGTCGATGATAAGGAGATTCAAAAATGGAAGATGAAATAAAAGAAATTTTTCAGACAGTTGAGGAAGAGGGAAACTTGATTGTGATGGGAAACTGGAACTCGGTTGTAGAAAAAGGAAAAGAAGGAAAAATAATAGGTGAATATGGATTGATGAAAAGGAATGAAAAAGTGAGGTCGCCACGTGGAATCTCGGACAGAGCACAATTAGTCATCAGAAACACTTGCGTTAAGAATCATAAAAGAAGGTTATATACGTGAAAAAACCAGGATCAGAGTGATGTTAAAACATTGATTTCTAAGCTAGGTTTTAAAATGTAAGATATCCAGAAGCAGATATAGACCCTAAGTATACATATTGGTTATGAACTGTAGACTAAAATTTAAGAAATTCCAAAACGGTAGGAAAGTTTATTATATGGAGCCAGCATAAACAGAAGGAACATGAGTTTCAGAGGGGAATTACAAAAGGATTGACCGAAATGAGAGTACATATAAAAGCAGAAGAGGAATTGATAGCTTTAAGAGATAAAGTCCTGGAGGCAACAGAGAATGCTATAGGCAGAAGGACGAGGTCAAATAGATATCCTGGGGTAATACAGGAGATTTTGTAGTAATTGATGAAAGAAGAAAAGATGAGAAAGCAACAAGAGAATCAAACAAATGGGAGTATTGTGAGATTACCGCCCAATAGAAATATTGGTAATTAATATCATTTGATAATTAAACAGTATGAAGTTCACTGCAAACATTGACCATGCCAATGCACTAAATGTTACACAATTTTAATCTTATTAATTATGGTAGCAATGTATGTACACAGTTGGGTGACAACATTTATAGTTAGGCCATAGGTAGAAATTCTCCACCTTGAGATTTGCTGAGTGCTTGTAGCTGACGGGAGGCTAGCGAGCAGGCCGACGTTGGTGGCTTGTTCCAGCTTAGGATTTTCCAGTTCGTTTCTGGTGAGGGGAGAGAGGGACAATGGCGAGTGCCAGGCACAGTGCGGTGCACAGCGTGAAATAAAATATTCTAATACTACTGGCATTTGAAGTAATACGATGCAGTTAGGAACCTTTAAGGCCCTCATTACAAAATAGCCTGTTGATAAATAAACAATACATTAGCTGATATAGTCACATCTGGCGTAATATGTTTAATTGACAATGAAAAGTAATAAATTACCAACGAGGACAAGACAGTTACACAACTAGCATGGCAATGTTTGTTTATAAAAAATAATATATTAACTATTTCTCATTTTATTTTCAATTAATCTTGTGTATTTTACCTTGAAATATTGAGTTAAATCACTTATCTGTGATATAAGAAATTGCACGATTATAATAAATAGTACAAAGGATGTTTATACTAATATAAGAACGTAAGAATATATTTGTTTAATGTGTAATGTAAATATATTGATTTTGAGTAAAGTTTAAAATGTATTGGCTGAGCGCTGTACGTTGGCAAATCGGTTAGAACAGCTCACTTGGGGAAGTTGATGACGTAGGGAAAAAACCCTGGCAGTTGAGCTTTTGGCGCGCGCGCGAGTGGGGTAGCTGGCCGGGCGGCGTCGCTCTAGATCAGTCGGCATGTGGCTCTCGAGATTTGTGTGTGGCAATCGCCACGTGTGGTTGCTCGTCATAGACTGCACCAAGTTGAATCGAGTGCTACTGTGTGTTGTGAATATTTAGCCGATGGAACAAGGTGTGTATCGCATTGAATTAAAGTGACTGTGATTTATTAATTTAACACGTGCCGTCGCATAGGCATGAAGATAAACGGTGTTTGAGACAGCCACATGGTGTTAAAACAATTTGCGACAAATATTCATTTTTGTCTGGGGGCTCACGAGCTATAACTTTATTTGATAAATGTGCCAACGTACAGACGTAGCAGCCACAGAGTTCTAAGATTGTGAAATAAACAACATAAAGTGAACTTTTACGTGTTTTCAAAAATAGTAGTTAATACATCCTTTTCTCTCATGAACTTGATTTTATTATGGATTTGTTTTGTTAATCATATGCAGGGAAGGAAAGCTGCGAACGTGTGATAACATCCCCTATAAAACGAGTCAAACAGTCGCAATCACAGTTCCAGTGGTTTTGCATGTTTAGGAATTTGGTTCGCAGCTGGTGGTTGTGAGTTTTAAAAATCAATCTTTACCTATTTTAAACTCTTACCTCGACCTTCACGCTCGCATTTGGAGGCTCGTTACGGGATAAGTTCACGTTGAACTTGCTTGGACGGAGAGATTAGGGTGTGTATAGGACAGTGAACAGTTACGAACAGTTGCAAACAAGTGCGCGGATGCGACGGACAATTTAAAGTGTGTGTGGCGGCTGGCAGCAGAGAGCGGGATAAATTCACACTGGTCTTGCTCGGACAGAGAGGTAGGGTGTGCTTAGGACAGTGATAGTGGACAAAACAGTTAGTATAATCGGACGATACGTAAACGCGTCGCGCGGTTAACGACGGTTGGTGACTGGCAGAGTTCGGGCGCGGGCATCCGTAATAGGCGATCGACGGCGCATCGGCCCGGCAGCAGTGAGCGGTGGCGCGAGGGATCCACGCACTCAAATTTCATCTTCTGCAACGGTCGGCAGTGATTGTGGGGACTTCGCAAGTCGCCAACGGAGCGTCGGGGCACAGCAGCGTCGATTCTACAAAGGATAAGGGATGCAGTGAGGACATATTCCAGCCACAGCTTCTACAACAGACGGCAGCGTGTGTTGGGGACGTCGCAGATCGTTGCAGCAACTTCTGGATTAAAATATAAGTAAAGCAGCTGGCGCTATAAATTCTTGTGTGTTGATCAAGCTTTCTTGTGGCACCAATAATGGAGCACGTTTTTAAGAAGTCGCCAAGCGACGTAGATTCAGAGGGTAGCATACCAGAAAGTCCAGAGAGGGTAAATACTAGGGGAATGTTGTTGACACCTGACATGATCGCAAACATGTTAGCGAGTTTTAGCTCAAATTTAGAATCAAAAATAGAAATTTCAAACTGACATTTAGAATCAAAAACAGAAAATTCAAACTCAAATTTAGAATAAAAAATAGATACTGTAAAATCAGAATTGAAAGCAGACTTTAAGGAAGACATTGGGGCACTACAAAATTCAATGCTTGGATTAAAGGCAGAAATAATCACAGACATTGACAAAAAGATAGGAAGTCTAACAGAACGGTTTGAAAATAGGGAAAAGGAGATACATGTCAGAATTGGTGCTATTGAGACTGAGGTAGGAGGCAAGTTAGACGCTGTGAAACAAATATGTGATCACAGGAATGAGGGCACTATGCAAGCGTTGGCTGAGGTTGACAAGAGGATGGTGGCAGGTATTGAGGAAACAAAAACTTTGTTGTCAGGAAAATTAGAGAATACAGAATGTAACTTTAGGAAAAAGATAGAACAAGTAGTGACAGTAAACAATACTGAGATTGAGAAGGTGAACACTAGAATAAATAATCTAGAATTAGGTACTGCATCAGGAAACACTAATTGGTCCATGGTGCAGACACCTAATGGCAAAAAGTTTTCAGGAGTGGGTAATTATCATCCAGTAGATTTTTTGGCTGCATGCAAGGACCAATTTGTGCCTTGTATGTCAAACCAGTGTAAAGTGAAGTTAGCAAAGAGAATGCTTGACTGTTCTGCTCAAACTTGGGAAAATCAGTGTGCTGATAAATTTGTTACTTTTGAGGCGTTTGAAAAATTGTTTTTAAATAAGTATTGGGGGGAGGCCAAGCAAGATAAGATACAAAATGAATTCTTGAACAGGCCAAACTATGTGAAAGGGAAACAGAGCATGAAGGAATTTTGTCAGGAGGAATTTGAGAAACTAGTGCATTTAGATACACCTTTGAGTCTTTTAGCAGTAATTTCCACTTTGTGTAGGAGGTTACCTGCAGATTTGCATTGGCAGTTAATTCACCATCCCACAGATTCAGCTGAGAATTTCGTTGAATTTGTAGAAAGGATAGATCAGGGTTTAGTTATGGAACGACAGCTCAGGGGAACACAGCATGTGAACCACAATGAAAACAGAGGCAGTAGAAATGGGGGTCACAACCAGGGAAACCACAATAGAGAGAGGAATTTAAATGAAAATTGGAGTGGTAACAATAACAGAGGAGACAATAATAGAAGTCAGAGGGAAACATGGGAAAATGATAGGAGAAATCAAAGACAGGAAGGTGGAAATATGAATGGGGATAACAGTGGGAGGGAAAATCAGAGACAGAATCAGGGAAACTAAGATTTGTTCCAAATGAGGTCCGTTTTGGGACAAGGAACTATTATAATAACAGAACCAGAAGATGGGATAACAGGGGATCTAATGACCATAATTACAGTAGGAATAGAGATGGGGAGAGAAGGGAAGAAGAACTATGTCACATGGACAGAGATGATGATAGGAAAGAGGAAGTAGGAGTTCACAAGGGCAAGGATAAAGAGGGAAGAAAACATAGAGTAAACAAGGAAAGGGAGAAAAGAGAGGAAAGTATGTGTCAGATGGATGCTGTTATAGGTAGTGAGGAAATTTTTGGGGATTGGTTTTTGCAACATGACAAGAGAAATGCAAACACGAGGAGGAATGATAGAAACAAGGACAATAAAGGAGAGTATGATGTGGGAAGTTTATTTGATAACAACATTAAAGAGGATAAAAACAGTGTTGGGTTAGCCATAATTTTGGATAGGTCAGAGGCACAAGTGTTGACTGAATGTGAAAGTATACTCTAGCCAGCATAGATGTTGTGGAATGTATGAATGAGAGTGAATGTTTTTCTAAATTAAGTGTAAATAAATGTGGTCCAGTAGAGACAATAAATGACAATGGACCTACTGTTAATGAAGGCCAAGTTGACAGTGTAGATGCACAAACCAGAAATTTAATTGGGAAAATAAAATGGATTAGGAAATGGGCACCAGATGATTGGCTATTGCACAAATATGATTACTTGGACAGACTAGGCAAATAATATAATAGGGACCAGACTTATTACAATGTGTTGAAAGAGTTTGGGGACAATGAGCATGATCAATTAAGGGGATTAGGCATGTGTACCCAAAATGAGATAAGTGAGGGACTGAGAGTTGTACAGGAAGGTTTAGGTGATGAGGAGGAGAAAATACAATTTTTTGTGATTCATAATAATGAACAGTGTCATGAAATGGATATTGATGGGTTAAAGTCAGATGATTGGATCCAATTCCTCAAATATTTAAAAACAGTAGAGCCAGTGGCATGGGATAAAGAAAATTATGCTTTTGCAAGAAAAATAGGGGTGTTAAATGCAGGGAACTCAGAATTTGAAGTAATCATTGAGGAGGAGCTGTTTATTCAAGATTTATTGGTGATGAAAGGTCTATGTTTAAATCTAGTGTTAGGAAGTGATTTTCTGTGCAAATATGAAGCTCAGTTGGAGTATAAAGATAAAGTGCTAGAATTAAGTCTGGAGGGATGCATGAAGAGAGTGAAATTCAAAAATTTTGTAAATGATAAAGAATTAATGGCATGTTTACACAAGTAAATGCCATAAACAAGTGTAAATCATGAAGTATGAGATTCAATGCATTCTGTGGTATGTGTTAGTATCTATTTGTGTGTTTAGATTTGAGCATTGGGGTCAAGTTTACAAGTGTTCTTTGTAAATGATTTTCTTTTGTTGTTAGTGTTAAAACATGTGCTTGTATCAGATTTGCAGTTTAACAGTGGTACATGATGTAAATATGTATGTGTGTATGTCAACACTAAAGGATAGAGGAAGTGGGAGTGTACTGTTTATGCGTGTGTATATGTGAGCAGGGCTGGCTATGTGGTGTGAATTGTGGGGAGTACTTGTGGAAAGCACATGAGGCTGATGACAGGGATGCAAATTTAGTCTCACACCAGAAAAAAATAATTTTTTTTTTTTTTTTTTTTTTTTTGGTGCGAGGGGGTAGGATTTGTATTTATGTTTGTAGGTGTCATTATGATAGAAGAGAAAATTCTCTATGATAACATTCTTTTGGTAGTATTATTTGAGCTTTAAGATATATTTTTGACACAGGCAGGTTTTTTTAATTTTTTTTATTTGATGGAATAATACTCCAAGTAGGCCACATATTCTCTTGTCTGTTTCATCTAAAGCTGTGGCTGATGAAACTGCAGGCATGGTGGTTTGGGTTGATCTGATAATGACTAACACAAGCCACTTTGAGTTCTTAATTCTGTTGATTTGCATGTTACTGTACTTGTCTCAATGCTTAGTTTCAATTGCACCAAGTCTGGATGGCAGAGGGGTGGGATACAAATCCAACCGAATCCTGGTGTCCAGACAAACTTTTGTCTATGTTCACTCATGAGTGCCTTCTGCTCTTCCTGTTCCATGTAGGGTGCATATGATGTGTGTGAACAAGAACGCTTGATCCAGTGCCATGAATCTAAGCTACCACAGCATGTTGGTTGAAATGACGGAAACATAGGACCATACACCAAGGACTAGAGTTGCTGCAACGATGACTGTGGGGTTCTCAGTGTCAAAGTGTCCTTTAAACAAGTGGAGTGTACACTGTCAAAAGTTTTTATAGTGATAATTCTAGTTTTTCCATGTAGGACAAGGTCCTCTAAAGACTAAAGGTTAATACTATTATAAATCTGGTGCCAATTCTGTATATAAACAACAGGCACACTTAATTTTCATGGATGTAATTAGTTGTAAGGATTCTTTTCTTATAAATATGCATACACTATAAGTGGTCTTAATGGTACAAGTATTGGGAAATTTTCTCACTGCCCTGTTTATTTTTATTCATTTATTTTATTTTATTTTTGCATTAGTTGAGGTCATAATTAGTATAGTGTTTGAGTCAATCCGATTCAATACTTTAGTAATTTTAAATTTTGCTCATTTGAACGTATTAATTTTGTGCTACTTTCGCCATCCTGCACATGGTTGGATGCCGCAAGTGGGGGTATTGTGAGATTACCGCCCAATAGAAATATTGGTAATTAATAGCATTTGATAATTAAACAGTATGAAGTTCACTGCAAACATTGACCATGCCAATGCACTAAATGTTACACAATTTTAATCTTATTAATTATGGTAGCAATGTATGTACACAGTTGGGTGACAACATTTATAGTTAGGCTATAGGTAGAAATTCTCCACGTTGAGATTTGCTGAGTGCTTGTAGCTGACGGGAGGCTAGCGAGCAGGCCGACGTTGGTGGCTTGTTCCAGCTTAGGATTTTCCAGTTCGTTTCCGGTGAGGGGAGAGAGGGACAATGGCGAGTGCCAGGCACAGTGCAGTGCACAGTGTGAAATAAAATATTCTAATACTACTGGCATTTGAAGTAATACGATGCAGTTAGGAACCTTTAAGGCCCTCATTACAAAATAGCCTGTTGATAAATAAATAATACATTGGCTGATATAGTCATATCTGGCGTAATATGTTTAATTGACAATGAAAAGTAATAAATTACCAACGAGGACAAGACAGTTACACAACTAGCATGGCAATGTTTGTTTATAAAAAATAATATATTAACTATTTCTCATTTTACTTTCAATTAATCTTGTGTATTTTACCTTGAAATATTCAGTTAAATCACTTATCTGTGATATAAGAAATTGCACGATTAAAATAATGCAAGTCCATAGTCTACATGAAAATAAAAGATGCTTGGAAAAAATAAGGCAGCTGTATAAATATCAAGTATTCTGGTGAAAACTTCTACTAAGCAAAGAATGGAAAGCAGTAAAAAATATAATGATTTAAAGTGATAGAAGAAAGATAGAAGGAATTATAGGAGGCCTGTACAAGGGAAATGCAGTGTTGTGAAAACGCAACAACGAAAAACTATACAGGCCCCCTGGAGTACATGATATTCCGTATGAACAGGTGATATCCTTGAGAGAAGCTCCAAACTATTCCACTACATCTAAATCTACATCTACATCTACATCTACATAGATACTCTGCAAATCACATTCAAGTGCCTGGCAGAGGGTTCATTAACCACTTTCATAACTTTTCTCTACCGTTCAATTCTCTAATAGCGCGCGGGAAGAAAGAACACCTAAATCGTTCCGTTTTCGATCTGATTTCTCTTATTTTATTGGGATGGTCTTGTCTCCGTAAGTAGGTGGGTGCTAGCAAAATATTTACACATTCAGAAGTAAAAGTCGGTAATTGAAACTTCGCAAACAGATCACGCCGCAATGAATAACGTCTTTCTTTTAATGATTTCCACCCCAATCCGCGTGCAACATTTCCGTGACGCTCCCCCCCCCCCCCCCTGTAACGTGAAAAAACAAAACGAGCTGCCCTTCTCTGAACCATCTCCATGTCTTCAGTCCCACCTGGTGAGGGTCCCACAATGGGCAACTGTACTCCAGGAGAGGACGCACAAGTGTGATGTAGGCAGTCTCTTTGGTGGAGCTGGTGCATCTTCGAAGCGTTCTACCAATGAAACGTAACCTTTGGTTCGCCTTGCCCACAATATTTTCTATGTGTTCTCTCCAGTCAAAGTTATTCGTCATTGTAAATCCTAGGTATTTGGTATAATCTACGACCTTAAGGTTTGACTGATTTATCGCGTGATTGAAGTTCAGCGGATTTCTTTTAGTCGTCATGTGTATTACTTCACACTTTTCTTTATTTAGTGTCAATTGCCAATTTTCGCACCATGCAGAATTTTTGTCTAAATCGCTTTGTAGTTGCTTTTGATCCTCTGTTAACTTCACTAACCGATAAACGACAGCATCATCCGCGAACAGTCTAAGGGAGCTATTCAGATTGTCTCCTAAATCGTTTATAAACACGAGGAAGAGTAGGGGACCTATAACGCTTCCCTGTGGAACGCCAGATATCACTTCTTGAATATTGGAGTAACTTGTTCAACTTTCCAGTCTTTGGGTACGGATCTTTCGCTGAGTGATCGGTTGTAAATTATAACTAAGTACGGAGCTATTGCATCAGCATACTCTGAGAGGAATCTAGTTGGTATACAATCTGGCCCGGAAGATGTATTTTTGTTTTACTATTCCAGGAACATCTACTTCTAAGTTTCGCATGCTGGCAGCTGTTCTTGGATTGAATACTGGAGTGTTCACTTCGTCTTCTTTGGTGAACGAATTTCGGAAATGATGTATGAATGATGTATGAGACAGGACAAATTCCCTGATACTTCAAGAAGAATGTAATGATTCCAATTGCAAAGAAAGCAAGTGCAGTCAGATGCGAAAGTTACAAAACTGCCCCTTGTATTTATGTAAATGCAGAAACACCTAATGCAATACTCACATCACGACTTATCTTAGAAGGCAGTTTTAGCTTTTGTAGATCTGAATGAAGCTTTTGATAATGTTGACTGGAATTCACTCTTTAAAGGTGTAAAAAGGTAGCAGGGTTAAAATATAGGTAACGAACAGTTATGTGCAATTTGTACTAAAACCAAAAAACGTTTATAAAACTCAAAGGGCATTAAAGGGATGCATTGGGTGGGAAGGGAAAGAGACAGGGTTTCTGCCCTTTCCCAGTGTTAATCAATCTGAACAATGAGCAAGCTGTGAAGGAATGCAAAGAGAAATTTGGAAAGGAACAGAAGTTCAGTGAGAAGAAGTAAATATTTTTGAAATTTGCTGATAGTACAATAATTATGTCAGAGAGAGAGAGAGAGAGAGAGAGAGAGAGAGAGAGAGAGAGAGCAAAGGACCTGGAAAAGTATTTGAAGGGATGGCAAGTACCTTGAAGAGGCATCACGTAATCGTGAATTTAGCATTGGAGAGAAGTGCGTGGAGTAAAAATCGCAGAGGAAGACTGAGCGACGAATACAGTAAGCAGGTCCAAACGGACGTGGGTTGCCGTTCTTATTGAGAGATGAAGAGGCTTGCACAGGATAGGGAAGTGTCAAGAGTTGCATCAAACCAGTCTCAAGAATGAAGACCACAACATCAGCAATGTTATAATTTTTTGATAAAAATGGACAATTTGGACCACTGTTTGTTACTGCATCATGGAGTGTAGAACATTTTCCTTTAAACTGATAGTTACATCAATTACTTGGCACCAATTATAATTCAGTGCATGAGATGATATTCAGACTAGATCAGTCTCAGGATCTATTTTTATTCAAAAATGTTTGTATAGCTTATGAGACTTAACTACGGGGTCATCAGTCCCTAAACTTACAAACTACTTTTGAACTAGCTAATCCTAAGGACTGCACAAATATCCATGCCCGAGGGGGGATTCGAACCCCCGACCGTAGTGGCCTTGCAGACCGTGACTGCAGCGCCTCAGTCCCCTCGGCCACCGCGGTCGGCTATTTTTATTCGATCATTAAAAATATTTATCGTTAACGATACCAAGCCTTTTCTGTGATGGCATCAAAGACTGTTGCTATAACTACAGGGCGCTGTACTCCGGGTTGCCTGTCTAGCAGTCGGCTCTGTTATTTAAGTTCTAGAATGCAAAATCGTCCAAATAAAGGAAAAAAAAAATCAAATGTTTGTTAAGTTTATGGGACGTAACTGCGGGGTCATCAGTCCCTAAAATTACAAACTAATTATAAACTAACTTATACTAAAGACAGCACAAACATCCATGCCTGAGGGAGCATTCGAACCCCCGACGGGGAACGGCCTAGGAGCATAGCATCTCAGGAACATAGGAGCATAGCATCTCAGTGAGCACGGACACGCTGCCACGGCCAACAAATTGATCGGTTGTGGCTACGAAGAGCAACTGGAACAAGAACTTGTTATAGTGATGTTTACACATACTGACACCTGAAGACATTAGTCATCGTTCAACTGATCTCAGCATCTACTGACTGAAGGAAAGGAAGTTATTACATTTGTTAACCGTTTTCATAATTGTCAGAGCATTCAATATTTCAAAATATGTGATACAGTTATAGAAAATAGAAGAATGCAGGTCAATTTTTATTTCACAAGTTCCGTGTTTCTTCTATTGAAGTATATTTTAGTAAGAAGTTTGTGTGTATAGCACTTTTTTCAATAATTGACTATTGCGACAGTAACTAGTCGTCTTAAAATATGTTCAACGCTCCCTCACACCTAAGGAATTGATAACAACTTTACGGTCACTTTTGTTACTTAAACTTTCAAGAACAAAATAAACTTTCTTGGATGAAGTTTTTAAGGAAATTATTAATATTTTAACCAGTTCTGTCACATTGCACAGTAAAGTTTTGTTATGATAGCGTGTGTATTACAGTTAAATCAGTCGACATATTAATGTAGTAATTTTCTTTAAACTAAGATTTCCAATAAAGTCATGTTCTTTTCAGAATTTCATTTTATTCACATTTCCTCTACAAACTTTGAATAAAATTCGGTCTCGTAGTTTTAGTTCCATTATACAGCAAAAGTATTACGCTAAGTAACCACACATGTTACAGTGTCTCACTGTGGCTACCTACTCTTGTGGAAGCTGACTGGAACCACAAAGACACAGAAGTAGGTAGTGCTTTATTTCCTTGTTCTATCGTAGATTTAAGCGTCCAATCAACTCTTCAATATGGAGGTAAGATTTGATTAAAGTGCGTTATCAAACCAGATAAATAGGTTACGAAGACTGGAGCAAAGTTTTGTAAACTTTTGTAAGATAAGAGGGGAAGAAGGCGTGGTTTTGTCAAGAGTAGAAATACGCCCCAACTGCGTGAAACGCGGGCGGCTATTTTTTTATGACTAGTGGTTGCATGGCTGGCCGTCGCAGCAAAAACAGCCAGACGTGCTGCGAAGTTTCCAGTGCTTGGCCCCAGATTCTGTTAGCTTAATCTAATACAGAAAAAAAAAAAATTATCCGACCGCTGACCGTCGCAATAATCACTCAGGTACGTAAGCTACTGGTTATGATAGTTAAATTACAGTACTACGGAAAGATATGGAGTGGTGTCACTTTAGTGAACTTAAATTTCTGTCTTCACGTGACCGTTCACGGACGAATTTAGTGAAAGCTGCGACGATCGACTCAGCTACAAACTCTTTCACGGCGTTCTTAGTGAAGTCAATGGCACGGACAACTCGCTGATATCACGTGGACCATGTCCAACAGACAAATGGGAGGACGGCCAGCGTTTGCGCTGTTCGCTGTTCCTGCCTGGTTTCCAAAACAGAGCACTTCTATGACGCATATCATATGGACTAAACATTTCAACCCGTATATTGTGCAAGAAAGCGTACATGCCATCGACATGATTAATCAGAGCAAACGAATATCTCTGAGAAAGTTCTTAATTTCGTATGAATAAAAACTTTGAAGCATGTAATCCGAGTATGGAGTTCTTTATCGCTTCCATCCTTCGCCCTTGAGATGTTCCCAGTATGTGTTGTGTTGTGACGTCCGGCACAGAACAGCAGTGCGATCTTACATTTTCCCACTAACTCAGTGAGACAAACTATTCAATGTACAAATATGAAACGGGCATCTTTTACTTTATGAACAGCTGTGTTTTGATTTTTGTTTCATGTGTGGCAGAAAATTATTAATGCTGAATATGCACAGTCCGTCAATATGAATTTTCCGACGGTATTATCGATTTTTTTTACATGCGAGAAACTTCTTTGTTATTGAAGTTAGGTTTACGCAGTATACTTAAGAAAACAACATATTTTTGTCTACTCGATCCTGGAATTCCTTTAGAGTTTTCTCACTTTTAGTTAAATATGACGCGCAATGGTCTGTTCGCGCATTAAGTATTAAACGATATAGCCTTTTTTATGAGAGGCAGGCCTGTAGATTTGTAGGAACTTGATTATTAATTTTTGACGCGTCTCCTCTATTCTAATTTAACAAAAATTAAGATGTATGTTATGAGAAACGTATCTCAAAGAAGCCACCAGTTATTTGTGGAATTAATAAGAGCAAAACAGTACCACAATATTAAAGTAATATTTATTTAATGCTGCGGTGGAGTAGCCGAGCGGTCTAAGGCGCCTCGCTGCGGAGCGCGCGATTGCTCGCCGTCGGAGGTTAGAGTCCTCCCTGGGGCATGGGTGTGTGTGTGTTGTTCTTAGGTTAGTTTACCTTAGTTGAAGTAGTTTCTAAGCTACAGACCGATGAACATTTTATTTAATTACATCATGCGATCTGAGATACGATGTCACGGATTACGCGGCCGCTCTCGTCGGAGATTCGAGTCCTCCCGTAGGCGCGCGCGCTCGAGCGTTTGTGTGTGTGTGTGTGTGTGTGTGTGTGTGTGTGTGTTTTGCCCTTACCATATGTTAGTTTAAGTAGTTTGTATTTCTAGGGATGTATGATCTAAGACGTTTGCTTTCTCAGGTTTTAAAACATTTGAACTTTTTTATTTTATGTGATACAGACTACAAAGTCCTCAGATGCACTTCGTTTGGCATTAGCTATTGATAAAGCATTATTATAACTCAAAATATGCAAAATGATTTTGTTACGTAGCTCTTTACATTTGTAAGTACGCACTATAAACACGCAGCTGAATCCACTTGTGCTTCATTTCTGTGTCGATAATAGAGAAACTCCACTGAAACCCTCGCCAGAATATAAAATGCTCGCAATGTCACTGTAACTATTAACCAGCTGTATAATCTATCCATTGCTTTATCTGTATAAACTTCATTTTCTTACTTATTACCTCAGACTACGCATAAGGAACCGTCTTGCCTTCTGAACAATATAAACACAGTAATTTTTATTGTAAGACCAAAGTAAAACTTAGCCTGCACAGAATTTACTCAACTCAAAGTATATTACGGATCTCACTTCAGAACGAGAGAATATTGTTTGCTTGTGGAAAACTTCTTTAGTTTTATTGATACAAATTCCGAACAAACTTCCCCCCTCCTTTTATTCAAGCTAAATACGTTCCCGGATAAAATATATTTGCCAACTCGCTTTATAAATGCGATTCCGAGAATGTCCTCCATAATTTCCACCTAACTCACAACTCTCTTACATGTTCGTTACATTTCATATCGCTCGGCAATGTTACGGCCAGATATTTGAACGACGTGGCTGCATCAAGATGCTCACTACTAATGTTGTATTCGAACATTATGGGATTGTTTTTCCTACTCATGCGCATCACCTCACATTTTTCTACATTTAGAGCTAGCTGTCATTGTTCACACCAACTAGATATTTTGTTTAAGTTAACCTGTAAGCCGTGGCAGACTGGCCAAGCGCATTGAGGCGGTATGCTCCGATGCGCGAGGCTGTTCCCCGTCGGGGGTTCGAATCACCCCTCGGGCATGGATGTTTGTGTCGTCTTTAGTATAAGGTAGTTCATAAGTAGTTTGTAAATTTAGGAACTGATGACCCTGCAGTTAAGTCGCTTAAAGCTTCACAAACATTTTATCAGATTTATCCTGTATGTTATTACAATCAGTTAAAGATGACACCCTCCCATATACCACAGTATCATCAGCCGCAAATTACAACTTACTCTGTCCATCAAATTATTTATATAGATAGAAAATGATAGCGGTCCTATCACACTCGCATGGGGCACGCCTGACGATTCACTCGACTCTCGTGAACAATCTGCGTCGAGAACAACGTACTGCGTTCTATGACTGCGGAAGTCTTCTAGCCAGACAAAAATCTGTGAACCTATTCCATATGCTCGTTCCTTCGTTATCAGTCTGCATTGCGGCACCATGTCAAATGCTTTTTTGAAATCGAGAAAAACACAATCTGCCTGTGGCCCTTCATCCATGACTCGCGAGATGTCACGTGAGAAACGGGCAAGCTGAGTTTCACATGAACGACGTTTCCTAAACCAGTGCTGATTCATAGAAAGAAGCTGATGCTTCTCAAGGAAATTTACTATGCTCTAACTGAAAATATGCTCCAAAATTCTACAGGTAAGTGATGTCAACGATATAGGCCTGTAATTATGTAGGTCAGTTCTTTGACCTTTTTTTAGAAACGGGAGTCACCGGTGAGCCGTGTCAGGGCTTGCATAGTTTGTTTTCCCGCCTCTCCTGCGGTATCTTCCTTCCCGTACTAGAGGGCTTTCTTGGCTGTGCAACTAGGATAGAGGGCGCGCCCATCGGTACGCGAGGTGGGCGGCGGCTGTGTGAGAGGTCGTTGATGTGTGGTGCCGGAAGGAGGAACTCCGATCCTGGGAAGGCTGTGGCAGCGCTTGGGCCGATGCGGTCGGGATTGCTTGTGATTGGAATTTTGAGTGAGATGGCCTGCACTTGTCTGCCTAAACATCAGATATCTTGCCCATGGAATTGGAGTACTGTTATGAAGTTCTCCCTGGTCAGCTTGCGGTTCCTGGTATCCTGTGGCTCACACTGAACTTGTTTCTTATTCATTCTTATCCTAAGAGCATTTGTTATCGCAAGTTGCATATGTTACTTATCTTGTTCAGGACTGATGTATCTCACTAATATTTCGTGTTGTGTATTTTGAGTTTTAGTGAGGCCGTAGTGCGGAGCCCCATATTCTCTGTGTCGGCGTGGGCTACCTGTCTTGTTATTGTTCGTTGCCAAACCTGTTCGACCACAGAAATGGCTAAAGTTAAGTAATTTTCTGTGCTAGTTGATATATATATGTATTTCTAAGGTGGCTTCGCTTGTCATGTTGAAAGCTTATTATTACTAAATAACCCATTGTACTATCAATGGCGCGTAATGTTACGCACTAGGCAACTATGGTTAGCTGTTTGTATGTTCTTTCTTGGCTTTAAGCCGTAGTACACAATTTAATTACATAAGGTCATCCTTGCTCTATATATAGGTGGTAGTGCACGGTGTGTGTATCATTCTTATGATACGTATTAATTGTTCCTGACAGTTAACTGAAATTGTGTATTGCTAAATCCAAGTTTGTCTTAAAAATTGATTAACTTAATATTCAGTGTTCCTCCTTACCGCCAGTTAGCTGGGCCTGTTGTTCGATAGTCGCCGGCTGTGGCTCGTAGCTTCGCGTTGCATTTAAGTCGTACACGTTCAAATGATGTTTTTTTTATTTGTAAATTACCTGTTGTCTCTCTTAGAAAATATGTACTAGCGTAATTGCTTCGTGTTGTAAAATTAATCAGGTAGTATTGTTCTTGTATTTTCCATTATTGGAATTACAGCTGTTTTTTTTTTCTTTTTCTTTTTTCTTTGGTTTTTCTTAAAGAAATTTTCTGTTAATTGTTTTTAGTCTTAAGAATTCTTAGTAGATCAACTGGCTCTGATTTTGGCCCTAACGGCAAATTGGTTTCAAACTTCTTTTAAAAAGAATTTTTTTTACCAAAAATAATTAAAAAAATGTTCAGAAAAGTAATCTACCATCTTGCGATTAATGCTTCACATTTGAGGGCCACTGCTGCTCTGTTTTTAAAAGACTTCTTTGTATTTTTTAATGATTTGGATTAGTTTTTTTTAATTGTAAAATTATGGGACTTAACTACGGGGTCATCAGTCCCTAAACTTAGAAACTACTTATGAACTACTTACAAACTAGGACGGCACAAATATCCATGCCCGAGGGGGGATTCGAACCCCCGACCGTAGTGGCCGTGCTGACCGTGACTGAAGCGCCTCAGTCACCTCGGCCACCGCGGCCGGCTGGATTAGTTGTTTTGGGTTTAAGTTGCTGTTACTTGTTTACTAAATCATTGTAAATTAATTATTTTAGCTCTTATGACAACTTGTTTGTAACACCTTAATCATTGAATTACGTTTGTGCCAATAAATATGTATGACAACAAGACTTGCACCCGTTACAAATGGGCTACACTTTCCGTAGCTGCTCCCTCCCTACCAGTAGCATAACTCAACCGGCGCTTTTTCCCAATCACTAGGAACTTTACGCTGAATTAAAGATTGGCGATAAATGCAAAATAAGTAAGGGGTTGTTGTTGTTGTTTATAGGGGACCAAACTACAAGGTCATCAGTCCCCTGTTCCAAGCAGTGATGTAACATGTGATAGAACGAAAACACAGAGAACAAGGATTAGAGAATTCCTTGACTGTAAAACGAAGAGAAACTCTTCACTTATACACAGAGGAGTGCACAAAAGGGATAAAAGTACAATTTCACAGGAGAATGCAATGGCTGGCTGATCACTAGGATAAAAACGGATGAGCGAGCCATGCTGTACACACTAAAAAACCACCTCAACCGAAAAGGTAGAGGCTATCAAGTAACTTAAAAACAGTGTAAAAATGAGGGTCTGTGAATCACTCAGAAGCGCCTTCCATTAAATGGAAGGGTAGAAACCAGATGCGCGAATAAAATTTAAAACAGTAGTAGCCAAGGAGGCATTGTCACCTAAAACTGATGGCAGCGAATCTGGTAGGCTAAAGGACTGCCGCAAAGCGGCTGAAAACGGACAATGCAACAGTATGTGGACCACAGTCAGCTGGGCGCCACAACGGCAAACTGCTGGGCCCTCTCGACGCAAGAGGTGGCCGTGTGTTAACCACGTATGGCCAATGTGTAGTCGGCCGAGTACAACGGACTCCCTACGAGAAGCTCGCAGGGAGGACCTCCACATTGCTGTATTAGGCTTAACAGCACGGAGCTTATTTGGTGCGTTCGATTCAGCCCACTCTGTATTCCAAAAGCTTAATACCTTCCGATTGAGCACCGCCCGGAGATCCCTCTCCTGGAGACCGATTTCCAACATGGTTGAGGTTGTAGCGTCCTTGGCCAGTTGGTCAACACGATCATTTCCTTTTATTCCAACGTGGCCTGGAGTCCAAAGGAAGACCACAGTGCGACCAGATGTACATAGTCTGTATACAGCTTCCTGAATTGACCGTACTTAAGGGCTTGCAAACCACTCAGGGAGTCAGTACTAAGTAAGGGGCCAATGCCGCAAGAACAAATTACCCAGTTACGGTTGGAACGTGTTATTGAGTCTCTTGAGAATGCAGTGGTGTTATTTTGTCATTGAAATACAATGAGATGGCATGTTAACACAGGAGGATGAGTTATGGCAGCGGGCGGAACAACAGGCGGTGTTTTGTCTGGGGCCATTCGACGACGCGGCGATAATCTTGACGTGTGGGCGTCGCCTGGGCGGCACGTAATGCGTCCGATAAGCCACCTGCGCGTTGAGTTATCGCCAATTATAACTAATGCCCGCCCCGCGCTAATAGCCATTGAAAGCGGATGTCGGGTAATCGCGAACCGCATTAAAAATACACCAGCCGCGGGGCTGGCGGCATTCCGCAAGGGTCCGGCGCAGAATCCGCCTAAGCCCCTCTAATGCCTCATTAAAGCCGCCTTACAACGTATATTTTCCGGAGAATTATAATGATTTCGAGAGATGGATTTGAAACAGTTTCACCGTCAAAAGATTTAAACATTTACATTTATCCGTTAATTACTCAGGAGCTTAAGTTCGTATATCAGCATCTAAGTCACTGTTCTTGCCACCCTGAATGGTTCAAGATTTAAAAAATCTCACTGACGTGTTTTACGGCCAACTTTAGATTTGTAGTTTTATAACTTTTTGCAAACATTCTGGTCCAAAATAATAATCTAAATAATAAAAAATTAATTAATAAGAGTGGCTCAAACCCTATTAGGAAAAGTAAATTTGGTAGTGGCGGGTTCCGAACCACTAACCTTCAGCGTCACAGTACAACGTATTGCCCACTACGCTACGGCTAATCGCATACCAGCGACGGTCGTTGTTAACTGACTAATATGGCATTTATCGTACGAAGAACGAGGTGGATTTGTTAATTATTCAGTGCGCCATTGCTTTGAAATGACAACGTGTAAGTTACAATAAGTAAATCATCAAATACGCAACGCAAGATGGCGTATGCCAGAGAGAGTTCTGGGCGAAGAATGTCACGTGACATCTGCGAACGGCTGGTTTTAGTTAATTCAATGGAGGGTGTCAATTCCGTTATTTTTACAAATATCTCACAAACGATACGAGATATGAAAAAAAAACATCAAGGGACAAAGTTGTAGAGAATTTTCTCCTCTACAAATTCGTTTATTCAATTTTCGCGTCAGATGAACGGTTTATTTGCAATTACAATTAGATTACAAACTTTTTTTTATTTTTTATTACTAACGTATTTCTTGTCACAGATATTTCAAAAAGCGAGGTTCTGGTTTCTGGTAGCCAACAATTATGTCTGGTGCGGATCGGTTTAACGGTTCAACCTAAAAAGTGGGAACACGTTACATCCAGACATATATCGTCAAATCGCCGTTATTTTTGCAAATATCTCTGCAACGATGCAAGATATGAAAAAAACATAATAGAGCGTAGTTGTAGAGAATTTTCCCCTCTACCTAATAGGTTATTGAATTTTCGAGTCAGATGAACAGTTTTTTTACAATTACAATATTACAAACGGCTTGTTTTTGGTATTACTACCGTATTTTTTGTACGAAAAATTTGAAAAAGGGAGGTTCTGGTCTCTGGCGGCCTACAGTTATGTCTGAAAAATTTGGTGCTGTTCGGTTGAACGGTTCGTCTTAAAAACAGGGAACACGTTACGGACAGACAGACAGACAGACAGACATCCTAAAATCGCCGTTATTTTTGCAAATATCTCTGAAACGATACTAGATATGAAAAAAGCATAACAGAGCAAAGTTGTAGAGAATTTTCTCCTCTACAAATTCGGTTATTCAATTTTCGTGTCAGATAAAGGTTAAGTCGTTATTTTCATTTAAATTTCGAGCTGTCAAAAGACGATCGCAAAGGCCCACTTTTAGTGTTACTACCGTAACCTAAAGTGGGCCAAAAAGCCTTTATCTGCCTTAGTCAATAAAATTCATTAACACGAATGTTCAGAATTTGTGCTGGACCGGTATTCGAACCCAAGTGTCTTTCTCAGTAGCCAGTTGTGCTGAACACTGCGCCAAACTGATACAGTGGCCATCAAAAGTTGCACGGACTAACCTATCGAGTTTCCCGCGTGACCGAAAGTCTCAACTAACGGCCGACCGAATATTCGATTTCCGTTACGGCCAGTTTCGGTCGCAGTTTCGGTTTTGGCTACAAATCAGCCGAAACTAGCCTTCATTGAACGGGTTATCATATTGTTATGCTGTAAAGCCTTATTAATGAGTTATTTGAAAGCGGGGATCACTTTTTAAAAAAATCACTAATGTAGATTTACACAACATAGATTATGTGGCACTGTGACACCATAAATACAATATCTTAATATTGCTATATTTCGTCGAAAGGTACAAATTTGTTGCATATCGACTTTTTTTTCCATAATCGTATTAATGTATGTGTAGTAATGTTCTATGGATGAGGTGTCTTTGTACTCTCAAGTGCTTCGAACATTTTTATAATTTTATTAATGTCTTTTAAAAATATGTATTTTAATCTTTCGTGGATTACAATGCTAATAATTCTGAAATTACTTTATTGTAATAGTTTTATAGAGGATGTGGCTTAGGGATTTTATAAATGTGCTAGCTTCAACCCGCGGCTCCGCTCGCATGTTGGTTGATTATGATAGATAAGCTACCTTTCAGTAGGGTGCTATCGGACTGGTTTTGAAGGATGAAATGAAATATAATACCTTCTTTAGAAACAAACATTTTTAATCAACATTATCAGGAAAGTAAGTAGCGTAGAACAAATCGCACGTAAAAATGCACTCGTTTCGAAGAATCCAATCATGAAATTCAACAATAATTATTTTAATAATATCACAGATCGATCACTTGATGCAATGCGTAAAACGACAAATCGATTTTTTTTAAAAAAAGAGATGTATTAAAAAAATTTCTTTTTTACTGCTTTATTTAATCTTATATTTCCTTATTCGTATGCTTATCCTTACTGAGAAAGAGCTGAAGACATTGTAGCACGCGTAGACGAAAGATATTGTCTGTGGCATCACGTTTCGCTGTATGTAACCTCCTTGCTATAGAGTCGCAAACGCCATCGCTGGCCTTCAGTCCGAATTTTTTTTTATAATTTGACGACATTCAACCACCATATCTTCCACCCCCTATTCGTATGGAACTGCTATGGCGTACAACGGGAGACTTCGGACAACAATTACACACAGACCATTCGTTTGCGTTCTGTAGTTTTCGCTGCAGAGCGAAATATTAACACACACACACACACACACACACACACACACACACACACACACACATAGAATTTTGTATACACCGATAACTTTCCATCCCAATATACTCCACCCTTTTATCATTATCTTTGGTACAAAAAGTCGAGAAACATTCATAAATAAATATGTTTTAAGAACATGTAAAATTTAGGTTCCATTATGTCAGTTATGACTTATGGCACTTGGACTAGTGATGCATAACACCGTCCAATTATTGTTCCGCATTTCACGTTATATTCTTCACATTACTAAATATGTATCAGATCGCTATAAAACCGTGCATAAAACATTACATTAGTAACTGTACAAATATTTAAGTCTCTGCGTCTTGTCGTTCGGACGTGATAAGCGTACACCGAACAGACATTCATATTTATAGAAATAGATGTGTAATATAAAAGCCTGTGGGAAGAACTAAAAGACGGGGAGATTGTGCGTGAACAAAAATGGTGGTGTGCTACGAACATTCTAGTTGAGAGAGTAGTGTCTGAGACTTCGACGGGTGAGCAGCGTGCAGCTGAGGCAGTGTTTCATCAGGCAAGATTTTATGGAAATGGCCTCGGATGACGAACGCTGCAAATTGTGGGCAATGGCGCAAATATTGGTGGCTTAATTGTTTTAAATTTCCGAAGACAAGAAGATTACAAAAGCCACAGCACAGTATGAGCCAATACTTGTCCAATTGCGCAACGGCGAACCACGCACCTGCTCTTCTCTGCGAACACAGGCAATGCAATCTTTATTACTTTTGTAAGCCAGAGACTCACCTTTGTGTGTATTATGAATAACAATCAAATTTCATTTTAACCTGTGTTCCACCCTTTTTTTTAAGTCATTGACCTATGTAGGTTCCTAAACTTGTTAGTGCATAAGATTACCCGAGTATCCTAAATATTTATTAATGGTGTGAAGAAGCTGATTGTATTCCTGATAACTGCATTCACAACAAAAATACGTGTGAATTTTCTCAGACAGTTTATTTAGAAGTTTATGTTAAAATATTTAGGTAAAGAGTCATTATTTAAAACAGAAATCAGATGATAGTTAGAATTTTTAATAATAATATTGACATATAAGATATTGAAAGATAGTGGGTATATCAGTGTAGACTTTTCTGCTTTACAAATTAATTATCCTGAAGTCATTTGATCTTACTGAAAGGTAACAATAAAATTAGTTTAAAATAATTAGTCTCATACTGTAACTATTCAGCCGGAAAGTCCTCTTACTTAAATAATATGAAAAGGTATGTCCCATATCAATAAATTATTAACGTAGGAATTCTACCACTAAGAGAAATAGTCTATGTGAAAGTATACAGTTGTCAACCATTGATGCAAACACGTTTGCTGGTGTATATGTAAGCAGGAATATACAAAGTGTGATATATCCTACTAACTGTTTAGACTTATTCCTAATTATTTGGTACACCATCTTAAGAGCAGTGTATATTACTGTGGGACATATTTTTCACTTTCTGATTACAAAAAGTTTACCATACAGATTAATTATTTTCATAACAGAGTGCATACTTAGATACTGACAGGCTTTGCCTATGCCTATACCAAATTTTTAAAAGAATTGTTCACGTATATGATGCTACTACTTATAAAATCATTTGAAACATTAATTTGGCTGTATAGTCTGGCGATCGTATTAATTATTAAATTTCTTAGTACCTCAGTACAAAGTAACAATTTTCATATTATTAGTGTACTAGTTTACAAAGTTTTCCGTTGTATAAAATCTTCGAGTCGAAACATAAGGTTTGATGCTATTATCCGTTATTAAGCACACGGTAATCCTCTCGGAGGAGCGCGTTACTGTTCAGGAACTTTGTGTGATTTTGCGAATCGACTGGGAACAGTGCGGTAGGTAAAGAATTAACGGTGTAAACCTATTGCACGTAACTTGCCATTTTCTATAGGTTACTTCTGAGTATCCTGGATAGCAGGAGCGTTGCAGTACACACCTTTCCTGTTCAATTTGCATAAACGTCTACTGACAACAATCATACTATTAGTCGGAACTGTGACTTTATTTTTCGAAATACTTTCTGCAGCATTGTTTGAAGGTGCTATGTACTCA
The DNA here is from genome assembly GCA_026315105.1 of Locusta migratoria. NCBI lineage: Eukaryota > Metazoa > Arthropoda > Insecta > Orthoptera > Acrididae > Locusta > Locusta migratoria. Next base: position 805,902,006 of record CM048744.1, on the reverse strand, counting down.
GGAATTCCAAAAAGGACTTATGTCAAGTTGTTTGTCGATTGCAAGAAACGGAAGTCAAGTTGTCAACAAAATCGTAAAGGCTAGTTACGGAAGCAAACAAATGATTACTTTCTCCTTATTTTGTACTAGATGACCTGGTGAACTTCGTATCACTTACCTCTTCATATAAACCATATTAATTTAAATCATTTGTATTTTAAACCCAGTAGCTTTATAAAGGCATTCGTTTTGAAAGTCAAACGTGCAAAATTTTATCGCAATCTTACAAATGATATTGATATCCCAAAGAAAGAGCTCTTTCAGTTTTCCATAACTTTTCCTATTTTTTGCGAAGTATTATTAACTTTTACTTCACTCAAACCTTCCTCTAGTTTTGAACGTCGAATGTTCAAAATGTTATCGCAAAAAGATGAATGGTATTGATATTTCATAGAATGATCTATTTTTTCTGTATTTTTCCAATTTTCCGGGAAACGTTTCCAAATTTTTTCTTCGTAAGAACGTTACGTTTGCTTTGATTGTCAAATATGAAAAAATTTTATCGCAACCAGTCGAATGATATTAATATCCCATTGAAAAATTTTCTTTCAGTTTCTCGCGATTTCCAAATTTTCCGGGTAACTTTCCCGAATTTTTAGTTCATTTTTCGTTGAACGTCAAATGATCAAAATTTTATCGCAATCGGATGAACGGTTCTCAACTTATAGTGTTGAGTACATTTAGAAACACATGGAAAAAGAAACTTAGTTGGAATTTTGCATCTTTCCTTTTTAACTGTCAGTATTTTCTTTACTGGAAACTTTTCCACGACTATAACGAACAAAACAACAAATGAATCTGTTCGTGCAAATAGTCAGTTACAGTGCAGAATTCAATAAAAAAACGCATTTAAAAACGCTCTTTCAGTTTTTCTCAAGTTTTCCAATTTTCCGGTAGATTTTCCAAAAAATTTATTTCATACAAATCTCGTTCTGTCAAGCCCTACTCAAGTGATGCTCTTACAACCATGTGGCAATTTATTATTATAAATAGCTTTCTGTTTTTCCTACATTTTCCTACTTTCCGGACGACTTTTCCAAATTTTTATTTGATGCGAACCTTCACCTAGGTTTCAACATGAAATGTACAAAATTTTATCGCAATTGGACGAACGGTATTGCTATCTCACTGGAAAAAGCTGTTTCAGTTTTTCCCGATTTTCCTCTTTTCCAGAAAACTTTTCCATAGTTTACCACCGTTTAAACCTTCCGTGACTTACACGATTTTTCAAGACTAAAATTAGCCAAATCGGTTCAGCCGTTATCGAGTTTTAGTGAGACTAACGAACAGCAATTCATATATATAGTCGTAGTCACGTCGAGGCTCTGACATTCGTCGTATCTATTTGGCACGTGTGTTGCATAACTGAAGACTAATGGTATGCAGGTCTGTGAAATTTGTGGTAACTATACAATATAGTTAATACAAAAATATGACGTTTCTTAAAACAAAGTTTTTGGCAGTCTAAAGTCTTGTCAGTGTTTACTTCGCGTTTCAATCATGGTGCCTTTTTCTGTGGAAATGGAAAGTACCCCTAGTTGTTTTATTTCATCTCGCTCGTACCTGCGGGGAAACTCGTAATTCCGAGACTCGAAATATCGAGACCCCACTGTATCGAGTTTAGTTTACTTACTGTCTGACTTCCTTTAATTTTCATTTTCTAGTTATAAAAATGTCACAACGAGGAGAAAGGAAGCCAATTTGGAAGTTCCGTCGATTTGTCTAAACCTGTTCGCCTCTCATGTCATCTTCTATGATCTGACTTACACACACTCAAGAAGGCTTAGTACAGGGAAAAATGTGGAAAAACTAGTGATTTGTGGTGTAACGTAAAAACACAAATTTTAAATCAATTACGCAAATTTCGGTTACAGTTTCGCTTTCGGCCACAAATCATGTTTCGATCGGACTATAGTCTCAACTTATCCACACGCTGATTACGTAGTGACCTCCTTGAATGGTTATAAAAATGAAGGGCAGAAATATTGCGGTGATATGACCAATGATTACCTTAGATAAATAAATTGTAGGCGCCTACAAAGTCTGTTCCAAAATAGTTAAAGGATTTATATGTGCAACAGTAAACGTATTTGTAAAGATACATGGAATGTTTACTGAAAAGACAAGTCGTTCAGTGATTGCGTATTTACCATTACAGCTTCCATAGAGAATATAATTTTTTCAAATAAAGTAGAACCCGGTTGCAGAAGTTTAATTTATAATAAGGCGTTTCACATCAATGGGGCATCATTAGATGACATAAGAGGTGAGGGCCAAATTTTCTACGCTATCTGCTTCTAAACTGCACTAAAATGACTTCAGGATGAAAGGAAGGTTGATTAATATTTAACGCACCGTCGACAGAGTGGTCATTAGAGCGGAGTTTACGCTCGGGTTGTTTGGGAAATGATGGGGAAGGAAACTGTCCGTGCCCTTTGAAAGGAACCGTCCCGGCATTTGCCTGGAGTGATTTAGGGAAATCACGGATAACCTCAATCTGGATGGCTGGAGGTGGATTTGAACTACCATCCTCCCGAATGCGAGTCTAGTGTGTTGCCACTGCGCCACCTCGCTCGGAAGATCGGGATGTATAATATCAATTCGCCACGTAGCACAGCATGCGGGTATGTGGTATAGTATAGCTGAGTGGGCGGGTTCTCGTAGCCCAATAATAATAATATTCCTTTACTTTCTGTTATTGGGTTAGGGTACGAGCCTATTCGGAACTCATTTTTCATAGCATGTAGTCAAGTGCCGAACAACTTGTCTTCTTCTACATCTACTTCTACAATCAATCCAAAGGTATTCAGTACTACTGCTAGTTACTTGCTTTCATGTTCCATGCCCACATAGACCGAGGGAAAAATGAATACCTGTATGTGTCCGTACGACCCCTAATCTGTCTGATCTTATCCTTGTGGTCTTCACGCGAAATGTAGTTTGGTGGTAGTAGAATCGTTCTGTCGTTCGCCTCAAATGCCGGCCCTCTAAATTTCTTCAACAGTGCTTCTCGAAAAGAACGTCGCATTCCCTCCCCCCCCCCCCCCCCCCAGCGACTCCCAGTCGAGTTTCCGAAGCATTTCAGTAATACCCGCGCATTGATCGAATATACCAGTTACAAACCTAGCCGCCCGCCTCTGAACTGTCTGTGTCCTCCTTTGAACCGATCTCAAAAATGTTCAAATGTTCGTAAAGTCTATGGGACTTAACTACGGGGTCATCAGTCCCTAAACTTACAAACTACTTATGAACTACTTACGAACTAGGACGGCACAAATATCCATGCCCGAGGGGGGATTCGAACCCCCGACCGTAGTGGCCGTGCAGACCGTGACTGAAGCGCCTCAGTCCCCTCGGCCACCGCGGCCGGCTGAACCGATCTGGTGAGGATCCCAAACACTTGAACAATACTCAACTTACTCAACTATTAGGACATGTTGCAAAGAAGAGACAACACATGCATGTATGTTAGGAAATTGTCACTTAATGAAAAAACTGAAATCAAAGCGTGTGGGGCGCGGTGGAGTAGCCGAGCGGTCTAAGGCGCCTCGCTGCGGAGCGCGCGGTTGCTCGCCGTCGGAGATAGAGTCCTCCCTGGGGCATGGGTGTGTGTGTTTGTCCTTAGGTTAGTTTACCTTAGTTTAAGTAGTTTGCAAGCTGCGGACTGATTACCACGCAGTTTGGTCCGATAGATTTACAAACATTTGAATATTTTTTGAAAGCTTGTGGGTCGCGGCGGAGCTACCGAGCGCATTGAGGGGCTATGCTACGATGTGCGAGGCCTTTCCCAAATGTTTGTATAGCTTATGGTACTTAACTACGGTGTCATCAGTCCCTAAACTTAAAAACTACTTTTGAACTAGCTAGCACTAAGAACGGCACAAATATCCATGCCCGGGCGGGGGGATTCGAACCCCCGATCGTAGTGGTCGTGCAGACCGTAACTGGCGCGCCTCAGTCCCCTCAGCCACCGCGGCCGGCGAGGCATTTCCCCGTCGGAGGTTCGAATCCCTCCTCGCGCATGGATGTTTGTGCTGTCTTTAGTATAAGGTAATTCATAAGTAGTTTGTAACTTTAGTGACTGATGACCCCGCAGTTAAGTCCCACAAGCTTAACAAACATTTCAATTTTTTAAAAGCGTGCGGAAGTAGTCGCCAACAAATGCTACCAGTCCAATCTGCAGTTAGTCAGCAAAAAGTTTAATTGTACCTAGTAGGAAATAATTACTACCTCATAAAATAATGTTTTGATATAACAACTTATTCGGGCTTACTTGTAATGTTCAGGTCCTATGCAATCACGTTTCTTTTTTCTGCGTTTTCCAGTACAAATGTTCAAATGTTTGTGAAGCTTATGGGACTCAACTGCGGGGTCATCAGTTGCTAAACTTACAAACTACTTATGTAGTACCTTATACTAAAGACCACAAACATCCATGCCTCTAGGGAGGATTCGAACCCCCGACGGGGAACGGCCTCGCGCTTCGCAGCCTAGCGCTTCAAAGCGCTCGGCCGCTCCGCCGCGACTCTTCAGAACGTTTTTGTAGAACAGTGTGAAGTGTTATACAAATTCACATAATTTCTCACTTTATCTGCCAACAGCTCTGTAGTTTTTCCCACCTATGGTATGGATCACGCAATGACTCTGTACAACCGTATCGCTTGCCGCCTCGGTCACAGAAGTTTCCGTTGCCACGGACCGCCTCGTGTGTGACATGGATGCAGCGTTGCGGGATACAAACGTATCACTGTGTCAGACAGCGTCCTGTGTCCCAAAGCCTGTGGTCAACGTGGCCATGTCAAGTAGCAGACCGCTAGTCGTGTATTCAAACATAGCGCAAATGTTTCCTACTCAGCTGCACATATATTTGTATATATTTTAAAAGAAGCATTCTTCACTCGGACAGGAATTCTGCCGGCCGCGGTGGCCGAGGGGACTGAGGCGCTTCAGTCTCGGTCTGCACGACCACTACGGTCGGGGGTTCGAATCCCCCCTCGGGCATGGATATTTGTGCCGTCCTAGTTAGTAAGTAGTTCATAAGTAGTTTGTAAGTTTAGGGACTGATGACCCCGTAGTTAAGTCCCATAAGCTTTACAAACATTTGAACATTTTGAACAGGAATTCTGTGAATGTTACCGCATATTTCCTACAGTTACTCATCAGTGACATTTCCGCACATTAAATCGTCACAAGCAGACAGTCGCATATTTTGTTACTGAACCACGGTTCGTGATTCCGTCCGTAATTTGCTTACTTGTCACCTACTTCTTCGCTTATAATTCTTATACGTCCACAATGCTAGGCTAAATGACCATTCATTGTCTAAGAAGGACGACAGCAGCTGCTTATTTCTTCTTACAACAAGAAAATTCTCCTAGAGTTGTTGACTATTACTCAATATAAATATAATAAATTTCCTCGATATTGTGTAAATTACGTCATTCCGACACGTTCGAACATAGAAAACAGCCGGCCGCGGTGGCCGCGGGGACTGAGACGCTTCAGTTCAAATGTTCAAATGTTTGTATAGTCTATGGGACTTAACTACGGGGTTATCAGTCCCTAAACTTACAAACTACTTATGGACTACTTACGAACTAGGACGGCACAACTATCCATGCCCGAGGGGGGATTCGAACCCCCGACCGTAGTGGCCGTGCAGACGGTGACTGAAGCGCCTTAGTCCCCTCGGCCACCGCGGCCGGCGAGGCGCTTCAGTCACGGTCTGCACGGCCACTACGGTCGGGGGTTCGAATTCCCCCTCGGGCATGGATATTTGTGCCGTCTTTAGTTGTAGGTAGTTCATAAGTAGTTTGTAAGTTTAGGGACTGATGACCCCGTAGTTAAGTCCCTTAAGCTTAACAAACATTTTGAACATAGAAAACACACCCGGTTCAAATTCAGCTTGCTGTTGTCTGATACCATTACCTGCGAACTTTGCATGAGAGATAACAGGTAGATTTGATATTTCGAGATTTCCGGAAAGCGTTTGTTACAGTGCCACACGGCAGACTATTGACGATTATCTGAACAGTCCGTGAGGAATATGTTGAGCTGCTGCCTGCAGTTATGGGAATGCACTGACAAGTTACAGATGGAAACTACTGGGTGATAAAAAAGTTTGAAAACTTAATAAATCACGGAATAATGTAGATAGAGAGGTAAAAATTGACACAAATTTTTGGAATGACATGTGTTTTTATTAGAAAAAAAAGTTAAAAAAAATGTCTGATAGATGGCGCTCCATCTGATCAGAAAAGCAAAAGCAAAGATGGAAATGAGCGTATGGCTTTCTTGGCTGGGAGAACCCTTGCGGGATTGTTCGGCCGCCTTAGTGTCTTTTTATTTGACGCCGCGTGGGCGACTTACGTGCCAATGATGATGAGATGATGAATAGGACAACACACAACACCCAGTCCCGTTCCGGCAATCGAACCCGGGCCTCCTGCGTCGTAGTCAGCGACGCTACCGCTGAGCTACGGAGGCGGACAAAAAGCAAAGATGATGTTCTTTACAGTAAATGCTCAGTATGTTCACCATGTCCGGAGTTATGGTAAGGCATTGGCGTCGGATGTTGTCTTTCAGCATTCCTAGAGATATCGGTCGATCACGATACACTTGCGACTTCAGGTAACCCCAAAGCCAATAGTCGCACGGACAGAGGTCCGGGGACCTGGGAGGCAAAGCATGGTGAAAGTGGCGGCTGAGCACACGATCATCACCAAACGACGCTTGTTCTAATAAAACCCCATGTCATTCCAAGCATGTGTTTTAATTTTTACCTCTCTACCTACATTTTTCCGTGATTTATTAAGTTTTCAAATTTGTTCTGACTTTTTGATCACCCTGTAGTTTTGCGCATTGTTTTATTCCCCAACTCGAAATTTATTCCGTCGACTGAGTTGCATTTGTCATGCTTAAGGTTCTTACGACATCCAGTTTGTTGTAATAAACAAAGGGGTGAGGGAGAGGGGGTGAAGAAGACCTGCAGCTCACGATTACCTGATAACGTGCATCAAAATGCATGTAAAATTTCGAATCTGTACTAATCTTTTTCTCGCTGTGTATCGTAATACACAACTGAATCACCCATCCGTTTAGCTGCTTTCCGGGACATGTCGAATTCGCCTGGTGGATTAGCGACAGTGTGGTCGGTGTACCAGACAATTTAGATTTTTTAGGTTGTTTTCCACATCATACTGGCTGATACCCGAGTTATGTCAGTTATACAATTCACAAATATTTAGGAAACGTTGCGCACCCTATCACATATGTGACACATGCGGCATGCAGGTGGGAGTAAACATATCTCTTGCCGGACTGGGTTAATGGGATGGTGATAGGAAGAGCATCCGTCCAACCCTTACATTAACCATGCAAAATCAACATCTAAAGTCACGAATCAGCGGAAGTGGAAAGAAACGTAAGAAATAAATTATACTGCACCACCAATGCCCGAAAATCATATTATAGTGTAGGAGAGATGACGTCACAAACAATGAGATGGGCGAAAACGAAAGAAAAGACCGCAGATACAAGTTAAAAACTTTCTGCAGTCGCACAGTGGCAACCAAAAGAGGTTAAGAGTTTTTCATTATATGTCACTACGCGTATGTTAGATTAATACTTGTACCATAGATCGTATGTATGAGCCGGCCGCGGTGGCCGAGGTGACTGAGGCGCTCCAGTCACGGTCAGCACGGCCACTACGGTCGGGGGTTCGAATCCCCCCTCGGGCATGGATAGTTGTGCCGTCCTAGTTCGTAAGTAGTTCATAAGTAGTTTGTAAGTTTAGGGACTGATGACCCCGTAGTTAAGTCCCATAAGCTTGACAAACATTTGAACATTTTTGATCGTATGTATGATCGTATGTAATGATGTGACGTGTCAGTTCAGTGAATGGTGTCTATACATGACTATATTTTAAGGATTTTTTTTTAGTTTTATTTATTACTTATTTAATTTTTTAAAAGTTTTTCTAAAAATTAATCTAAAGTGTAGAAGGAATTACCATTCATAAATTCCTTTAATTTCTTTTTAAATACAAGTTGAACTGCTGATATCGTTAGGAGTGTCAGTCATGCAAAAATTGTTCCATCTGGTATGCAAGATCTATGAGACAGGGAACATACCCTCCGACTTCAAAAAGAATATCGTGAAGTTTGGAAAGTAGGAGGCGAGGTACTGGCGGAAGTAAAGTTGTGAGGCGGCATCGTGAGTCGTGTCGGGGTAGCTCAGTCGGTAGAGCCCAGTCTGCTGGCGGCCGCGCTGGCGCTAGGAAGTGTGCTGTCCGCTGCGCCTGCTCGCTTCCGCGTGGGTAAGTCTTCGCGCTTGCTGCAGCTTGGTGCTGTAATTGTATAAGTTTTTGAGGAATTATGAGTAGATGTCAGTGATGGCACAACCTACAAGGAAAGATACGTTGAAATTAACGTTTGATAACCGATACGCGCGACCGAGGTCTTTCGAAATCGAGAACTGGCTGGAACAAGATGTGAAGTTATCAGCAAACGATCTTATTGGTATCCATATTTCGATCGTAACCTGTGTAGTTTTCGTGAAATTGAGTAGTGCCGAGCTATGTGAGAAAGTTGTTGAGTCTTGTGGAGGCAAGTTAAAATTTAAATATTCTGATGGGAGTGTTGGAGATGTTACGGTTTCCCACGCAGGATTTGGCATTCGGACTATCCGAATATTTGAGCTTCCGTTTGAAATAACTGAAGAACAGATAAATGCAGTAATATCACCGTTCGGGACAGTGCTTTCTAACGTTGCAGAGAGGTGGTCGAGCGCCCACAAGTTTCCTGTTCTCAATGGTGTACGCCAACTTAAAGTTGAGTTACGACAGCATATCCCGTCATACATTAATGTGTGTGGGTACAGAGGTATTGTCATCTATGACGACCAACCGCGTACTTGTTCTTTATGTAACAAGCCAGGACATGTCCGCATTAACTGTATACAGAGGCGCGTGGCGCAACTGCCGGCAGGCGAGCCCGCCAGACCCCAGACTGTGACGTCACTGCCCGTCACTTACGCGGCCGCAGCTCGCGCGCAGCCGTCTGCCTATCCGAGCCCGGAAATGACTGCAGCTACCGCCGATGCTGAGACTGACATATCTATGGATGTAAGTACTATTGTGCCGGAAGACGTACCTGAGCCCCAACCACCTACGGCAGTTGCTGCAACTCTGCCGACGCAGGTGACTGAAATTTCTATGGATATACGTGCTATCGTACCTAAAGATTCCTCTGAGCCCCTACCACCTCCGATAGCTATTGCCGCTCTGCCGACACAGGTGAGTGTAACCGAAACGGTGGCAAACCCCCCGGCAACTGAGGAAGAAGAACCTGTGAATGAACCGGACATAAGCATCGTAAATGAAGAACGCCCGTCGAAGAGGAATTCCCCCAGACGGACTAGGAAACGGAGGTTGGCACGCCAAGGTGCAAACGAGACCGCCCCCCCTTTGCGTCAGAAGGCGAAGGAAATAGGAAGCAGCCTCCGCCAGAAGGACGTCACCGAAATTAAAGAGGCTCCGGCTAAGGAACAAAACCACATTCCCGTGCCGGGAAAACAAGACACAGAAGGAACGACTTACAAGACCACTGAAGAACGAACGAAAGGAAGTCTGTCTTCGGAAGCTCCCCACGACCTTCCGCAGGCACCCAAAACTAACTGGGCGGACGACGACGACACCGACACGGCGGATGAGGATATGCATGATGACTCAGGAAGCGAAGCAGTAAGCACACCACCCTCAGACCAGGATGACAAATTAAATGACGATGTCGCAATGAAAGATGAATCCTCTCTTCAGAGACGAATCCCAGACCCCTTTGACACTGACGAATATTATTGAGATGTTTTGAAAACGTGACTTTCATATGAAGAATTTGAAGTTTTGTTTTAGAAGATCGATAACTTAAAAAGAAACATGCCTGACCGCCAAGCATACAAAATTGCCACAATCAACCTGAATAAGATACAAAGCTCGTTCAAATTACAAAATTTAAAGGATTTTATATATGCCTCTGACAGTGACATCATTTTATTACAAGAAGTGACAGAAATTGCTCTTCACCACATAACTGGATTCAACGCAATAGTAAACCCTGGTAATAGTACAGAAATGGGCACAGCTATACTTGTAAAAGAGGGCATCATCATAGAAGACATTGTCAAGCTACCAAACAGTAAAGGAATAGCGGGTACCATACATAAGACACGTCTGATAAATGTCTATGCTCCCTCAGGTTCAAGCAATAGGCAAAACCGGGCAAAGTTTTTTAAAGAGGACATTGTTCCCCTGTTTGGAACCCGGTACGACCATATTATTATGGGAGGGGATTTTAATTGCGTTCTCCATCCCAAAGATCAAACTCCCAATTTTAACAAGTCAACTGAACTAGAACGCATAGTTACTGATTTACGACTAACGGACTCCTGGGAGCATATGCACGGTGCAGCCCCTGGTTTTACACACGTGACCAACCACTCGGCGAGTAGACTTGACAGGATATATGTCTCGCAAATTTTAAAAGACCACGTATTACAGTCCGAAGTATGGCCTACAGCATTTTCGGATCATGCTGCGTACATATGCACACTTAATATGGAAAAACAGGGGACTTTTCGAGGGAGAGGTACCTGGAAACTAAATGTATCCCACCTGAACGACCATGTTTGTCAGGAGGCATTCGAAACCCTGTGGCGAGAATGCGAACGCAAATTCACCTCTTACAACTCTGGTATAACCTGGTGGCTACATTACGCCAAACCCAAAATACGAAAGTTTTTTATCAATTATGCGAAAGAAAAAAGCTTTTGGTACAAATCAACAATGGAGTTTTACTTTCAGTGTCTAAGGGATCTGCACACGTCAGATGCAACAATTGTTGGGAATTACGAACGAATTAAAAGGATCAAAGCAAAAATTCTGGCACTTCGGCGCAAACAATTAGAAGGATACCAAATAAGGTCGCGGGTCCAGAATGTAGCACCACAAGAGGGCACTTCCATATATCACGTGATACGTGAATCCAAAAGAGCATCGCGCAAAATATTAACTGAATTAATAACTGCTGACGGAAGAAAGCTGACGAAGCACTCTGAAATCCAAGAGGCACTACTACAACACTTTACCTCCTTATTGTCCAGCCAACCGATTGACGAACAGCTTCAGGACGAATTATGGACCAACCTGCAAGGCAGAGTAACCCACGCGGAAGCGCTCAGTCTTACTTCAGAAGTTACTGAAGACGACGTTCTCGAAGCCATCAATGACAGTAAGAAAAACAAGTCGCCGGGACAGGATGGAATCCCAGCTGAATTTTATCAGCAGTTCAGGGAATTTATAACACCTAAATTCACAGTCATATGTAATGAACTTTTAAACCCTGACGTTGTTGTTCCGACAGAATTCCGGGAAGGTATGGTAGTTTTAGTGCCTAAGACCTCAAATTCCAAAACCGTCGGCCACCTGCGCCCAATCACGCTACTAAACAGCGACTACAAAATCTTTGGTCGCATTATAGCGCGAAGATTGCGTAACACCATGACCAGCGTCATCGGCGCATACCAAACAAGTGTAGGCAAGGACAGAAAAATTCTGCAGACACTCTGTGGTTACAGGGACCTCATTTCAACGGCCGATGTCTGCAAAATCAAGTGTGCCATAGTGTCGCTGGATTTTGACAAGGCGTTTGATAGAGTTAATCACCAGTTTTTGCTTCGAACTATGGATGCAATGGGATTCCCATCACGGTTCATTGCCGTCATACGCAACACACTGATGAATAACTCAGCCAGGGTTGTAATCAACGGACAGGTCAGCCGTCCGATTCAAGTCACCAGTTCCATCAGGCAAGGGTGTCCGATGTCAATGGCACTTTTTGCGATCGCCATTGAACCCCTTCTCACCTCTCTTACAAGGAATCTACGGGGTCTGTATATAAGAGGAGAAAAGATTGTGTGTCATGCATACGCTGATGACGTTGGTTTCGTAGTTACGGATGGTAATGAGGTACAAACCGCACTACAAATAGTAGCAAAATATGAACAGGCAACTGGTGCGAAACTAAACAGAGTGAAGTCCGGGATATTCGATATTGGTCGTGGACTAGCCTCGCAGACACAAGGACAGTTACCTACTGTTTCATCCATGAAATGTCTCGGAATTGATTTTAAAAGAACTATACAAAGCACTGTTGCTGTGAATTACAGAAAAATACTTCACAGAATCCGTGCCAGTGTCCAAGAGCACAGTATCAGGAAACTAGATGAACTCCAAAAAGTATCTGTGGCTAATATATACATTACTTCGAAAGTTAACTATGTTGCGCAAGTGCTACCCTTGCCGGCAACGATGGCTAAATGTATTACATCGGCACTAGGCCATTTCGTGAACCGAGGCCGCATATTTAAGGTCACTTATGATACTTTGATGCTTCCAACGTATTGTGGCGGTTTAAATCTCACAGATGTGAGAATAAAGGCGCGGGCCTTATACATATCCAACATGTATAAGCACTGGAAACAGCCAAATGGTAGCCTCGCTGGATATTTGCTGCATGAAACTGCCCCTGAAGATCTCCATGCACCAATCAATGTTGGACATATACCCAACGGCCTGTACCACCTCAAATATTTTTTAGTGGAGTATAGCTACCTACATTCCAGAATCCCCGAAAAGGACATCGTTAAAGTAAAACATCTTTACAACAACCTGATGAAAAACAAGGCAAGGAACAATATAGAACAAAAATATCCGTTCAACAATTGGAATGCCATCTGGGAGAGCATACACAGTAGACACCTGCCAACTTATGTGAAGTCGAGCTGGTATTTCGCTGTCAACAGAAAACTGGCCACAAACTCCCGACTTCATGCTATTCATTTGTCGGAGACACCGATGTGTGCATACTGCAATATAGAGGACGATGATGAACACAAGTTGTTGTGTGCTAAGGTCACAGACATATGGCACTACATCAGACAGAAGATAGCGAGCATCTGTAGGACCTCGCCCAATGTCATCACGCCGGCTCGATTTTTATACCCAGAAGACATACCTTACCCCAGAACAAGGAGGAACGCTATCAACTGGCTGAAAGGCCAAACGATACATTACCTCCTAACCAGAGAATCACCCTCCAGGGAGGATTTCACGGCATATCTCACAATTGAGCACCATACGTTAATGCGTACCACAAAATATAAAGAAAACTTTGCAAACTTTCTAATTAAAACGATACTGTAAACAAACGATAGAAAGGAAAATTATTTACACAGGAAAGGCGATATCTGAAGAACATATTTGTGATTAACAGCCTTTAGACATTACGTAAATGCATATTTGATGAAGTAAAAGACAGTAGAGAAAAACGTAATTCAAAAGAATAACGATACTAAAAATTACAAGTTCAGTTTTTGTTTGTTTACTTTGGTTTCAACATTCAAGAAACCTTTGAAGAAACTGGATAATATCTATTTAATTATCCACTTTTCCATTTAGCAGAGGTAAAAATTATTTAGTTTTGAGACGAAAAATAGTCTCACCTTCACACAGCTGAAGGAAGATTTTTTTTCCCCTTGTATCCTATTACACTGGACCAAAGAAGCAGTATATTTTCTGTGTTTTGGAGGAAACTTAAAAAAAAAAATAAAAAGTAAAAAATAAAAAAAATAAAAATAAAATAAAATAAAAATAAAAAAATAAAACTAGTTAAACTAAATAAATTTAAAAAATCATAAAGTGGAATGAAAGATGAAGTACATATACAGTTTTCTCAGCAACACATATAGATACAAAATGGCAGTCTGAAGCCGACGCCGAAGAAGGCGACCATGGTGAGCGCAAGGAAGGGCTGAAGGGGAGGAAGGAGGCCCTAAAAAAAAAAAAAAAAAAAAAAAAAAAAGTCGGTAGAGCGCTTGCCCCCGAAAGGCAAAGGTCCCAGGTTCGAGTCCCGGTTCCGGCACACAATTTTAATCTGCCAGGAAGTTTCAAGAATATCGTGATTCCAATTCCAAAGAAAGCAAGTGCAGAAAAATGTGAAAATTACAGAACTATCAGTTTAGGGACTGATGACCCCGTACTTAAGTCCCATAAGCTCTACAAACGTTTGAACATTTGGTCGCAAAAGTCACCTTTGATCTCCATCAAAGGTTCCGACATCGAAGAATAACAGCGGGGAGGGTTGTAACGCATAGACGTTTTGAGGGCACACAATGCACGGCCGCAACGGCAGTGTCATAAGAAAGAAATCAGAGGAAAATGAAATTAAATGTTATTCCGACCACGGATTCGAGTTGCCAGTAAAATTACAAACTCCTGGATACCAATAACAGACCGGACGGTACCTTAATAAAAAAGTAGCAAAATTAAAAATTTAATTTAGGACGGTTTATTAATTTTCACCAACCAAGAAGCGTCACAAAATAATTGTTTACTTAGAAGACAATCGAATGGAAGGGACAAAGTAATATCTACATTACCCGTTTTGTTATTCTAGAAATTGCTCAAAATGGAGAATTTCATGTAGCCGTTAAATTTAAAAGCAACCGGAAGCGGCGCCGTGGCGGTGGCATACCAGCTTTGTCTCCGACACACAGTGCCGCCCGCAAGGGCTAAGCTTCCCCAACGGTTTCTCTCCCATACCTGCAAGGTTGGCTACAGGGACGGCCGCGGTGGCCGAGGGGACTGAGGCGCTTCAGTCACGGTCTGCACGGCCACTACGGCCGGGGGTTCGAATCCCCCCTCGGGCATGGATATTTGTGCCGTCCTTAGTATTAGCTAGTTCGTAAGTAGTTTGTAAGTTTAGGGACTGATGACCCCGTAGATAAGTCCCATAAGCTATACACACATTTGAACATTTGGCTACAGGGACTTCTTTTGAACAGCGGAAGCACACTGCTGTGCCGTGCCCGGCCAACAGCCACGCACCGCCATTCGGTTGCAGAGCTTCGAAGTATCCTTCTCGCGGACAATCTTAGGAAAGTGTGACTTTGAGGACCGTCCGCGCCTGTTACAATGTTGGGCGAGTGAAAGCATCCGGCAAACTTAGCATTCAGTTTATTGTGAAGTAAGCTTGGCCGTTTAGCCCCTGCTGTGATTTTAGTATTACGACATCACGGCTAGCAACATTCTCTCCAATTCAACCACTCTCCGCTCTCTCGAGGGACTGCAAATGTATATGCATAAAATGTGATTATTTATTGACTATTGTTAGTAATTCCTCGACCTACAGCAAGGTGGTATCGTGGCAAAATAGTCTTATTTGTGAAATAATATTAAACATGCAACAGGGCTACCTCAAATTCTTGCTGTCTTTATGAATAGAGATTTAACCACAATTCTGCCTATTTGTGCTGTAACTTTCCTACTGTCCTCTTTTCAATTAATGAATCTTAAATAAGGCCAAGAGAAGAAGTCCGACGCGTTGACGGTCCAAGGACAGCAGATCAGCAGGTGAGAGTAACTTCCTGTATGAGAGGAAAGGCGATAGGCAGCAACCGATCTTGCTTAATCTTTGTTAGAAAAACTTCACGATTTACAGAGCGTTCGTTCGAACGCAGAACAAGGATGCGCCGTCTCCACTCCGCACCGCTACCTCTGGTCGAAGCACAACACTTGTGGACGAAGAAGCTAAAATTACACGGCACCATTACGAGGTAATTCCGCAGAATTTTCGGCCTGTTAACGCACGTTCGGAAGAGTGCTAGCTTCGACGGCGAGCACTGTTCGACTGGCCAACAGAAGCAGATATGCCGCCAGCGTTGTCAGATACTGCCGGCTCAAGCAGCGGAACGCACTCGTCGCCGTGAGCCTGCGACACTCGCCCAGTCATTTTATTTCAGTAAGAATAATGTCTGTACTATTTGCTCAATAAATGTATTTTGTGTAAACGCTGTTTCATTTACGCCTCACAGCTGAGCCAAGGAAAAGATCCCACATGACCCACATGTTTACAAGATTCCTTACGAAAATGCTATCCTTACAATAAAATGTTACCATGCAGTTAGAGCTTGCCATCCTGACAATGGGGCAATGAATTTATAGTTGTTTTTAAGTGTTCATTCCTTGGAAAGCGGTAGCAGAACTCTTCACGAGGTGTCTTCATTTGATGTGAGAAGTGTCTTCATCTGGGTTACTTCCGTTGCAAGTCTATTACCATTCTCAAGTAGTGAATGAATTAAGTCTAGTTATTCTTGTCTCACACAAGATGGCAGGTTTTTAAAAATTATTTCGTTATTTATGGTGTATTTCCTGAATCATATGTTGTTGGTAGTTCTTAGCAAGATGTTCAAATGTTTGAAAATCTAAGGGACTTAAATGCTGCGGTTATCAGTCCCTAGGCTTACAAACTACTTATACTAAGGACAACTCACACACACACACGTACACGCACACACGCGCGAGCGCGCAAACCTCCGACGGCGAGCAACCGCGCAAGGCGCCTTACAACGCTCGGCTACTCCATTGTGGTGGTAGTTCTTCGCTACACAGTGATTGTTTCCTGGCAGTGCATAATACTCGGCTATTCAAAAAGAAAGAACGGATTTCATCCTTTCCGAACTACAAAAGATAGAACTATAGTTCCGATGTTCCTCGACAGACAATAGTGTCAAGTTTGCATTAGTATGCTAGATGGCACGGAAGAATATTTTTTTATGAACCATCAGTTTTCTCCGTTGAATCCAATTTTCGTCTTTCCAGTATAGTTAATGAGCATAAAGTTTGGGCAAGTAAAAAACCTATGGCAATTGCTGAACAGGAAAGAAATTCACCAAAGATGAATCTTATGTGCCATACCTGTTAACAAAGTTAGCGACCTTTTTTCTTTAAGGAGGAAATCTATGACAGGACTAACCCATTTAGACATGCTTCATAAATGTTTATTTCCCCAACTTGAAGAATCTTCAAATGACTCCATTTTCCTGCGACATGGTATCCCGCGTCTTTTTTCTTGGCACGCTCGACGTTAGCTGAATGATATCATTTCAGCACGCTGGATTGGACGAGTAGCAGAAGCTTGTCGTTGATGGTTCCCAGGTCCCAGGATCTCACACCTTGTTTCTTTTCTCAGTGGGGTTACATCGAAGACCGCGTTTTTATCCCCCCCCCCCCCCCCATGCTTGACATTCTTGAAAAGTCTGCGACGTCGAACTGCAGTAGCGTAAATTCTATAACGAGAATCCAACTGGTTCGTGTATAGCAAGAAACGAGTCACCGTTTCGATATTTGACGACCAACACACTGAATGCATAAAAATTTGTCCTTTTTTCCTTACATATAAGTTGGAATTTTGTTTCTGTCTTTTTTAGTTAGGAAGCAATAAATCTTTGTTCCTTGTTTTTGAAGGGCCCTGCATATACTACACTTGTCCGTCTTTTTCTTGGAGTATTGCTGCCCAGTGTAGGATCCTTATGGGCGTTTGACTATGGACATTGAAAGAGTTCAAAGAAGGGCAGCTCGTTTTTTATTATCACGATATAGAGGAGACAGCGTTACGGAAATGATACAGGGTCTGGGATGGGAATCATTACATCAAAGGTATTTATTGCTGCGAAGTGCGCTACTTACGAAAATCCAATCGCCAACATTCTCCTCCGAATGCGAACTATTGTTGACTGCCACTTACGTAGGTAGAAAAGATCATCAGAATAAAATTCGAGAAATCAGAGCTCGAACGGAGAGATTCAGGTGTTCTCTCTTCCCGCGCGCTATTCGAGAATGAAATGGGAGATAGATAGTATAAAGGTGATTTGATGAACTCTCTGCCAGGCCCTTAAATGTGCTTTGGAGAGTATTCCATGTAGATGTAGATGTAACAATGTAAACGAAGGCTTCCGCGGCCGTTGTCACTGTTGATAAAACTCTTCTGGGCATTGGACCGCATCGTTAATATATCAAATATTTCACCGACGTTTCGGCCACTATTGCAAGCGGCCAGTTTTTGGGTGTTATATTTACTGCTGCATATTAAATGTTGGCAGTTATGATCGGTGGTTTCAGCTCTCTTTCATTGGTGTTTATTTCTTCCTATTGGTGGAAAAGGAAGTCCAAGTTTGGTGTTTACATTAATGTTTGCCATTGGTTGAAACTGGCGAATCAGGAGCAGTGGTAACAATGACGTAGCACTGATGCCTAGCGCCGGCTAGAGCGTGCTATTTGCTCTGTGTACGCGTGGCCGCTGTTTTCTCCTGACGGTCCCCTATGGACTGCATTGCACGTGGTGTCGTCGCGAAGCGCTGCTACTGCTGGCAGGCAAAACGCCGGAAGTCTATACCCGTCTTCTCTGTTCATATTTCCGGGTCGCTTAGCTATTTCTATTGCTTCCCTATTTTCCTCTTCAAAGTGTAGGGTTGATTTGCCAGTACAGTGGCTTTCTGAAAACCTATCTGTTTTCCGCACTCTTCTTGGTGTTCAGCTACTGCCGACTTCGAATGCTGTCCCAGCCGAATGTACCTCTCGTGCTCGGCTATTCTTGTGCTAATCGGCCGCCCAGTTTCTCAAATGTACATCTGGCCGCATTTAAAGCCGATTTCATAGACTCCAGCATGTGCAACTTATCAATTTTGTCCTGCATTGAGCCTAGGACATCTTTTATTGCCGGCCGCGGTGCCCAAGGGTACTGCGGTGCGCCAGTCACGGTCTGCACGGCCACTACGGTCGGGGGTTCGAATCCCCCCTCGGGCATGGATATTTGTGCCGTCCTTAGTGTTAGCTAGTTCATAAGTAGTTTGTAAGTTTTAGGACTGATGACCCCGTAGTTAAGCTATACAATTATTTGAACATCTTTTATTTTATTGTTGCTGCGAAATATAGATTTGATGCCCTCTCGACGAAGAATTTTGCCCACTCGTTCGGTGACACCTTTTACATATGGCAATAGGGCGATGGTTTGTTCTTCCTTTGGCTCTTCCCTTTTATTTCTATCATTAGATAGAAACCGTTTGCTTTGAGGGTGGACTTGATGTTTGGTAATTCTGCCTTCTGGTGTTGTTCATCGCGAATTCGATGGGCCCTCTTAGTTAGTGTGTGGAGCACGGACTTCTTTTGCGTAGGATGATGGTGGGAAGTTGCGTGAAGGTACCTGCCTGTGCTGGTAGCTTTTCTATATACCCGATGGCCTAGTTTACCCTCTGGCTTCCGGTAAACCTCTACATCGAGAGAAGGGAGCACCCCATTCTTCTCAATCTCCATGGTGAACTGGATCTTGTGCTGTTGACTGAGGTGTTGATGGAAGTTCTGCTGCCAGATGACAAAGGTGTCGTCTACATATCGCAGCCAGCAGTCTGGGCGTAGTGGTGCGAACTGAAGAGCTGTTTCCTCGAATGCCTCCATGAAAATATCGGCTGCAACGGGCGAGAGAGATGAACCTATTACAACTCCGCCAGTCTGTTCATAAAATTCCCCTTACCACCTGAAAGAGGTGGTCGTTAAACAATGTTGCACCTGATCGCAAACGTCGGGTGGAACACGTTCCTCTAGGATGTTCATGGTATCCTACACTGGTACATTTGTAAATAAGGACTTTACGTCGAAGCTGAAAATCAGATCCGCGGTGGACTTCCTTTCCCACCAATAGGAAGAAATACAGTAAACACCAATGAAAGAGAGCTGAAACCACCAATCATAACTGGCAACATTTAATATGTAAGATATATGTGCCGTCCTTAGTATAAGCTAGTTCATAAGTAGTTTGTAAGTTTAGGGACTGATGACCCCGTAGTTAAGTCCCATAAGCTCTACAAACATTTGAATTTGATTTTAAAGAGAGCACGGAAATGAATATCATTTCGTTTGTGAAATATTGTGTTTTGTAATCTCTCTGATAACAGCAGATCGTGTACCTAGGCAAACTGCTCGACCTCCTGAAAAAGCACGTCCGAAAGGGGAAAATTCCAACTTTATATGCAATTCCAGAAAAAAATTTGAAGATTTTCGGGAGCTACACTGCACAGCCTTTTGGTAGTTAAAGTGAAAATGGTTTACGGATGAAAACATTGAACGTAATTTCGGCGAAACGTTCCGTCGTTTTGGGGCTCCTATTTCGAAATCGCAATCTGCGTAGGAGTGTCGGCGGCGGCTGCTGCCTGCAGCGGCGCAGCGGGCAGTAAAGCCCTAAGCACCGCGTAAAACGCCGCCGTCCCGCCGCGCCGCCCCGTTTTATTGACGCTGCCGGTACGCTAAGTCGCCTAATTCGATTACTAAGAAGTCAGTCGCAAACAGCGGCGTAATTTATTTTTTCATTGCATCCCGGACTGCGACGAGGCTTTATGACTGACGAAATGATGAAGGCATTACACTACGTTTTTTCACAACCGAGCCGCGTTTCCACATCAGAAATCAAACCCAGGTAATTGGCTCAGTTTCATTCGAGGTACTAATTTGCCGTTATTCGTGCGGAAGAACAGAAACAGGTGAAGTTGTATTTATGAGAAAACAAACGAGGACATTGCGACCTTCCTGTCGGTATCACCAATAAGAAATGGGCAATACATAACTCAGGGTAGTAAAAGGTTTATGGCTCTTTGTCTCTGTACATAGGGGTGAGTATGTCACTTTCTGTGCCCTAAAAAGCTACCCAAACTGTTTAAATAGGATCAATAATAATCTGTAGTTTAGCCAGTATATCAATCTGCAGATGGTGACGCGAAAAATATATTTAAATAAACATAAATTAAAGCTCTGAATAACCAAGAAAATGGATTCTAAGATAATTTTTAGAAGAGATTTACTCACGAAGTAATTTTTATATAAATGCAGTTTATTACTCTTTTTCAAAATGCGGAGGTGATCCTACTTCATACATCGGTGTTGTTGTTGTTGTGGTCTTCAGTCCGGAGACTGGTTTGATGCAGCTCTCCACAATACCCTATCCTGAGCAAGCCTCTTCATCTCCACATAAGAACGGCAACCTACATCTTTCTGAATCTGCTTACTGTATCCATCTCTTGGTCTTCCTCTGCGATTTTTACCCCACACACTTCCCTCCAACGCTAAATTCACAATTCCTTGATGTCTAAGAATGTGTCCTACCAATCTATCCCTTCTTTTAGTCAAGGTATGCCAGAAATTCCTTTTCTCCCCAATTCTGTTGAGTTCCTCCTCATTAGTTACGCGATCCACCCACCTAATCTTCAGCATTCTTCTGTAGCACCATATTTCAAAAGTCTCAATCCTCTTCCTGTCCGCACTGTTTATCGTCCATGTCTCACTCCCATACAAGGCAACAACCCATACAAATGCCTTCATAAAGGACTTCCTTAGGCTTAAATCAATATTCGATGTTAACAAATTTCTCTTTTTCAAGAACGCTTTTCTACCCATTGCCATTCTGCATTTTATATCCTCTGTACTGCGACCATCATTTGTTATTTTACTGCCCAAGTAACAAACCTCATCTACCTCTTTTATTGCTTCGTTTTCCAATCTAATTCCTTCAGCACCACCTGATTTTCTTACACTGCACTCCATTACCCAAGTTTTGCTCTTGTTAATGTTCATCTTATATGCACCTTTCAGCACACTGTCCATTCCGTTCAATTGCTCTTCCAGGTCCTTTGCTGTATCTGACAGAATTACTATGTCGTCGGCAAAACGCAATGTTTTTAATTCTTAACCCTGAACTTTAATTCCTTCTCCAAATTTCTCCTTGCTTTCCTTTATAGCTTGCTCAATGTACAAATTGAATAACAATGGAGAAAGACTACAACCCTGTCTTATTCCCTTTCCAACCACTGCTTCCCTTTCACGCCCTTCAACTCTGATGACCGCTGTCTGGTTTTTGTACAAGTTGTAAATAACCTTACGCTCCCTATACATCGGTAAAAAGAGAATATTTCCCCAACTATTGTTCATGAGAGCCACAATACGTATCACACGCACTCGAGAGAAGTTCCAAATTATCACTCGTAAATTAATATAGTCTATCGAACATTGCAATTCCATAATCCGCGATTAATTACAGTATTTGTTATAAAACACAGTTTGACATCTCACGAGTATACGATATCTGAATTATCACAGTTCCACAGTCCTACTAACGTCTATAGTTTACCAACCAGAGACTAAGTTCTGCAGTCCCAGTCCCCAGATGCGTATCACAAGTTCGTAACGCGGCTTCAGACCGCCCAGTCACAACCTTTCATCACCGCTGTCCATGTTAAGAGTTCCTTCCCAAGCGGTCGAAAGCGAGCTCTCCTTGTTCCAAAATGTATCCTCTGGTCATCCTAACGCCTCATCTTTAAAATACAATTTTCCTTCCAAAATATTATACTTTTAAATATCACAGAATTAAATGCTTTGACCACCTCCGTACAAATGTTGTTTACATTTAACCAATACATATTTAACATTACTAAAATCGGTTGAGACTGAAGCTCTTTGCTCAGGTAGCTATTAAGCGTGGCGTCTCATTGTTCAAATATACTGCCGCCCTCGCAATATAGTTACACAATTAATATTTAATTTATCATGGCCTTTTATGCAAATATATTCAGTTCTCGTCCACACACAAAAAAAAAAAGAAAAAAGAAAAAAGAAAAAAAAAAAAAGTTCAAATGTTTGGAAATCTATCGGACCAAACTGCGTGGTCATCAGTCCGTAGCTTACAAACTACTTAAACCTAGGTAAACTAACCTAAGGACAAACACACACACCCATATCCCAGGGAGGACTCGAACCTTCACGGCGAGCAACCGCGCGCTCCGCAGCGAGACGCTTTAGACCACTCAGCTACTCCACCGCGGCCCTTGTCCACAAATACATGTAATTGTTTATGTATTAATTATCTGCTGCATATCTACTATTTTTAATCGGCCATGAGATATTTAAGAGGCAGTCCTCAATATAAAACGAAAATTACTAAGAATAAATGGATTTGTTTATAAATAACAATACTGCTACCAGTCACGATTTTTTATTCATTTAGCACGTCGCGTTTCGAGAAATAATTCCCATCTTCAAGTGCGTTTTTTGTACTGTTTCATATTATTTATGATGTTTTGAGTGTGTGAGTGCCTGCTTCATTCTGCTGTCGTTTCTGTAATATATAAATACGTCCGATTTTACTTTTATATGGAGTTAATGGCGGAATTTTTGAAAAGC
The DNA here is from genome assembly GCA_026315105.1 of Locusta migratoria. Lineage (NCBI taxonomy): Eukaryota > Metazoa > Arthropoda > Insecta > Orthoptera > Acrididae > Locusta > Locusta migratoria. The sequence goes on along the minus strand of CM048744.1, from coordinate 805,878,854 downwards.
TTTTTACTTAGAGTTTTCGTCTGGTCCATCTGTGGCAGCTCTCGCACATGTCAAACATCACACACAGTAGTTTTGCACACAATTACAACAGTTGTCACAAAAACAAACATACAAATAAATAAACAGTTACAGAGACATTCTAAGCTTAAGTTTACCAAAGACACATTTTTACAGAGTATACTACAAAGGACTCCTTAGCTGGATTTTATCAAAACAATATTTCCATAGAGTATGCTGCGTTTTTATAGATGATGTTTTACTTTTGTTCATTGTCCTAATTTATGCATACTTACAATGGTGCTACATTTATACTTATTAACATTTTTGAGTATGATATGAAAACATCGGAAAAAACTACTGCTTCACTTTCCAGTTCTTCATTTAATATTTTGTCTTCAAATTTTCTATAATATGAATACACTTCCAGTTCTTCATATAGGTCCATTTTATGTCCTTTTTCTACTCGGTGAGTACTTTGACATTCTGATCAGTCCCATTTTTCAGACGTTTGTACTCCCATTTTCCCGTTTCACTTACTGAATTTTTGTATTTTCTCCTCTCATCAATTAAGTTCAGTATATCCTGTGTTATCCAGGGATTTCTATTAGGCCTCGTCCTTCTGCCTATATGGTCCTCTGCAGACTTTACTACCCTATCTCTCAGAGCTACCCATTCTTCTTCTACTGTATTACTTTTCCCCGTTTCAGCCAATCCTTACCTAAAGGTTCCATCTCCTAACCTTTCTACCTTTCTGCAATCTCTTGAGTTTTATTCTGCAGTTCATAACCGATAAGTTATGGTCAGAGTCTATATCTGCTCCTGGATATGTCTTACAGTTTAGAACCTGGTTTCTGAATCTATTTCTTACCATTATAAAGTCAATCTGGTACATTCCAGTGTCTCCTGGTCTCTTCCACGTATACATCCTTCTTTCATGATGATTAAACCATGTGTTGGTGATCATTAAATTGTGCTCTGCACAAAATTCTACCAGGCGATCTCCTCTTTCATTCCTTTTTCCCAGTCCATATTCACCTACTACATTTCCTTCTCTTCCCGTTCTTATTACCGAGTTTCAGTCCCCCATCACAATCAAGTTTTCGTCTCCCTTAACTTTCTGAATGATTTCTGTTATCTCCTCATATATTTCTTCGATATTCTCATCATCGCCATGCTAGTTGGCATATAAACTTGCACTACTGTGGTCAGTGTTGGCTTCGTGTCTATATTTACTACGATAATGCGTTCACTATCCTGTTCGTAGTAACTTACCCGCATTCCTATTTTCTTATTCATTATTAGACCTACTCCTGCGTTACCACCTACTGATTTTGTATTGTTAACCCTGTAATCACCTGACCAGAAATCCTGTTCATGCTGGACACCGAACTTCACTAATCCCTACCATATCTAACTTTAACCTATCCATTTCTCTTTTCAAATTTTCTATCTTACCTATGCGATTAAGTGTTAGAACATTGCACGCTCCTACCCGTAGAATGCCTGTTTTATTTTTCTTGATGACGGCATCCTCCTGAATAGTCCCCGCTCGGAGATCCGAATGGGGGACTATTTTACCTCCGGAATATTTTACCCAAGAAGACGCCATCATCCTATAGTCATACAGTAGAGCTGCATGTCCTCGGGAGAAGTTACGACTGTAGTTTCCCCTTGCTTTCAGTCGTCCGCAGTAAGTGTATGACAAAGCCACATTAGCTGATGTTACAAGGCCAGCTCAGTCAATCATCCAGACTGTTGCCCCTGTAACTACTGCCCCTCTTCAGGAACCACACGTTTGTCTGGCCTGTCCACAGATACCCCTCTGCTTTGGTTGCACCTATGGTACAGCTATCTGCATTGTTAAGGCACGCAAGTCACCCCATCTCGCCAATGTCTGTGGTTCATGGGGGTGATATGTATATTTTCCTACAGGAAAATAAAAAAACATTTGGAGATAAGAAAAACAGCTCTATGAATATCAAGGTCACAGATGGAAAAACAGTTCTCCACAAAGAAGGGAAAACTGAACGGTGGAAAGAGGTGGAGAGGCTCTATGAAGGAAATGAACTTAGCGGCAATATTGTAGAAAGGGGAGAAGAAGTAGATGAGGATGAAATAGGAGATACTATACTGAGAGATGAATTTGACAGAGCACTGAAAGACCTAGGACGAAACAAGGCCCCCGTAGTAGATGATATTCCCTCAGAGCTACTGAAGTCTTTGGGAGAACCAGCCATGACATAATTGTTTTACCTGGTGGGTAAGATGTATGAGACAGGTGAAGTGCCCTCAGACGTTAAGAAAAATGTAATAATCCCCATTCCTAAGAAAGCAGGTACAGACAGGTGTGAAAACTACAGAACCATCAGTTTAATACGTCATGGTTGCAAAATATTAACACGAATTATATACAGAAGGATGGAGAAGCTGGTAGAAGCCGACCTAGGGGAAGATCAGTTTGGGTTCAGGAGAAATGTAGGAACACGGGAGGCAATACTCACTCTACGGCTTATCCTAGAAGATAGATTAAGAAAAGGCAAACCTACATTTCTAGCTTTTGTAGATTTGGAGAAGGCTTTTGACAATGTTGATTGGAATAAACTCTTTCAAGTTCTGAAGCAAGCAGGACTAAAATATAGGGAGCGTAAGGTTATTTACAACTTGTACAAAAACCAGACAGCGGTTCTCAGAGTTGAAGGGCATGAAAGGGATGCAGTGGTTGGAAAGGGAGTAAGACAGGGTTGTAGGCTTTCTCCAATGTTATTCAATTTGTACATTGAGCAAGCTATAAAGGAAAGCAAGGAGAACTTTGGAGAAGGAATTAAAGTTCAGGATGCAGAAATAATAACATTGCGTTTTGCCGATGACATTGTAATTCTGTCAGAGACATCAAAGGAGCTGGAAGTGCAATTTAACGTAATGGACAGTGTGCTGAAAGGTGCATATAAGATGAACATTAATAAGAGAAAAACTAGGGTAATGGAGTACAGTCTAAGAAAATCAGGTGATGCTGAAGGAATTAGATTAGGTAATGAAGCAATAAAGGAGGTAGATGAGTTTTGTTACTTGGGCAGTAAAATAACAAATGATGGTCGCAGTACAGAGGATATAAAATGCAGAATGGCAATGGGTAGAAAAGAGACATTTATTAACCTCGAATATTGATTTAAGCCTAAGGAAGTCTTTTTCTGAAGGCATTTGTATGGAGTGTTGCCTTATATGGAAGTGAGACATGGACGATAAACAGTGCAGACAGGAAGAGGATTGAGGCTTTTGAAATGTGGTGCTACAGAAGAATGCTGAAGATTAGGTGGGTGGATCGCGTAACTAATGAGGAAGGGATAGATTGGTAGGACACATTCTTAGACATCAAAGAATTGTGAATTTAGCGTTGGAGGGAAGTGTGTGGGGTAGAAACCGCAGAGGAAGACCAAGAGATGGAGAAAGTAAGCAGATTCAGACAGATGTAGGTTGCCATTCTTATATGGAGATGAAGAGGCATGCTCAGAATAGGGTATTGTGGAGAGCTGCATCAAACCAGTCTCCGGACTGAAGACCACAACAACAACACACACACACACACACACACACACACACACCTTGTCAACCAGAGGAACGTGTTAGGTACTCACCGGCGCGGACTGTGACGTCCCTGCTGAGAACGGCGCCCCCCAGGTTGGAGGCGCGGCAGCGGTATGTGGCGGAGTGCACTTCCTCGCGGTAGTCCTCAGCGCGGAAGGGCGGGAAGTACAGCGTGCCGTTGGTCAGCGGTTGCCTGCAAACACGTCACGTCTTTACAGAGCGAGGTCGCGAGGCTACTTCAGTGGCTGATTATCTGGTGTTGTGTTTAGTCACTTCTGAAACTCATCAAAACTGAGGAGATGTAGTAAAATCGATACATGTATATTTAAGTATGTGTGCTACACCACTGTGCCTGCATGACTGTATTGACTCTTAATTTATATTGTGTTTATGAGGTGCGTAATTTGTTTTTATTTATTTATTTATTTACTAGCTAAACCTGGCCGCGGTGGAGTAGCCGAGAGGTCTAAAGCACCTCGCTGCGGAGCGCGCGGTTGCTCGTCGTGGAGGTTCGAGTCCTCCCTGCGGCATGGGTGTGTGTGTGTTTGTCCGTAGGTTAGTTTACCTAGGTTTAAGTAGTTTGTAAGCTACGGACTGATAACCACGCAGTTTGGTCCGATAGATTTACAAACATTTGAACATTTTAACGCTTCGCTGTGGCTCATTCTCATATATGAAATAAATAAAAAATGAAAACTGTAAATCATGTGACCATAGAATCACCGAGAGACTGCTTCAATCAAATCAATATCATTCGTTGGGTTACTTGTGGCTATGTGAAACGAAAGCTATAAAAAATATAGTTTCGCAGATACTCCTTATTTTAAACCCATAAGATAAATTGCGATTTTGTCGCTCGTTTTCTCCACGAACACACAGACCATGTGACGTATAATTCACCTTAGTAAAAAGCTATTGTTTTCTACATTCTTTTCATCCGTTTCCCATTCCCTGCTTCCCCTCTATCTACCTCTTTATCCTTCCCCTATCTAATCCCCGGCCTCTGTTCATCTCTTCCTTTCCTTCCATCCATTTAGCATCTCCTCCTCCTTCTATCTCAAAGCCCGTATCATCTTTCGGTCGTCGTACCTACATAAAATAAAGACATTAAAAAATAGCACAAATTTGAAGCAATTCCCTATCTGGTGGAAACTATTACAAAGTTACTGTTACATAAAATTAAATAAAATAACGACGTCCATAATCAACGAACAAGGACACGTTCGCATTCTGGGCAACGAACATGTTGATTAGCTAACCAAGCAGACCACCACCTCCCAGCCCCTGGATGTTGGTATTCCGGAAAGGGGCTGCACCGCAAGATCTTTGTGGTTTGGAATTCGTAATGGTCTACCTTGAGCACGCCACCTGAAAGTCCTCTCTCGGGCCTTCTCGTAGGGAGTCGGTCATCTTTTGTCGCTTGCGTATTGGCCAAACGTGACTAACGCACGGCCATCTTTTCCGTCTTGAAGACCCGTCCACGTGTGTTCAGCGCAAGATTTTAATTTTATTGCATTACAATGTAACGTCTTCGGAACAGGGGATTGATGACCTAGCAGTTTAGTCCCCTCTAAATACCAACAACAACAATTTTTAGAAGGAATGGACCGTGCCCTCTAATCAAACAGAACCAAATACTGGATGGAAATCGTAATGTAAGGCAATTTGAACATTTTCAGGCATTCATGGACTTGTTACCGAGCAACGATTGAATTTTTATGGATAACAAAGCACATTGTCACTGGTCCACAATTGTTCAGCATTGTTTGAAGAACATTCTGGACAATTGCAGTGAATGATTTGGTTATCCGGATCTCCCGACAGGCATCTCATCGAATATTTTTGGGACACAGTTGAGATGTCAGTTCGTGCGACAATCTTTTTCACCATTATCGGCAGGATAGCTCAGTATTCCTCCAGCAAACTCCGCAGCGACTGTCACGACGAGCTTCTACACTTAACAAAGCAAAAAAACTCTGAGGCGAGATTATGAGGGATCTCATGACTTTCGTCACTTCAGCTTGGGCTCTCGTGCGGTGTACTGTGTAAACTAATTTGGTCTAGAAGGCAGAAGTATCTGTCCCCATTGAAAGGTTGATATTGTGGTCTGCAGTAAGCAGGCTAGTTTGATGTAGCTCTCCATGTTACCCTGTTCTGTGCAAGACTCTTCATCTGAGAATACGAACAGCAACCTAGATCCTTGTGAATCTGCTTACTGTATTCGTCCCTCGGGCTGCCTCTACGATTTTTACCCCACAAACTTCCTTCTCAGAATGTGGCCCACCAATCTATGTTAATGGGAAGAAAAGCGTTTCTGAAGAAGCGAAATTTGTTGACATCCAATATTAGGACGTCATTTCTGAAAGCATTTGTCTGGATTGTAGGAGTTTATGGGAATTCAGACAAAATGATATAGAAGCCCTTGAAAGGAAAGAGCTGAAAGGAGTAACAGTCCAATACTCGAAAAGTCCAGAATAATTCTCGAAATAGTAAAACTATTGATAGGCTATGTGATCAATAGTATCCGCACAGTGAAAATGACTTAAAAGTTCGTGGCACCCTCCATCAGTAACGCTGGAATTCACTATGGTGTTGACCCACACCAAGCCTTTAGCATGTTCTTCGGTGCACTTCACTGCTGCACTGAGGAGAGGCATCGATGGAGGTCGGTGAAGACTGGTAAGAAGTAGGCGTTCCAAAACATCCCGACGGTATTCCATAGGATTCACGTCAGGACTCTGTCCAGGCCAATCCATTACAGAGAAGTTACTGTCATGTAACCACTTCACGACAGGCCGTACATTATGCACAGGTATTCGATTGTGTTGAAATATGCAAACTCCATCCCAGAATTGTTCATCAACAAGAAGGTGCTTAAAACATCAATGTAGGCCTGTGCTGTGATAGTGCCACGAAAAACAACAAGAGGTGCACGTCCCCCTCCATGAAACACACTACCATACACCGTAACAGCACCGCCTACGAATTTTTCTCTTGGCTCTACACCCGCTGGCAAAAGACGTTCTCCGGGCATTTGCCGTACCCAGACACTGCCATCAGATCGTCACATTGTGTCAATCCACACCACGTTTTTCCAATGTTCAATCATCCAATATTTAGGCTCCTTACACCAAGAAAGACGTCATTTGGGGTTGAGGTGCGTGATGTGTGGCTTACGGGCAGCCGCTCGACCAAGATATCCAAGTTTCTCACCTTCCTCCTGTCATATTACTTGGAGTGGATCATAATGCAGACTGGAATTCCTGTGTGATGGTCGGGATATATGCTTGCCTATTACATAGTAAGACCCTCTTCAACTATCGGCGGTCTCCATCAATCAACAGACGAGGTCGGTCTGTAGACTTTTGTACTTTCGTGTCATTTAACACTTCCGCTACACTATCACATCAGACCTAAGGATGTTTAGGAGTGTGGAAATCTCGCGTACAGACCTCTGACACAGGTGACACCCAATCACCTGACGTTCGAAGTCCGTGAGTTCCGCGGAGCGTTCCATTCTGCTCTCTCACGTTGTTTAATGACTACCGAGGTCGCTGTTATGGAGTACCAGGCAGTACGTGGTAACACAATGCACCTAATATGAAGTAGTATTTTTTTTTTTCGGGGTGTCCCCCTAGTTATGATCATGTAGTGTATCATTTGTCAAAACAAGTGAATAACATACTGGACATTGTTATTTACAAAAGAGAACACTTTAGGGCATTATCCAAATTGTAGGTCGCTGTGTAAATATTTCTCCAATGTACGCCTAAGTAATTACACTTTCCGCTTGTGTGCGAGTGATGTCACAAGTGAGTAGCGCAGGAAATGCAAACACGACCAGCCACAAATGCAGGGAACTGCAAATGGTTGGTATAACTTATGGTTGGTTTCATTTCCTGTTTCGTTCTTGACTTCCATCACAGTTCCTGTCATAGACTATTACTTAATAGCGTGAATGAGTAGAAAGTGAAACGGGATGATTAGGGTCCAGCGCATTGTCGTAACCGTTCTCATTTGAGACGGAGCACAAGCTCAGATTGTTTTGTGAAGGAAGGCGAAGGAAATCAGCCGTAAACTTTGATAGGAACCATCCTTGGAAACATTTTGTTATGTTTAGGAAACAGTAAAATAAGAAAGTCGGGTAACAGTTATATGCGAATACATTATTAAAAACTATTTGTCACAGTGTGGCAAGATAGATTTACTTTATAAACATGCTGATTTCCTGGCGCTGACAGAGAAACAACCAAACTCCACCCTGGGAAAAAAAATCCCTTGGGAAAGAAACAAACAAACAAAAAATTTCTTGTAAGGAGTTTAAAAAATATATCAATCAATTAGCTGTACTCATTAGACCATTCCACTCAGATACTGTAGTTTCTCTTCACTTTCTCTGAGGTTAACAATCTCACAAATCACACCCGAAATCTTATCCCGTTCTTCTAACCTTTCTCCAGTTACGTTCTCGTTTCTTCGGTGTATATCGGATGATTTACTTAAGTTAAATTGATGAAACCAACAACAGTACGCTTTTAAATTGAATTATTTAGCGACCTGTTCTGGCATTAATATATTGGTATCTTCAGGCCTCTATGCGTAAGCAAATGGAAGTGTCTCGTCATCAATGCAATACAGCAGGTGGAAAGTATGTAACATTGGGAACGTAAATTACTTCTTACATGATGTGTATATTCAGACACTCAACAACAACAAGTTAGTTGGTGACTAAATATACAAATTCTGTAAGCAAGTTCTCGCTACCGGTATTATATATTTGACACCTTCTTTATTACGCTAATGGTTAGTCACTCCCATATCATTACACATAGGGAATTGAAGATGGCAATATTTTAATGCCAAAACAGCTCGCAAAATGTCCAGTTTAAAGTCTTACGCTGTTTCCTCAATTCAACGAATTTATGACCATCTGCAGTCGCACATCGAGTCAATGATTGATGAAATAAGATTTTCTAAAGTTTCAGTACACTATTCACCCTTAGTAAATTGTGATCTAAGTCTATATGTATCCTGGGTAGCTCTATAATCCAACAACTGATTTTGCAATCCACCTGCAATTTTCTGCTTTCATCCCTTTGGTCATGTTCTCCCGTAACTCTTCCTTCTATTCCTTCATCTACAACCGCCTTCCAATCCCCTACGAAAATTTGATTTTCATTACAATTTAATTAAGGAATCACCCGTTCGATATTCTGATATACATTCGTCAACTTGTCATACTCTTATTATGACGACTGCATGTGTACTGACCTATCATTGTCGGCTTTGGTTTATTGTCGTATCTGATTAGTACAATCCTATCACTGAACTGTTCAAAGTAGCTCAATCTGTGTCCTAATTCTGTAATCATAACGCATCTTACGGGTTGTTTCTTAACAGTAAGCGCGGAGCACAGACTGATATCCTTAATTGGCACAAATAGAAGAATAAGTGGAATCTGAGCTGTTTGCTTGCATTTGGAACAGTTTCTCTCTCTCTCTCCTTCTCCCAATTTCTCTGTCTGTGTCTCTCTCTCTCTTTTTCTCTCACTCTCTCTTTGTGTGTGTATGTGTGTTTGTTCATGTCGAAGCAATGGAAAATCGAAATAGAAAACAGAGAAGATTTCACATGGTATCGACGATGCAGGAGAGAGAGAGAGAGAGAGAGAGAGAGAATTATAAACATGATTTTATAGATAAAGCTTCCATTCTCGAATTTAACTGAAAGTATAGAAAAATCTATGCAATTTCATGAAGAAATTAACCGTTTTTAAAATAAAATTCTTACTAGAGGACCCGTGTGACTACTTCGCACCGTTAGTGGAATGACAAAAAAGTTGGGAAGGAATGGAAGTAAAGTTGAAAGTTCACGCATAGCTTTTTCCAGAATCAATCAATGCAAGTGTTTAAAAGCGCAAATGCAAGAGCTTGATCCGCTGAGTGTTGTTAGGTCAGAAAGAGCTGCGTACCTTAATTACAACCGAAGATATCGTAAAACAAACTGATTATAATATTCAACGCAACGCGAGTTTGAATAAAAATAAAGAATGGAGAGACTAATTCTAATAATTGATGACAAATCTGCAATGAATACCTTTCGTTTAAAGCAAACACGAAGGAAATCGATCGGATAGAACGGCCTGACCGACTGACTTTAGTTTACAACAAGGACATCTCCATAAGAAATATACATTAATTAATCGCGATTGAGTATATAAAAAGGAAGGCGAGAGTTATGTAAATTCTAATACTTGTTGACAAATCTATGGCTGAATACCTTTTGTTTAAAACAAAAATGAAGGAAGCCAGCCAGGTAGTTTGGTCTGGCTGACTGACTTTAGTTTTCGTAGATTCTTTTAATAAGGTAATGTCAAAGGATCTTGTTCACTGTTATGGTTACAGAGCCGGAGTCATCTTATGTAAAATGTGTGGAGATGCAGCAGTTTATATTATAGTCTTCAGGCATACATAGCAAAATAGATAAAATGTAATGAATGTAGTTGAAACAAAAGACTAGTGGGCAGTAACTAACCTCAGTCCATGCACTGCAGTGACAGGTGAGTCGTCGGAGTGCAGCCAGATGACGTCAGGCAGCGGGCTGCCCCTGGCGGCACAGCTGAGCTGCGCCCCCGTGGAGTTGGAGAAGCGCAGCCGCGCCGGCGGCTCCTGCACCAGCACCGGCGCCTGCACGCCCAGCTGCCCGCGGCACACGTCTGCACAGGAAGAGAGGCACTTTATGAAGGGTCAGCACTGCACGAAAGCTTAAGCCGCGGCAGAGTGACCTAGCGCATTAAGGCGCTATGCTCCGATACACGAGGCCGTTCCCCGTCGGGGTTCGAATCCTCCTAAAAGATATTCGGCAACAGATGCCACGATACTAAGGATACTCTTGTAGTCTATGGCACTTTAGTGTAATACAATTAATAAACAGTTTTTCCTTAAAATTCCACAAATCTAGAGATGAATTTCATGAAGCCGTGTTTTGGTGGATCTAACAAATATAATCTCTTAAGGGATATAATAAAAATGACAAATGATTTTGTGAAAAACATTCAGATACTCTATAAAGGAATTAATTTTAAATCCCAGGTACCTACAGTCAACTAGCTGGTGCTAACGAGAATTTTGAGCAATGTAGGTAATTGAATTTATATACATTTGTTTTTTCACATCGGACATTGACACCATAACATATCGGTTTCCAGTACATTGTCCAGTACAATTTTTGTTCCACATCAACGTTTGATTATTGTTCACGTGTTTCTTAATTGTTGATTACTTTTTTACGGTTAAATAATTCTTATTAGTTACAGTACCTAGTTTAAAGTTTTATACTCTAATCTAATGAAATTCTGATTTCACGACTTAAGTTGTTTGTATAACTGCAAATAAACTTCTCACAATCGACACCGCTCAATAACCCAAATAATAATTAGGACAATTTTGGTCAAATATTTAAAATGTTTAATGCACAAATTCTTTTTTTAGATAAAAAATGGCTTTGTTCACCATATACTGTATATTGTCTATTGTTCCTTTGTGGTTACTGGCTGTAAACGTATCTCTTTTTCTTGACGTAAGTATTGTAACCGCATATATACACTTTGTTTCTAAACATAAAGATTTATGCTGACAATTCACGATTTTCAAGAATAACTTCAGTAAATGCGAAACATGTAGCAATCTGGCAAACATCCAGATGTTGACATATCACCGGTATGCCGGGGTTATAAATGGAAGCTATGGACGCGTTTGTCATGATATACGTATGTCAAACGCCATACCTGAACTGACACTCGTGCGTCGGTCGAATGTAATTAATAAAGGTGAAACTTGTGAAAGCCCTGACGCTGTTTATTGTCTCGTTAGAGGAAGCAATGGACAGGTGTTTTTGAAACTGTGATCAAAGCAGAATTTAAAAAGCGACTCAGAAAACATATATGTATTTTAAAAAAGGGAATTTACTCACAGCTGCACTAGTTTACTGAACGCTTTCTGTGCCAATATCAGACATTCCTGTTCGTGAAGTACAGCTGTACTAAAATATGTCATAATTTGAGCAGACATTCTGATTTTTGTCTGACATATTTCGTATATTAATAGTTAAAACTATTTGAACTTCTCATCCAGCTCCTGTCTACGAAATACATCCTGTGCAAGTCTCTTCATCTGAGAATACGTTCGGCAACATACATCCTTTTGGATCTGCTAACTGTATTCGTCCCTCGGTCTCCCTCTAAAATTTTTACCCCACACACTTCTTTCTAATGCTAAATTGGCAATTCTTTGATGTCTCAGATTGTGTCCCGCCAAACTATACCTTCTTTTAGGATATGCCAGAAACTCCTTTACTCCCCAATTCTGTTGAGCACCTCCTCATTAGTAATGTGAACCACCCACCTAATTTTCCTCATTTGTCTGTAGCACCACATTTAAAAAGCTTCAAGCATCTTTTTGTCTAAACTCCTTATCGTCGACGTTTCGCTTCCATACTCTGCTACACTCCAGACAAATGCTTTCAGAAAGGACTTCCTAACATTTAAATTAATATTGGATGTTAACTTTCGCTTCCTTAGAAACGCTTTTCTTCCCATAGCCATTCTCCATCTTATATATCCTCTACTTCGGCCATCAGAAGTTATCTTGCTACCCAAATAACAAATCTCATCTACTACTTGTATTGTCTCATTACCTAATCTAATTCCTTCAGCATCGCCTGATTTTCTGACGCTACATTTCATTATCCTTGTTTTACTTTTGTTGATGTTCATCCTATACCCTCTTTTCAAGACACTGTCCATTCCATTCAATTGCTCTCCCAGATCCTTTGCAGTTTCTGACAGAATTACTATGTCATCGGCAAACCGTAAAGTTTTTATTTCTTCTCCCTGAAATTTAATTCTCTCTCAAAATTTCTCCCTGCATTCCTTCACTGCTTGCTCATTGTACAGACTGAATAACATTGGGGAAAGGCTACAACCGTGTCTTACTGCCTTCCCAACCTCTGCATCCCTTTCATGCCCTTCGACTCTAATAACCGCTAAATAGGTCAGGAGTCCACTATACTCAGGAAGCGGCGACACGGGTAGCGGGGGCTGTGTGGTGTGGACTGGGCGGTTTTTTAGGTTAGAGGGCCTCGGGAATACACAAACTGGGTTTGTCTCAAAGGTGGCAGGTCGGACACATGAAGAAAGCAGATCTAGAAACCATTGATATAACAGTTGTAAATTGTCGTAGCTGTATTGGGAAAGTTTCAGAGCTCCAAGTGCTGATAGAAAGTGCTGAGGCACAAATCGTTATAGGTTCTGAAAGCTGGCTGACGCCAGAGATAAGTTCGGCCGAAATTTTTTCAAAGGGTCAAATGGTCTTCAGAAAGGATAGAATAAATAAAAAAGGGGGTGGCGTGTTTATTGCTGTTACTAACGAAATATCCTGCAGCGAAATTGAGGCAGATACTTCCTGTGAGTTGGTTTGGGTAGAGGTTATACCTGACAACCGGAATAAATTAATAATTTGATCTTTTTATCGGCCCCCTCACTTAGACGATGCAGTTGCTGAAATATTAAAATAAGTATGCGAAGCATACTGATACAATCGGTGGCGACTTTAATTTACCCTCGATATGTTGGCATAATTACGTATTCAAAACCGGCAGCAAATATGAAACATGGTCCGAACTAGTTCTGAATGCTTTTTCTGAAAACTACTTCGACAGTTAGTTCATGAACCCACTAGAATAGTAAATGGTTACGAAAATACCCTTAATCTCCTAGCAACAAATAAACCTGAGCTATTAAAAAGCATCAAAACAGATACATAACGAACATCAAGTTGAGGTAGCAAGACTGAATGTCGAAATTCCCAAATGCACCAAAAATATATTTATTCAATAAAACAGATAAAAATTCGCTTCACACTTTCCTGAGTGATAGTCTCCAGTCTTTCAAAACTAAAAATGCGAGTGTAGATCTGTTGTGACTTACTTTCAAAGACATAATATCAGTAGCAATCGAGAGATTTATACCAAATAAATTAATAAAAGAGGGAGCAGATCACTGTTGCAGAAGCAAAGATAAACGCACGCAAAATTAAAAATGACACAGAATCCACAAGACTGGCAATCTTTTACTGAAACTCACAACCCAGTGCGGACTTCTATGCGAGAAGCCTACAGTAATCACCACAACGAAATCCTGTCTCGTAATCTTGCAGAAAATCCAAAGAAATTCTGGTCATATGTTAAGTACACTAGCGGCAAAACACAAAAAATACCTTCACTACGCGATAGCAATGGTAATACTACCGATGACAGTACTGCTAAGGCAGAATTACTAAACGCAGCTTTCCGAAATTCGTTCACCAAAGAAGACGAAGTGAACACTCCAGAATTCAATCCAAGAACAGCTGCCAGCATGCGAAACATAGAAGTAGATGTTCCTGCAGTAGTAAAATAACTTAAGTCACTAAACGAAAACAAATCTTCTGGGCCAGATTGTATACCAACTAGGTTCCTCTCAGAATATGCTGATGCAATACTCCGTACTTAGCTATAATTTACAACCGATCACTCAGCGAAAGATCCGTCCCCAAAGACTGGAAAGTTGCCCAAGTTTTGATCCCCAAAATTACAGACCAATCTTACTGAGGTCGATTTACGGTAGGATTTTGGAACATATACTTTGTTCGAATATTATGAACTACCTCGAAGAGAACGACCTATTAACCAGTAGTCAACACGTATTCGGTACGTATCGCTCTTGCGAATCACAGCTTGCCCTTTATTCACATGAAGTGATAAGTGCCATTGACAAGGCAACTCAAATCGATTCCACATTTCTGGATTTCCGGAAGGCTTTTGACACTGTACCCCACAAGCGGCTTCTAGTGAAATTCCGTGCTTATGGAATATCTCCCCAATTGTGCGATTGGATTAACGATTTCCTATCAGAAAGGACACAGTTCGTTGTAATTGACGGTAAGTCATCGAGTAAAACAGAAGTGATATCTGGAGTTGCCCAGTTGTGTTTATAAACGATTTAGGAGACAATCTGAATAGCTCCCTTAGACAGTTTGCGGATGATGCTGTCGTTTATCGGTTAGTGAAGTCAACAGAGGATCAGAAGCAACTGCATAGCGATTTAGACAAAATTTATACATGGTGCGAAAATTGGCAATTGACACTAAATAAAGAAAAGTGTGAAGTAATACACATGACCACTAAAAGAAATCCGCTAAACTTCAATTACGCGATAAATCAGTCAAACCTTAAGGTCGTAAAATCTACAAAATACCTAGGATTTACAATTACGAACAACTTAGATTGGAGAGAACACACAGAAAATATAGTGGGGAAGGCGAACCAAAGATTTCGTTTCATTGTCAGAACGCTTCGAAGATGCAGCAGCTCCACCAAAGAGACTGCCTACATCACACTTGTGCGTCCTCTCCTGTTGCCCATTGTGGGATCCTCACGAGGTGGGACTGGTGGAAAATATTGAGAAGGCTCAGAGAAGGGCAGCTCGTTTTGTTGTATCACATTACAAGGGGGGGGGCGTCACGGAAATGTTGCACGAATTGGGGTGGAAATCATTAAAAGGAAGACGTTATTCATTGCAGCGTGATCTGTTTGCGAAGTTTGTCACCGACCTTTACTTCTGAATGTGAAAAAAATTTGCTTGCACCCATGTACATAGGGAGACATGACAATCCCAATAAAATAAGAGAAATCAGATCGAAAACGGAACGATTTAGGTATTCATTCTTCCCGCGCGCTATTATAGAATGGAACGGTAGAGAAAAGTTCATAACCAATTAGTTATAGTCGGAGTCTATATATGACCCTGGATATGTCTTACAGTTGAAAAGCCGGCCGCGGTGGCCGAGGTGACTAAGGCGCTCCAGTCACGGTCAGCTTGGCCACTACGGTCGGGGGTTCGAATCCCCCCTCGGGCATGGATATTTGTGCTGTCCTAGTTCGTAAGTAGTTCATAAGTAGTTTGTAAGTTTAGGGACTGATGACCCCGTAGTTAAGTCCCATAAGCTTAACGAACATTTGTACAGTTGAAAAATTGCATTATAAACGTTTGCCTTACCATTGTTAAGTCAATTTGGTACCTGCCAGTGTCTTTTGGCCTCTTCCACGTATACAGTCGTCTTTCATGATGATTAAACCAAGTATTGGTGATCATTAAATTGAGCTCAGCGCAAAATTCTACGAAACGGTCTCCTCTTTGATTCCTTTTTCCCAGTCAATCTTCACCCATTATATTTCCTTCTCTTCCCTTTCCAACTACCGAGTTCCACTCCCGCATCACAATCAACTTTTCATCTCCATTAACTTTCTGAATGATCTCTTTTTATCTCCTCATACATTTCTTCGATATCCTCATCATCGGCCATGTTAGTTGGCATATAAACTTACACTGCTGTGGTCAGTGTTGGTTTTGTGTCTTATATTTGCTACGATAATGCGTTCACTATCCTGTTCGTAGTAACTTACACGCATTCCTATTTTCTTATTCATTATCAGAACTACTCCTGCGTTACCACCAACTGATTTTGTAGTTATAACCCTGTACTCACCTGACCAGAAGTACTGTTCATCCTGCCACCGAACCTCACTAATCCCAACCATATCTAACTTCAACCTATCCATTTCCCTTTTAAAATTTTGTAACTTACCTACGCGATTAACGGTTAGAACATTCCAAGCTCCGACTCGTAGAATGCCTGTATTGTTTTTGTTGATGACGACATCGTCTTGAGTAGTCCCCGTCTAGAGATCCGAATGGGGAGAAATTTTACCTCTAGAATATTTCACGCGAGTGGGTGCCATCATCATATATTCATACAGTAGAGGTGCATGTTCTCGGGAAAAGTAACTATAGTTTCCCCTTGCTTTCAGCCGTTCGTAGTAACTACGTGGCAAAGACATGTTAGCTGATGTTATAAGGCCAGCTCAGTCAAAGGCTGCTGCCCCTCTTCACCAGCCACATTTTGTCTGGCCTCTCTACAGATACCTCTCCGTTCTTGTTGCACCTACGGTACGGCTATCTGCATCGTTGAGGCACGCTAGCCACCCCATGTCGACAATATCTGTGGTTCATGTGGGTGGTATTAGAGACTATAAGACCGTTTTTCATTCTTTTTGGTATCTTGATAAAACGTTATGACATTATCCAAGATTTCAGGGAAAATGTTACGGAAGGTGTTCATATAGAAAACAGACGCTTCTGAACGATAAAAGTGAGCGATTTGTTCGTAATTGTCGAGTGGTAAGTTTGCTAACATTGCGACACTAACCCAATTCTTATCACAGTGATGTCCAAAGGCACAACATCTGAAATTAAAGTTAGTGAATTACTGAATGATGTTGCATGAAGAGTTCAAACAAGAAGTAAAAGGCTCAAGGAAAATTCCGAAAAGTTATTTAATATTAGGGCCAGACGCACTGGCATTGAATACAGGAATATATAAACAGTTTTCAGTGGCCCGTCTTCAACAGGTGATAGGTACAACAAGAAAGATGAAGGCTATTCTTTTGAGGAACAAGTGAAGTATACGTAGAATTATTATTATTTTCAAATTACTGATATGTTACTTTAACGTTTGTATTGAGTGGAAGTCCAGTACCCCGTGTACGGGTGAGAGAATGTTCACGTGGCCACTGATGCCAGCATTTGACCACTCAGACAGTGCGTACATAATGTGTGGCAATTCTTAGCAAAGACCATCCTCCACTTGGAAGGCCATAATTTCATCCCTTTCAAACACGATCAGTTGGCTATAGGAAGCACGATTGCAACTCTGCCTCATCGTGCCTGCCTGCTTCGTACGTTTTCAATACACAGCATTATGACTGCGACTGCTAATGAATATAGCCGCGGTGGAGTAGCCGAGAGGTCTAAAGCGTCTCACTGCGGAGAGCGCGGTTGCTCGCCGTGGCGGTTCGAGTCCTCCCTGGGGCATGGGTGTGTGTGTTTGTCCTTGGTTTAGTTTACCTTAGTTTAAGTAGTTTGTAAGCTACTGACTGATGACCACGCAGATTGGTCAGATAAATTTACAAACATTTGAACATTTGAATATAGAATGAAATAATTCAGTGACGACAAGTGAAAATTTCTTCCTGGCTTAGATTCTGACCCGAGTCTGCCGCTTCGGGCAGCGGTCGCCTTAACCACTTGGCTATTCGCGCGCCTCCCGTCCGCTCCCAGTTCCCACAAGGGTCTGTGTAAGGACCGCCCCTATCGTCCACGTCCTCTTATGCTAGTCAGTCTGATTCCTGCATGCGGTCGAACGATATTACATCTGTTCAAAAATGTTTGTAGAACTTATGGGACTTAACTACGGGGTTATCAGTCCCTAAGCTTACAAACTACTTATGAACTAGCTAAGGCTAAGGACGGCACAAATATCCATGCCCGAGGGGGGATTCGAACCCCCGACCGTAGTGGCCGTGCAGACCGTGACTGGAGCGCCTCAGTCCCCTCGGCCACTGCGGCCGGCTATTACATCTGTGATGAAGTGTGCCGTACGCCATCGTTTCGTAGACATAAAAATTATATTAATTGTTTGGTGCCTTTTCTATAGATGTACGGGTGTGAGCCTTCGCTGTTAAACGGTAGACATGGTTTGAACCCTCCTAGCTACACCACATGCTATCTATTGGCTCCAAGGTGGCAGATGTGAAGTAGCGGGAAAATCTGAAAATTTAATGTGATTCCAAAAGACTGAGTTAACAAAATAATGAAGGTCTTGCAGAAACGAAGGTGAGATTGATTTAGAAATACAAATGCTTAATAAAACGCAGTGTCTTGCTAGATATTTTGAATCAGGTGAGAAATGAAGCGCTGGACATTGTCACCTTGAGTGAGCCTTTCAAGGAAGTGAAGCTTGATAGTGGGAATGTTGTCGATTAATATTCCACCTCACGACTACTAAATACTTGAAAAATACCTACGTGAGTTAGAAAAGGTTATTGCAATAAAGATAAATGTCAACGTATCTTTCACAGTTTTGTACCTTCAGGAACAATATCGCAGAGAAAAACTAAGTAAACTGTGCACAGTCCATTACGTGCCATAGTCTTTTGATTAAAGACTTCGTGATTAATGTGTACTTGCACATGGAAATATGTATGACATCTTTATCCTACCACGTTCTCTCCCTTGGAGTCCCATTAATATCAGTTACACTTTTCTTCTCTCCATGATCCTATATACGAATGTTTTTGCTTTCTAATGATTATTCACATTTTCTCTCATTTCTTTTATTTCTCGGCGTTAAAGCCGTAATCAATAAATATTGAAATGGTATAAAAACCTATCAACATTTATTTTTCCTCTGAAGCAACTAAACTACATTCTGTACAAATATTTATTAAGGTGACTTGAAACAGCTGTAATATACTTGAGAAAGTGCATCTTAATAACCATCAGCTGTTTATTTTGCTTACATTTATTCATTTTCCTTAAATGTAGTCCGTGACGATAGTTTAAAACTGAAACCGGTCGGTATATATAAGCAACATAAACAGTTGATGGTTAATAACATTTACTTCCTAAAGTAAATACATTGTTCGATCTAACTGCCCAGTTTCGTAGCAAGAATAAGTTTGGTGTGTGAAAATAAGATTTTTGGATTAATAACATTGTGGAGGGGATTGTCTGAAAGTGCCGAGAAGAGGAAAAGGTGAAAGGGCGTAGCGGTGTTTGTATGTGGATTAAGCAAGTACTCTGTATGAGGATTAAATATATGCTGTTTGAATAATTCATCTTTTTAATATTGTATATCTTTATCTAGAAGTGTAAATAAAGCAGTAAACGCCGACATGTGGTGTTCTGTCAGTTAATGTACGAAATACAAATACAACAGGGGGGGGGGGGGGCTCGGGAAGGCGGTCTTGATATTTTGACACAGGGTGGGAAAATCCCTGATTGACAGATGACATTCAAATCATTACATCTACTACGTGACATCAGCGTGGCATCAACGTCATCTTTCCTGGTATCTCATTTTCCGACACAATAGGAATTAGTAACACATACAACATTCAATTAATCGAAGGACATAGTACAATATAAATACTTTTGTAGGTAACGTAAATTATTTCTTGCTTTAAGGTGAACGGTAGGCCCTATACCGACAATGTTAAGCAAATTCATGCCTAATTTTCTCAGAAACTACAGATTTGTCTGAAATTTATACTCACTGACCCGAAATCGTTGTGGTATTGTAATTTATAATATACTTTTTAATTTAATTGCCATGCATTAAACTCTTTGTGAAAAAAAGTCATAAGTATTTTTATTACAGCAGAATTACTGGTGCAATCAACATGACTGTGCCTCCACAGTTCTAATGCAGTGTTGTTTACAATCTGTGAAATTTACATTAATGTTTCTCTGATAGTTTCTTAGAAAACGGGGCAAATGTTTCAGAATTTATAGTTTTTAGAAAATGATACATAAAGTTTTACAACATGTTTATTCTAGGAAAAAATTACAGATCTGTCCCCAAGAAGTGGTTAAAAGCAGCTTGCACCACAATCAGGATCCTTATTGTCTTTGGGTTCATTTACCTACTTACTTTCCTGCTCCTTGACTCTTTAGACATTAGAGAAGCAGCAAAATCTGACTTGGCAATACGCAAGCTGTCCTGTTCTCTTTGAATACTTATCGTGTTCTGTCTGGGTGATAAACCTAACTGTTCTAAAACTTGCAGTCTGGGAAATTTTCCATCGTTCCACGTTATCACAGCATCTGGTACTCCTAGTTCTAAAGTTCTGTAACCAACAAACACATATTTAGGAATGCGGGTGAACACGATGTTGTTGAAGGCCTCATTTAGGTTTTCTCATGCAAGCACTTCCTCAGTGGATAAGGGTGGGCA
Source organism: Locusta migratoria (assembly GCA_026315105.1). Classification (NCBI taxonomy): domain Eukaryota; kingdom Metazoa; phylum Arthropoda; class Insecta; order Orthoptera; family Acrididae; genus Locusta; species Locusta migratoria. The sequence continues at coordinate 805,858,383 of CM048744.1, read as the reverse complement.
AGGTCTCTGTATGTCGGTTTAATTTGAACCATAACTGATTCAGGGATAGAGTGCTTGTGTGTGAATGTGTTGAGGTTACCAGCTGCCTTTGTCTTCCTAAACTTGCACCACGTATCACCGGGTGGCGGACATAGAAAATGTGTTGGCTTCTCGTCAGCGGATATACGGTGGAAGAAAGTGGCCCAGACTGCTTTCTTTATTGCCTCCAGATCTCCAGAATTCTTCCTAATGGCGTTCCCATAATATTCCTGCAACTAATTAATAATCTTATTTGTCAACCTACACTTCATAGACTTGTCATCAGAAAGCTTTGTTCCACCGTGTTTGCTCTTGAGTGAACGAAGGCGAGTGTCCATTCTTCTGTTAACAAGCCCCGTACATATCTGTACAAAACACACAAAAACTCTCTAACTGTAAAAGTGTTGGAGTTATAATCCTTTTTACGAAAAGGAGCGTAAATTATTACAGAGTGACAGATGTCATAAAATTTAAAAAATGCAGTTCTTACTGGTGGATAGGAATAAAAAATACATATAAATGATCAGATAAGAACATAGTATCTAATTATGCAAAAAACTGAAAACCAATGTTTTGAAAACTTTCAGCCTACCGTCTACGCTTAACACAATTGTAGTAGGCCTATTTCGGCTGTGTGGCCATCATCAGGCTCTGTGTGGATAAAAATTTTAGCTTAAAATGATTAAAATATTGCTACTTATTTTTATATATTTTTGGAACATATTTTAACATACTTACGTCCATATTATTTCGTGGAGTTGTCAGTTATATTCAAATAATTGCAGTCTGATTATTCATTGGATCTTATTTAATAATTTTTTGGTCAGATTATGAATTTTCGCTTTTCATTGACAAATCCTCAAGCGCTGCTGTGTGGTTACAGTTTCTTTTAGTTAAAAATAATTATAATAGACTCTGTAGATCGTAGAGTGATCTTTGATTGATCTGTTTACTACCTGGAAGTTGAGCTTCATCTGTCTGAGCATCTCAGCCATAGATGTTCATATATCGTTTCCTACCTAATTCCATGGAGGTAAGAATAAACAGAGACGTTCTGACGAGACAGTTGTGAAGCCAAGGGTAGCCATCTTGATCTGACCAAAACACTGCTGTATTTACCTTGTTTGCGTATGCTTGTCCAGTGGCGTAGCTATCAAAGGGCTAGGCGGGGCAGTGCCCCGGGGCCCCCGAGCTCCAGGGGCCCCTCGGCCTTCGTGAGCGACGATCGAAAAAAGTTACAGTAGAGGTCGAATTTTTTTATTTATATATATTTTTTTACCCTCCCACCCTATCGTCCATCATATCCCCTTCCCCTCATACCAAGCCTTCACAAGACGCCACTATGTGGCGCTGCTGACAGGCGAAGCTACCAGTCAATGTGTCCAAAAATCGGCACTCTTCAGTCGGCGTAGCTGCAGAAGCAGCGGCAGCGTCAAAACTGCTTACAGCAACAGCGGCGTCTTCTAAGTGTTGCGGCAAATAGAAGTGTACAGTTCGAATATCCGAATAAACCGGTTTTCCGAATATCCATGTCCCCAAATTACTTCAGATAATAGACGTTATACTGTATATAATACTAGCTAAATTCCCGCTTCTTCGCACGCGTAGACTGGATGGTTTGCATTGGTTGTTTCTACTTCTAAATAAAAATTTTATAGATTTAGCTTTAAAAATGTTTACCTAATCAAGTATTTTGATACAACTCGCCACTCCCTATTGCAAAATTGTTGGCAGATTCCAAAACATCCGAAACGCATTTTTTAAAATTATAACCATAGTTACAAACCCAAATTTTCACATTTCTAGCATCAAAATAGTCTTAGACGCACCCTTGAAAGATTTTTCCCTTATTTCACCCGTTTAATGGTTGAATTTCCAAAAATAATGAAACATGTGTTTTTAAAATTCCAATCAGAAATCTATATCGGAAGTTTTATATTTCTTCTTCAAAATTGCCTGAATAGCAACGTATTTTCAAAAAAACCGTTCATCCCCTATTTCAACACCTTAGGGAAGGGAATATTGATAAATCGGTGATGCCTACAGTGTAAGATAAACAACATCTACAAATTTCAGGTTTCTATCGTCTGTAGATTCACTTTTCAGCGCCGTTTTCTGTCTTTTAGAAACAGATCAAGAACGCGATTTTTTTTTTCTTGCGCGTTGGCATCTTTCTTGGTAGTTTTACTTTTCAAACTGCAATATGCACTTATTTTTCTTTATTCGTTCGCTTCCTGCAGAAAAACAACTGAAACATGTGCATCACGTTTCGCTGTATATAACCTCTTCAGTGTTAAACGTTATCGCTGGTCTTCAGTGCGAATTTTATATAAGCCGACGACTTTCAACTACTATATTATCCACCCTCTAATGGCTATTGACACGGAACTGCTAATCCAATTTTTCGCCAGTATTTTGATCCTAAGCACTACAGTCGTCTTTCCAGAGTTTATATTGAGATCATTGGTGTATTGCCAGTGTAGTTAATCCTCAGTTAATGTATGCCTGTGCTTCCCAGTGTTTTATCTTTGAGTATTTTTATCTTGGAGCATCTGTTGATCGTCGTATTGCTCCACATTTTACGAATTTTTGTTCGCCACACTCACCCACCGCCACACACCGCAACCAAAACACCATAGTGCACACCGCGAACCTAAAGGCTACTCTCATGCATAACCGCTGTTCGTCTGTAGTGAATAATGTTGGCTACCAAGTGAATTTACGGACACACGTCCCACGTTCCATTTTTATATATGTATATTGATTTTAGTTGAATGAATGGATTTCGACTTTTAATTTCTCCTGCCGAAATTGACCCCAACATGGAAAGTTCGCCAATTATGTAAGGAAATTATAACAAAATATGCATTATTAGAATGTGAGGTTACGGAAGTATTTACCGCAGTTTTATTCTTCTGCAGCAGCCGAAAAGTCGTTTAGCAAATTAAAAATTATCAAAACGCATCTGAGGTACAGCTCAAGCTCAAGCTTTACTCTGACATTTGGCACTCATAGCAATAGAAAACAAGGCTGCATCAAGTCTAGATTTAACAAACCTTATTGATGATTTTGCAAAAACCGAAGGCAGGGAAAGATTGTAAAATAATTGTTAAAATAAAATTGACTACTTTTTAATTGTGTACCCATATTATTACTATAATTTACAGCAGTCACGAAAACGCTTACTGATAATTACCGATCAGAAATCATATCTTTGCCAACATCTGCAATCTAACAGTTTGAAGCATTGTATTACACCGGTAGATATTCTTTCGTTCTGACTTTGGTGCGCGAGGAAACACGAGCGAAATCCCCACGACTTGAAAAACGCCACTCATTAAGTTCGTGATACACAGTGAGGAGCAAAAAATAATTATGAATTTTTTTCAAGGACTAATAGTATTCGTGTTACAAGAAAAAAATCCTCAACTTTTAGAAAACAATGTTTTAACACATTGACTGCCATGTGAGTTAAATATATATCACAGGAAATCTTCTCTTCGGGCCACATGAAGTAAATACAACTCATGTACATTTTTCCATTTAAAGCTCCGTGGTGCAGGTGTAACTCAAAGTAGCGTGCTGTGACTTGGTGTTACAGTACGTTATGGCCCCAGTAACAAATCATGTTCGTAGCCTCTAGTATTTAACAGCTCAAGAGTAGTTATTGACACTTGAAATCGTGAATTATATATAACTCACATGACCCAGTCATATTGGAGTTTCCTTGTTTTTATAATTTATTATTTGGTGTTAAACATTACTTATACAGTAGATTGTATATCACATACAGTTTTAATTACATTCTCCAACTTTAAGTGCAACAACAATGAAACAGACTGAAAAATTGGGTAATTCCACTTTGTATCTCTAACACCTACAAGAACTATGCTTTATGAAGAAACACTCTTCGCAAAAATATTTCTTACATTTCCCTGTAGTTTGTTTACATTTCATGATTGTTTGCTCTCGTCCAAATTCATTCTTCACTTTTTCGTAGCATCCGTACACCTATCACTTGCTGCTCCCATGTTCACAAGAGCACAATCTGCAGGCAGCTCGGTGGCTACGGTGAGAGATTTCTCAGGGGCATCGGCATCTTCTGTAAGGTGTAGTCTCAAAGTCACTTCCTCTTTGAATTCTGTGATTGAGATGATCTTCTTGTTGATGTATCGGTAAATCACAAGACCATTTGTCAGTGCTGACCCTGTCAAGAGTTCAACTGCATGCTTCGTGTACCATTTCACACCGCGCCTTAGACAATATAGGACTTCATTTGGCGAGAGAGATCTATAAATGGCTGATTATAGTCAGTTATCATTGCTGGTTTTTTCTTTGTGCCCCTCTTGGTTTGAACTTCAGCTTCTTCCTCTCCATGAACAGTACTCAGCATCAACACATTCCTCTTATTTTTCCAATTCAGTAGAATCTTCATCTTGTTCACTTATGTCCATAACTTCTGTACATGCCTTTGTTTATCTACATAATTTCTACGAGACACTTTCTCCTGCTACAATATCACTGTCTTACGGAGCAAACAACTCTGAATAAAGAATGTCGTAACAATGTAGAAAAACAATAATGGAACTGTAGGCAAATAATGTTAGGGAATGAAAGACTTACAGGAGTACCAACCCAAAATTATTAGCGACATAGCAAACGACACACCTGGTATTTTACTCTGGCGCCATGTGAGTCATGTAACTCACACAAAAAACGTAAACTAAGGTACTAAATTGCTATATTTTCAACTTATTTGTACTTAAATAGCTTACTTCAAGCAAACTAAAGCAGAATATGGGAAAAAAATTAAATGGTCCCCGGGGGACGGTAACTACGTATACCTTTGGCAGCCAGTATGTTAATATAGTTACTGTTAAACAAAATGGACTAAGAACAAATATTAAATATATACAGCATATTTAAGTACAGTAGAACAGTATTGGGCGTACGATTTCTTGTGGGGATGTGCACTTAACTTCACTGTGTTTGAAAGTAATGCTGAGAAGTCCGCACTTCACAAAATTTTTTAATGTACGTTTCTACCCGCACTATATTTGTTTATTCTGCCATTTAAAGGTTTAATTACATTCACGGATCAGAAGTTTCATGTAGTAATTACTTTGTCTCAATAGTGAATTGTGCATCAATACGCTGCCCTCTACCCTACTGTCGCGATAATAAGCGAAGATATCGACTTAGTTATTTTACTTATTACTTTTTCCTGGCCAGACACTAACATATACTTCAAGAAGCCTGGTAGGGGCACGGCTCAATCCAAAGTATTTCATCAAACAAAATCCGTCAACTTACTTTTGATGAGACCATCCTACACGAATATTTCCCCTATTTTCCTTCTTTGACTGGCCTATAAACGAAATGAGCTAACAGCGCAGTAGTTTAGCGAGAGTGAGTTGTCGGCACTGACAAAAGTCCGCCTGCTGTCACCGCTGCCGAAAAATATCCCATGGGGCATTTTCATCTGTATGTCCTACCCAGGTCCAGCTCTATTTCTATACCTCTGCAAAATTTCATCTAAATCACCTAGTAATTTTTGTGTGAAAGCATAACAAACAATCTAACTTTCACAGTTATATTAGAGAGTACGATTAAATATTATCTGCTGCATGACACACAATAATTTACTTAGTAGTATTTGGGTTTGCCTTATTATGTCTTCCAGTGGGCGGTAAGGAGCTGATGATGAAGTAGTTTTGTATCTGTACAGTATTAGTGCAAAAAGGGGGCCCCAATGTCATTTTTGCCCCGGGGCCCTTGGTGACATAGCTACGCCACTGTGCTTGTCGCTCGTTTTTGGAAGGATTTTGCATTTTTATGTTGACTTGTGTGATGTTTATGTATACGTATCGTTCAGACTGTAACGCGAAATCGAAGCAAATAACATTTCATGAGTAAATTGCCTCGCTAACGTGTGATGTTACCACTTTTTCTCTTTTTTTGATTTCCTAAAGAAGAGGGTTATTTCGCCCGTTTAACATACTATTTACGAATGAATAAGGAATAAAATATAAATCAGATTTTTATTAAGTTAAAGATTTCGAAAGCAAAATCTAGTTTCAATATTAATGAAACTTACTACACAAAGAAAAGATATCGTCAGTGTGCTCGTAAATTTGGCGTTGGTTCACTCAAAGAAATTCTTTTACCTGATGATCGTCAGATTAGTTAAAGAAAGAACCCACGTTTGTGATACGTAATATTATAGTAACAATTATTTTTAAGCAGAATAACCGCGATTTTTTCGTTCTTCGTGATTTATTGGCAGAACCCTTAAAAGATGCAACAGAACTACAAAAGAAACTGCATACACTACTCTTGTCCGTCCATTTTTGGAGTATTGCTGCCCAGTGTGCGATCCTTATCAGGTGGGTTTGACGGAGGACATCGAAAGAGTCCAGAGAAGGGCAGCTCTTTTCATATTGTCACAATACAGGGGAGACAGCGTTACGGAAATGATACAGGATCTGGGATAGGAATCATTACAACAATGGCGCTTATCTCTGCTGCGTGGGCTACTTACGAAAATCCAATCGCCAACATTCTCCTCTGAATGCGAAAATATATTGTTGACTCCCACTTACATAGGTATAAATGACCATCAGAAGAAAATACGGGAATTCAGAGCTCGGAGAGATTCAGGTGTTCGTTCTTCCCGCGCGCTATTCGAAAATGGAATGGAAGATAAATAGTATAATGGTGGTTCGATGAACCCTCTGCCAGGCACTTAAATGTGAGTTGCAGAGTATCCCATGTAGATGTAGAGTTGTCTTTTGTAGTAATGCGTTCAAGCTCTTCGGACGTCCGTTCTATATAGGTTTATGGAATGGGTATGATTTTTTGTTTTGTTTTGAAGACATATCTGAAATAGGCCTATATCTGTTATCTGAAAGCAATAAATAACACCTGTTTCCTGCAGCAGCATTTTGGTATCATTTGCATTATCAATATTTCCTTAAAAGGTATATAAAAGGCTGCAGGCAAAAAAAAAAAAAAAAAAAAAAAAAAAAATATCCTCCCTTGAAATGTTGGTTAAGCTTATGGGACTTGGGGTCATCAGTCCCTAAACTTACAAACTAAGGACGGCACAAATATGCATGCCCGAGGGGGGATTCGAACCCCCGACCGTAGTGGCCGTGCAGACCGTGACTGGAGCGCCTCAGTCCCCGCGGCCACCGCGGCCGGTTATTCTTTCCTTCTACGAGCTTAACCAGGTGGAACAACATCTTTTGTAATAGAACTCTTTTACCTACAGCATCATTTTGGTATCATTTGTATTATCAATATGTCCTTATAAGGTATACAATAGGCTGCAGTCCGGAGAGAAATGAAATTTATTTCTTCCTTCTACGAGCTTAAACAGATGGAACAAAATCTTTTGTAATAGAAGTCTTTTACGTACAACAGTACGCTGCACCTTTAACAAAGAACCGAATTCAGGTCGAGCTCGAAATTCAGCGAACGATTTCGGCCGCGGTCTGCATTTCTGAGTAATTTCACCGCAAAATGCGGTGGCAGAGTAATTCTCGGCGCGCTTCCAGTGTAGCCGCGGTCGAGTCAGGCCGGCGTTTTTTGCCGCAGACAAGTGAGCGCAGAGATGCGCCGCTGACAGCTGCCGGCGAGCGCTTCATAAATGGACGCCTGGCGGCCGATAGGGCACAATGGCCGCCGCCATTCACAGGAACAGCGAGGGCGGGTGACGGCCATTCAGGCTACCATTTGTCGATGGACAGCGGCCAGCGGCCAGCGCAGCGCTCAGATTTATCGCGCCACCCAAATATCAGCAGCGCGTCCGTCTGCGAGCAGCCGCTCCTGCGGGGAGGTGACGATTAACAAAGGAGTCGCAAACTGCTGGCGCTCTCTGCAAATTGAGGAGTTCACAGCGCGAGTGGCAGTGGCGGCGCTAGGCGTCGGCGACGTCGGCCGCCGCCGACGGCCTCGCGCCCTTGGGGGCCTCGCAAAACATGGTTAAAATTTGAGTTGTTTTTAATATATATTTGATGTTTAACGGCGCTTTCCAACTGCTAGGTTATGTAGCGACGACATACATCTAGGCTAGCTTACACTAGCTTAACCAACGGACGAACAGAACATCCGTACCCAAGGGTGGGGTTCGACTGGCCCATCTGACTGGCCGGCCGCTGCGCGGCGATGGGCGTGACCCAGCAGCCAGCCAGTGAGGTGGCGGCCGGGGCCTCTAAGTGTGACGTAGGCACGGCCTGTAGTAAGGCCTTGTCTTCTAGGTGGTGTTGGTTCGACCCCCGACGAGAGCAATCTCGCTCACCATGGTATGACGCCTTTGCACTGTTTCTGGTTGCTACGGTTGCCAGATCTCCGGGCGCCGCCCGGAGTGCCCGGGTTTTGAATGAATTCTCCGGGTCTACGGGCCAACGACTCTCATCTCCCGGCTTGAATGTAACCTTCATCTTAACTTTTTTTTTAAACGCTTTTAAGCACTATGCTCATGTAGCGACGATCTACATCGAACGTAACGTAACTTAAACTAAGGACGAACACAACTTCCATGCCCTAGGGGGGGGGGGGGGGATTAAGGGAGCAGCCTCGCGCACCGTGGCAAGTCGCCATTCCCGGCCGGCTCCTCTCTAGTAATTATGAATAACTTTATATAATGTCAATTTCTTATTGTAACAAAACGCTACATTCCGTGAAGAATGGTTGCAGGAAGAAAATTATAAAGAGTGGCTACAAAAAGTCGATACTGATGAGTGTATGTGTAAGTGCAAAATATGCAATATCTCATTTACTGTTAAGTACGACGGAGTGAAAGCTGTGAATAAACATTTACAATCAGAAAGACACAAAGCGAATATTACCACATAAAAGAAGAATCAGTCGCTTCTTAATTTCTTGCCGAAACAATTTTCTGCAGAAGACGACAATCCTGGTTGGGTGGGGGGGGGCAGTTGGGGGGGGGGGGTGAGTCATTGGCCAAGGGGGAGGGGGCACGTCTGGTCTCCGGGCCTGCCTCGAGTTCAATCTGGCAACCCTACTGGTTGCAGGCGAAGGTGAGTTTAAAGGAATAATTACAATACTTTCCTTCCTAATAACGAAGAAGTGTAAACGAGAATTAACTGATCTCAAGTGGGATTGCAGTGACTTCGAAATAATCGAAAAACGCGCTACAAACACACACGTATAACGTGATGGCTACCCCCCCCCCCCCCCCCACTCTAACTCAGACCTTTCTGCGCATGCGCAAATTGGCAGCTTGACCGTGCCAGAAATATTTTTTCAGGTAGCGTCTGGCTGCTTGCGGCAACTGCTGGAACACCAAACAGCCACACTCCAAGTAGCCAGAAGCGGGTGAAGGCACCGCTGGAACAAAATGTCAGCGTTGCGCATGCGCGTTAAGCAATCTGGCAGCTGCTGGAACGAACCTATTGTAGCACGCATAGACCAAAGATATGGTCTGTGGCATCACGTTCCGCTGTATGTAACCTCCTTGCTATAGAGTCGCAAACGTCATCGCTGGCCTTCAGTCCGACGTTTTTCATAATATGACGACTTTCAACCACCATATCTTCCACCTCTTATAGCTATCGGCACGGAACTGCCATGGTGTACAACGAGAGACTTCGGACAACAATTACACACAGACCATTCGTTTGCGTCCTGTAGTTTTCGCTGCATAGCGAAATATTAACACACACACGCAGAATTTTATATACACCGATAACTTTCCACGCCAATATACTCCACCCTTTTATCATTAGCAACCCTCAAGCAACAATGCAACCAATAAAACCATTGTCAAAGAATAAATATAATTTTCAAAGAGTATTTATTGTTCTGCATTTCGCGTTATATTCTTCAAATTACTAAATATCTATCAGATCGCTATAACACCGTGCCTAACACCTTTCTCAGGTATAAATTAGTAACTATACTAATATTTAAGTCTCTGCGTCTTGTCGTTCGGACGTGATAAGCGTACACCGAACAGACATTCACATTAATATATATATAGATAAATAGCTATCCGATCGCCATAAAACCGTCCCTAAAGCCTTCCCCGGGTAGACATTAGTAACTATACAAATTTACAGCTCTGTATGTCTTGTGGTTCAGACGTGATAAACGTACACCGAACAGACATTCACATTTATAGATATAGAAGATGTGAAGAACGCTTGCACGGACGCCCGTTTCGATAAATCTCGAAAGCGCGACTACACTTAGATATATGGTGCACTTCGATATGTTCAAAGCTGGTGGGAGAATCTGGTTTGTTGATGTACGAAACAGTGATCATTTTAAGCGAAAGTTAAGTTAGGTATAGGTTAAATAAGAAGCTTTCCTTTAGTATGTGAGGGCGCGTAGCGCCCAAATCTCCGGTTCTGGACGGTAGAATTGCAGAGTATGTTGCCCGTGTTATTAGCATGGAGTGTATGTTGGCAACTTCGAGTGTTTCTGAACCGGAGATTCATGCGCAAAAAAAAAAAAAAAAAAAAAAAAAAAAAAAAATCATCTTGTTTAACCTATACCTAACTTTCACTTAAAATGATCTCTGTTTCTTATATCAACAAACAGATTCTCCCGCCATCTTGGGACATATCGAAATTCACCAGATATGGAAGTGTGGTCGCGCGTTCGAGATTTATCGAAACGGGCGCTCGTGCAAGTGTTATTCACAATTACCTTTTATGTAACAAGGGGAACACCAAGTATGGTACCAACGGATTTTGATGTGTCGCAGGTATGTTGTGAGGGAATTCCTCTAGGCCATTAACCTAAAAGGATTTATTCCAATAGGCCTTGATTTCTAAGAAAATCGAGATCACATTCGCAGCAAATTATCACGCGTGTCTCCTTATACATGGCGGTTACCGTTCAGCGAGACAGAGTGGTGTAATTGCCAAGGTGCTAGGCTCCAGTGCAGGTGACCCGGGTGCGATACCTAGCGGCAGGACTGTTTTTAAAAATTGTAATTGCTACTTTTTATAATTAAAAAAAAATTAAAAACTAATTAAGCAAGGAAAAAGATACAAAGAAAGAAAAACAAAACTAACGAAAACTCAAACGATAAAAAAATAACCAAGAAAACACACACCCATTTCCGAAGAGGTTACATGTGATGGACGTGCTTCTATCATTGCGCATTTGTTCTCCACGCTGCACTACTTGCCGCACGCATGAACGACACGCTACGAATGACTAACCGACTGTCCGTAGCATAATAGTCCATTGGGACGAATCACGTGGGTACACACGTCATAGGAGGAGATAAGAACAGCACGGTCAGGAACTGTAAACATAGGTATTAAATGTTGCCCAAATATTATAGGTATTAATAAAAGATTGTTTACTGATTTCGAAATACGCTTCACTCGCCTTAAACGTTTGCTTCGAAAAAACAAAAAGAATAAAATAATCTTCGCGCAATACACAACATATTGATCGAATGTTACCTGTTTTTATCCTGAACATTTACTGCAAACGGTTACATAAGAATGGTTATAAAAACACATAATTATGTACAATCATCGGACAGGTGTGAAAATTAATTCACCCATGTCGGACTTGAACCTAAGTCGCCTGCATAGCAGCCTGGCATCTTGCCGACTACACCACGCTGTCTCGCTGAGCGGTAACCGCCCTGTATAAGTGGACACGTTACGCGTGGTAATTTGCTGCGAATTTGATTTCGATTTTCTCAGAAATCAAGACCCATTGGAACAAATCCTTTTAGCTTGATGATCTGGAGGAATTCCCTCACAACATACCTACGACCCATCAAATTCCGTTGGTACCATACTTGGTGTTCCACTTGTAAGAGGCATCATGTGACATATTATCTGAACACATACTGCGAATCTCAGCCAAATCAATCAAATCATTCAGATCCATTGTAAACAATTTTGTAGTGTAAACTACACGTTTATGTAACACTTTCCTTAACAAGTTAACTAACAAATTGCTACCCCTTCTGAAATGAACAACAATGTAACAATGCCTTGTAAATTCAACAACTTCCGAATGGTCAGCCAAAACTTTCAAATCATAATCAAACTTGTAGATAAACAAAAATTACACGAAGCGAGTTGCAGCGTGAGTAGGGCTATGAGAGAGGCGTTCAACGAATTCGAAAGTAAAGTTCTATGTACTGACTTGGCTGACAATACTAAGAAAATTTTGGTCTTATGTCAAAGCGGTAGGTGGATCAAAACAAAATGTCCAGACACTCTGTGACGAAAATGGCATTGAAACAAAGGATGACACTCCGAAGGCTGGATTACTAAATTTCTTTTTCCAAAGCTGTTTCACAGAGGAAGATTGCACCTTAGTTCCTCCTCTATATTGCCGCACAGATTTTTATTGCTAAAAAATTAATTTTCATTTCTATTGGGCTACAGCATAAAATACATCATATTACCACTATTTATATTGAATTGTTTCACATAAATATGTTTGTTTAGTTAATAGTGTTTCTACTTTACTACAAGCTTGTTTGAACAATAGCGCCATTCTCAAGTAAATCTATAGATGTTCCAGTTGGTAAGTCGGCTTACATATTAACTGTTGTAAATAAAACATAATCTACACATTTAATTGTGTATAGTTGGAATAGATTGCTAAGACATTAACGAGGCAAATCACACACTGGTTGTTACTTATGCAAATGTTTATGTCAGTACGACATGTGTTGGGACTACATTATTCCATTCTGAAGTAATGGAAAAAAATTAAAATTTTGATGACACAGGAACAAAGTGTGCAATTCACTCGGCTATTAGGTAACCTCGTCAATAAAATAGATAATCCATATGCTAGAAACTGTCAGATGATCTACGATATTTATCTAAAAATTATGTGCCAATACTTCCCAATGCCAGACTGCTAAAAGATACGTAAGTTATATCATTACAGAATATTTTAATGATATATTTGTGAAAGTTACATCGACAGTTTCTTATCAATGATTCTTGGTGTTCACAAGTGTAATCTTTACTAGTCGGTGCTGTTACGTCACTGTTAAATTGTATTTTGTTGATATTATAACTTTGATCCGAGTTGTTTCTATGGTTATCTTTTGCTATAATCTACTTTGTATTTAAAAAATGTTCAAATGTTTCTTAAGCTTATGCGGAGTCATCAGTCCCTAAACTTACAAACTGCTTATAAACTAACTTATACTAAAGACAACACAAAAATCCATGTCCGAGGTAGGATTCGAATCCCCCCGACGGGGAACGACCTCGCGCATCGGAGCACAGCGCCTCAATACGCTCGGCTATTTCTCCGCGGCTCTGTATTTTATCCGTTCTCGTTTCCTGAAACGTTAAAAAAGGTTCCACATAAATTCTATTTTGATGATCGATTCAAGACTATAGTTATGATGAATTTTTTACAGTGCGTTTATGTCGCGATTTCTTCCAAACGATATTACTGACAATCAAAGCGTTCTTAAGCACACACACACACACACACACACACACACACACACACACACACACACACTGAAGAGGCAGAGAAACTGATATAGGCATGTGTACGAAAACACTGAGATATGTAAACACTCTCAGGAGCCGCGCGGGAGTAGCCGAGTGGTTTGGAGCGCCACGCTGCGGATTGGGCCGCCTCCCGCGTCGGAGATTCGAATCGTCCCTCGGACATGGACGTTAGTGTTGTCTTCATTTTAAGTTAGTTCATAGGTAGTTTGTAAGTATAGAGACTGATGGCCCCGTAGTTAAGTCCCATAAGCTTTACAAACATTTGAACATTTGAACGCCGCGGTGGAGTAGCCGAGCGGTTTAAGGCGTCTTGCTGCGGAGCACGCGGTTGCTCGCCGTTGGAGGTCCGAGTCTTTCGTGGGACATGGGTAAGTGTTGTCCTTATGCTGGTTTACCTTAGTTTAAGTAGTTTGTAAGCTACGGACTGATGACCACGCAGTTTGGTCCGATAGATTTACAAACATTTGAATTTTTTTTAACATTTGAACACTCTCAGGACGGCGCTGCAGTCGCCAACACATGTATAAGACAACAGATGTCTGGTGCAGGCGTTAGAACTGTTACTGCTGCTACAGTGGTGGGTTATCCAGATTTAAATGAGTTTGAATTTGGTTTTACAGTCGGGGAACGAGAGATGGGACCTGACATCCGGTAGAACATCAAATCCCCGACATCGGCCAGGCCGGACCAACGGCGACTGCAGAGGGTCATTCATTTGGCAGAAGTGCCACCCTTTCGCAAAGTGCTGCATCGATAAGGGCTATCGGAGGCGAAGACCCACTCGTATACCCTTGGTGACCCCACGACAAAGACTTACGCCTTGCCTGGTTTCGTCAACACTGACAATGGACTGTTGATGACTGCAAACATGTTGTCTGGTCTGAAGAGTCTCGTTTCCAATTGTATCGAGCCGATGGACGTGTGCGGGTATGGAGACGAGCTCATGAATCCACGGACCTTGCGTGTCAGCGGGTGATTGGTCAGGCTCTGTAATGATGTGCGGGAGGGGGTGCATTTGGACTGATATGCGAACCCTGATATGGATTCGACTCTGACAGGTGACACGTAAGTACCACAGTTGTCAATTTAACTTTCATTCCCGCTAAATCTACGTCTTTTTATATACGTGTTAGCGGGAGAAAAATGTTTTTCCCGCTTGGCGGGAATTTTAGACTTTTTTTGTACTCTGAGGTTTCTTTGTTTTTTTTTTTTTTTTTTTTTTTGTTTTTTTTTTTTTTGTCAGAATTAAAAAAAGAGGTCTCCTAGGCAGGAATGAAAGAGATAAACACAAAGAGAGACGTCCAACCATTAAATACATCGGCAATTATTGCATGGCAGAACAACATCAGAAAGCAGAGTGCCATATATATAAATTATATCAATCTTTACGTTTGACATGCCATAAAACTAATTTTGTATAAAGATCAGCCGTCATCCACATATTCTAGTATGTTATTTACGTGAACCCCGTATATTTAAAACAGGTGTTGGCTGTTGCACAATAGAACTTTCAAGGATGAGAAGAAATCATTCTTGTTTCTTCAGCTGTCGACATAAAAACAGGAAAAGAATGATTGATATATCTTACCGTGCAAAAGCAACAGTTTCACACCATATATTTCTCTTAGTAATTAAAAATGTTTAGACAAAAACAAAGTTACAGGAACTACCGTAAACGTGTGATTTTGCTGCTTCAAACGCGCATGAAAACCAGAAAAATGTTTGATATTGCTTTTCTAATAAGTATCTACGTAAGTACTATGTCTTTAATTCTGGACACAACAGAAATTTCAAGATAGGGTAGAAATCACAAACTGTAGTCCAGGGCTGGGCAAATGCCGTTTCGCGAGCGCGAGCGCTGTCAGCGGCTCACACGGCCTGCTCACGGCTCCCCCCCACTCCGTCAGCCAGCAGTGCCCCCCCCCCTCCCCCACTCGTACTCGGCTAGCCGCGCACCTCACTACACCACGCGGAACCACTCGTTCTGCTCACTTTTGGAAATCGCGTCTGGTGTTCGTGATAAAGCAGAACTAGTGTCTGAAAAATGGCTGAGGAGGACGTAAAATCTTTGAAAAGAAAGTCTTCTGAACACCCACATTGGGAAGAAGAGTACTTTTTTGTTGGAACGAAAAGCGGACCCCCCGTTTGTTTTGCAATTCAACATTGTCTTCATGGAAGAAGTACAATGTGAAACGTCATTTTCAACTGCTTCACAAAAAAGATGAAGTTAGTTTGAGTAAAGAAGAACGAAAAGTCAAACTTATAGAAATGAAACAGAAAAAGGAGAAGATAATTATGTTATTAATTCCATTTACTGCTGTTATTAATATGTTGTGTACATTTTCCGTCAATTTTACCTGAACGTATTTACAGGTAGAAACGCTGCAGCGATGAGAGTAAGCTATCATGTAGCTCTTAAAATAGCTAAAACTGCGCGGCCCTTCAGCGATGCAGAATTTGTGAAAGAATGTTTTGTTGCTGCCGCAACAATTTTGTGCCCAGCAAATCTTTCTCTTTTTGAAACCGTTCCTCTTTCATGGAGAACGGTTAGCTGGCGCATTGAAGAAATGGCAAACGACGTGGAAGCTCAGTTGAGAGACAGGATCAAAGGTTTAGATTTTTTCTTTAGCATTGGCTGAAAGCACTGATGTATGTGCACTGTGCATCAGTAAGCGGCCAGCCACACCGCACAGGTCTGCTACCCGCACTGCTGGCTCTCAAGGCCGCTCAGCGCTGCCCTCGCGGCTCTCGCTGCTCGCGGGCAGCCGCGCGAGCAGCTCTCGTGCCCACCCCTGCTGTAGTCCGTTATTGTCCGCACAAACCAAGTTGACGGTTCCCAATTACAGATGCTCCCATCAGGCACCGCACTCCTTTTTTTTTTTTTTTTTTTTTTTTTTTTTTAAATAAACATGAGCAGTGCTTTGCTACCCCTCCCCTCCCACCACTTGTTGGCTTGCTTTCTAGCTTTTCAATTTCTGTGTAGCTTCATTTAACTCGTTTTGAACGTTGAACTAGCTCATTTCTTCACGTTAGAGTTGGCAACCATGGTAAGTACGCATCCTGGCTGATCACTTACATCTGCTCATATCTGTTGTGCATTCCGACGGTCTTCGGAAATTCCAGCTGGGTAATGCGACATACCATATGTCCAGCATTGCTACAGAGTGGCTCATGCAAAACTCTTCAAACTCTCGCGCTGACCACGAGATCCTCACACATAAACATTATCGATCATATTTGGGGGTGTCTTGCAACGCGCTGTTCAGAACAGTAGTCCTACGGATTTCTGAACAGCCCTTCAGGATGCATGGTGGTAAATTCCTCGGGGACTACTTCAGACATTAGTCGAGTCCATGACGCGTCATGTAGAGGCGTGATCGTGGTCGCACTATATGATATTAGGCAGATGTAGCAGTCCCTTTTGCTCTTCATTGTATAATATCAATGGAATACTTAACATCCCTGGCTATCAAACATTACACTGTAAAAATAAATCATCATCTGGAATCAAGTATTTTACACAAATAGAGCTTACATGGTATGTAACAATTTGACAAATGTATAGCTGACAGTTTACTAATTGATTTAATAAGAACAACATTGCCAACTTAAGGCAATCAGTATACAACCTGATCTTTATGTCCAAATTTTATAGACGTAAATAGACTCAGCAATTATACCACTTACAACGGTACATGAGGATGGAGCTATAGCCCAAATAAACTGTTTGTACAGAAGAACTATTTGCAACTTACTTGGAAATATTCATTACATCTTCATTGCAAGCAGGTATACAAAGAAACGTCTTGTCAACGCCGTCATATTTTTTTTCTTTTAGTTAAGATACAAATACATATCTCGGCAATTTAAAATAAATAAATGATCTTGTATCTTCCTAACAATATTAGCTAGAAAATTAAAGCCGATGTAAATTCAGGTTTACTCATTCAGCTGTTATTCGTACCGGATTCACCTCACTCAGCAGCGTCTTTGGAGCTGGCTTAACATTCTTGTCTGATTAAAACCTTCTTCCATTTCCAGTTTTGTCGACTGAGATATCCAAGCATGACTTATCTTCCAGTGTCTCTTCCCTAAGTGACAGCGGGTCGAGTACCCCGATTGCATTTGAACGGCCCTCATCTTTTCAGAAAGGAATCACTGAAGTTTATGAAACGCAATCGCTTTATTGTTGACTGAATCGATAGATAACTGACAAACGAGCTTGTTTCACATCATAAATGTTGTTTAGAAATATATATTTTGCCAGAAAAAGATGAAATAAATGATAAGACTTACGCTTATGTAGACTTCAGGGAAGAGCTGTTCGACTAAATTAAAGCTAGGACAGTGACTAAGGCATGTTTGAGGAGCAGAAATGTGAAATGTGATGTGTGAAATCTAATTTACTCGTCTCATTAACGTACAGTTTCAAATCATTCGATTTGTGTACTGGAGATATGGCAAGTTTTACAATAAGAGAAATTTATGACTAACGTATTATACATTTTATATACATATGAGTTTCAGTTACAAATATTCATTATAGATCTTAAGAAAAATATAAAAATATGTAATTCCCCGTTACAAACTGTGAAATTGTCATCGAAAACTTTCTAGACTGAGTGATAACACTTTTCCGCCAGAAGATTGAAAATTAATCGTTTCAGTGAATCAAGCTCCATGTTAAATAATTTACTGCCCTTTATTTTATTGTATATTTTTAGTCTCATGTACTTTGGTGTTTGAGCATAAAGTTTTAGACGGTGATGGGAGTTTGAAATTTTCTTTGTGACAAGTTTTATAGTTGTGGACGAGACGGAAAATGTAACGTATTTTGATGTTTGTACAAGAAAATCTTCACCTTATATATAGAGATGGAGGGAATAGACAGAATTTTTAAATTTTTTAATAGCGGCCGACAAGACTCCCTTGTTTTGGCACTACACATATTCCCAATTATTTTCTTTTTTAATATGAGGAGTCTTGTAACATCTGTTGAATTTCCCCAAAAGATTATCCCATAATTGATTCGACGTAGCAGTGGTAGACTATCTTTCTGGTTTCTATGTTTGTGGCACTTGACAATGCTCATTGCAAATGCCATGGCTATTTATTTGCTAGTTAATTAATGTGTGCCTTCCAATTTAAATTTTTATCTAGATGTAGGCTTAAGAACTTTAAATCATTTGATTCTGTCATTTTTTATTATTGCTAATTATTTTTATTTCACTCCTGTATACTATTTTAGCTTCAAAATGAGTCATTTTCGTTTTAATAACATTTAATTTTAGCCCATTTTGATGGAACCAAGTTTCCAGATTATATGTTACACTTTCTGGAATTGTTTCGGGAACCTGATTTTCAATTAGAACTGATGTATCATCGGCAAATAGAACTGAGTTTACGACAACAGCAAGTGGTAAGTCGTTTATATAAAGAAGGAATAGTTATGGACCTCTTACAGAACCTTGTGACACTTCCTGATAAACAGTTTTCCATTCTGAGGAGTAATTTATTGACATTGAAGTAACAATTACCCTTTGTTTCCTGTCCGTGAGGTAGGAGTTGAACCGTTTCAAAAAAGTATCCCGAATTCCATACATTTGTAGTTTGTGTAAAAGTAAGGACTGGTTCACTGAATCGACTGCTTTAGTTACATCACAAAAAATCCCTGTAATCTTCCGCAGAGAATATAGCCACAAGGGCTGGCTGTGCCTTTCCATTAACAGGACGTAGCAGTGTGTACCGCCAATATATTTCACAGTAATAAGTACGCCGCGCACACAGTATCTGGTAATAAGGATGGTACTCTGTTGGTTTATGCGCCGAATAGAACTGTCTTTAGCGTCGAGACTTCAATTTTACGAGTCAATAATAAAACTTCAACAACAATCGTAATTTGAAAACAAACACACACACACACACACTCACACTGGGAGACAATGTGTGTGTGTGTGTGTGTGTGTGTGCGAGAGAGAGAGAGAGAGAGAGAGAGAGAGAGAGAGAGAGAGAGAGAGAGAGAGGAGATTGAACTCATAAACTCCGTTTCGCGTGACAGTGGTAGGACGTCGACAAACGGGAGAAGCAATATCGCAGAACGGTGAACCCCAGTTTCAATAGCATACGATCCGACTGCTGTGAAATTCCGCCGCTTGCTGGCAGAGGTTTCTTCTTCTAACTTGAGACAGACCATGATGTTACGCAAACAACCTACATTCAAACGTGATCTCTCAATGAGAATGGAGACCGCGTTTCTACCACCTCCCCCCTACAGCTCCTAGTACCACGGAGACTGTCCACACAACGTTAATTATTTTCCTTAGCTTCAAATCTGAAATTTATCTAGTAGTCAATCAACAAACAATGGTATCATCCCCAGAGTACAATTTACGATAGAAACGGACAGCTGAATTTTCTTGATGTGTCTGTAATCAAGCACGTGGACTGGACTTTGGGCCACAAGGTCTACAGGAAGGCTACTCATACTGATCGTTACCTGCATAATGACTCTATCCACCATTCCAGACAAAAAAGTGTGTGATTAAAACATTGGTTGACAGGCGCAAAAAAATTGTGAACCTACTTATTTAAAAGATGAGATGGAGCATTTACTATCCACCTTCCAAAAGAACGGCTATTCTACCAAAGAAATAGACAGAGCCGTTCGTCCCAAGGAGAAAGTTAATGTCAACAAGGAACAACAACCGCCCAAAGGGAAAGCTTTCTTCCGTTCATAAATAAGGTTACAGACCGCATTGGAAAAGTGCTGAAACCATTTTCAGACCTACGAGGAAGATAAAAGAATATTTAAGATCTGTAAAAGATGTACGACATCCGTTGAATACACCAGGTGTATATAAAATTCCCTGCAGCTGTGGTTCAGTCTACATTGGAAATACAAAAAGAAGCGTCAAGACTCGTCTGGTCGAACATAAAAGGAATTGCCGCTTGGGCACACGGAGAAATCGGCTGCAGCGGAACATGTATACAAAGAAGGCAACCGTGAAATTAAATTTAATGAGACTAGTGTCATCTCAAAAACTTCGCACTTTCATGGGCGCACATGTAGAGAAGCGATCGAGATCTATAAACATTGCAATAATTTTAACAGGAAAGAGTAAGCTGTTAAATTAGACAGAATTTGGACTTCTGCTTTACACCAGCGGAATTACAATCGATTCTTCTTTGCTTAGAATGTTGACAATACTAGAGAGATTGTCGTAGCCGACGTCACGTGATGTCTTGAGGTGCCCTCTGCATCGCCTATATATACGGCTCTCCTTCAAGTTCTCATCGCAGTTCGCCACTCTACCTCTGAAGATGTCTTCCGCAGCCGAAGATGAAACGTTAGGGGAAAGTTTTACAAATCGACCACGGCTTATGAGCCCGGAAGTTTTAAATGAAACAAACAAGTCTGTTAATTATTGAAACGGTTTAAATTATGAATATGTCTTTATTTTAAAGTCATCACGGACAATGTATTTTATGCACCAGTTTTCACGCAATTGTATTTTAAAAGTGTGCGTTTTTCTGTGTTTTGTATATCTTTACTCCTTGTCAAAACAAGTGTAGCTTTTTGGCAGAAGAGTGGCATACTAAGCTGCTGCCAGCTTGTCTATGTGGGCATTAAATAACAATAAAGTAAACTAAAAATGAAATGGTGTATGTTCATTCGGATATGACCGAAATGAGAGACGGAGGCGCGTGGCCAAGGGTAGACAAAACGGGGTCGCTTGCTCAGTGTCGGCTCATCCGCTTCAGTTGTAAAGCTGTCGTGTGTGTGGTATGGCAGTTATACTTGAAGCTGACTGTAAATTTCCTCTTGAAGGACCAGTTGCCGAATAGTGACAAGTTTTAGAGTTTGCGATCACATTCAGCATTGAAAGTCTCCGCATCTCTTTTTCTCTCTTATTAGTATCACGTAAAAACAAATCCATTATGTCATCCATCATTTTGAGTCCACCTAAGAAGCGGTCAAAGAAGAAATTATTAAGTTTTTCAGAGAAACTCTAGTTCTTAGTGTGTATAAAACGGTGCTAGACATTGTCCTATACTGCTGTGAACAAATGCTGCATCTACCGGCATTGGTTGTTCTTCAGTGCGTCGGGTTGCAAATTAGTAGATAGCGACACACTTCTTGACGTCTGACAATAAATAAATAATCACGACAGATGTTGTGGACATTTTTCAGCCATCAGTCGTAAAAAATTTATTTATTTGCAGATCTATCATTATCAGTGCTTAGAAACCATTGAAATACTTAAAACATCTCGACCTCCATGTTGGAGGTTGCGTTCGTACTGATGTTTTAAGTATTTCAATTGGATTTAAATACTGATAATGACCACACAGTGGTCGAAATCTAGAACTGCAAATATATAAATATTTTACGACTGATTGCTGAAAAATTTCCACAAGTCAAATACAGTCGTGAAGCACAAAATCCACCACGGAATCAAGCCTGATACGACAGATGTTTTTAGAACGTGATGTTGACTTTGAAAGAAATGTCATGTGAAGAAAAGTACGTGAATGTTTCTTTCGTAACGAATGGCCAATAACACACGCAGTGCTTGTTGTCGTAAACGAATAAGGATATTTGAGCAATAAATCAGAAGCCCACATTTTATATATTATTTAAAATTTTTTTTAAATAAGCTCGGACTCTAATATCACTGCTATGTGACAAAACAGTCAGGGACCTTACCCCTGAAACATAAGACGACACTGAGCGAGCGACCACTCTTTGTTCAGCCCTGGACTTGCGCCTCTTTGTGTTCACAGTTCGCCTCTCGTTTAGGTGAACGGAGTGTAGGAAGGAAATTGTGCCTGGAAACGAATAAGCGTGACTGGTTAAGGCGACCGCTTACCCGCAGCAGGAAAGCCGGGTTTGTATCCCAGTCCAGCACAAATTTTCAAATTCTCTACTGAATTTATTTCAGCGTCCTGAAACGCTGGAGATGTTTCAATATTTTGAATTCAGTAAATCTTTTAACTCCTGGTAAGGGTTTATTGTTTTAAAACATCAACATACATACTCCGCAATTCACCGTAAGGCATTTCCCTTCCTATTCCATTCCCAAATAGAACGAGGAATGCCTATATGTCTCCGTACGAACCCTAATTTATCTTATCTTGTCATGGTATCACTACGCGAAATGTAAGTAGTTGGCAGCAAGATCGTACTACACTCAGCTTCAAATTCCGGCCCTCTAAATTTCCTCAACAGAAATTCACGAAACGAACGTCGTCTTTCCTCCAGCGATCCCCAATTGAGTTGCCAGAGCGTTTCCGTGACACTCGCGCATTGGTCGAACCTACCAGTAACAAAACTATCTGCTCGCCTCTAAACTGCTTCTATGTATTCCTTTAAACTGACCCCAAATACTTGAGCAATACTCAAGACGTGGTCGTACAAGCATTTTATACGCGGTCTCCTTTACAGATGAAGTACATCTTCCTAAAATTCTCCCAAAAAACCGAAGTCGGCTGTCCGCCTTACTCACAACTGTCCTTACATGTTCGTTCCATTTCATATCGCTCTGCAATGTTACGCCTAGATATTTGAACAACGCGACAACATCAACAAGCTCACAACTAATGCTGTATTCGAATATTAAGGGATTGTTTTTCCTAATCATGCGCATTACCTTAGATTTTTCTACATTGAGGGCTAGCTGCTATTCTTCACACCTACTAGAAATTTTGTCTAAGTCATCCTGTATGCTATTACAATCAGTTAAAGACGACACCCTCCCATACACCACAGCATCATCAGCAAACAGCCGCAAATTACAAGTTAGTCTGTCCGTCGGATCATTTATATAGATAGAAAATAATAGTGGCCCTATCACACTCCCCTGGGTCACGCCTGACGATACACTGATCTCTGATGAACACTCGCCGTCGAGAACAACATACTGCGTTCTATTACTTGGGAAGTCTTCCAGCCAGTCACAAATCTGTGTACCTATTCCATAAGCTCGTATCTTCGTTAGCAGTCTGCAGTGTGGCACCGCGTCATACGCCTTTTTGAAGCCGAGAAAAACATTTTGGCATAGGCGTTAATACCTAGATAAATATTCCTATTGTCGCAAAGATTGTAGTTAACAATTGAAACTAATCACTATGACTATTATTTTATTGCAGTATTTAGCATTAAAAATACAATAATTTTTTGTAAGTTATTTTTTTAATTTATTTATTATTTTTTTTTAAAGAAGAAAACTACAAATTCTTTTGTGCCTGAGAAACGGATACTTGAACCGATTGGCAACATGGTTTGCCGGCCGCGATGGCCGAGGGGACTGAGGCGCTCCAGTCACGGTCTGCACGGCCACTACGGTCGGGGGTTCGAATCCCCTCTCGGGCATGGATATTTGTGCCGTCCTTAGTCTTAGCTAGATCGTTAGTAAGTTTAGGGACTGATGACCCCGTAGTTAAGTCCCATAAGCTATACAAACATTTGAAACATTTGATTTGCAACATTGATTCAGACATAACAGGTCAACACGGCAGCGGAGTTCACATTTGGATTCCGTAGATTGTTTGCGTGATAATGTGATAGACGGTGGTACGTGACAGCGCTTAAACTGCCAGAATACTGGAATACTGTGTGTGCCATCACCTGTTCCTTCCTTCGCGGCTTCTCAAGTGTAAACACGACGATGTGGCCACTGCAGCTAGTTACGACTTGAGTTTTCCGAGTAAAACAAAAAATGTTCAAATGTTTGTTAAGCTTATGGGACTTAACTACGGGGTCATCAGTCCCTAAACTTACAAACTACTTATGAACTAGCTACAACTAAGGACGGCACAAATATCCATGCCCGAGGGGGGATTCGAACCCCCGACCGTAGTGGCCGTGCAGACCGTGACTGAAGCGCCTCAGTCCCCTCGGCCACCGCGGCCGGCGAGTAGTAACATTAATCAGTGGGAAGTCAAGCTTCGTCAAAATTTTCAAATGTTTTTTATTTCTAAGGGATCAAAGTACTCACTACTCTGACCAACGGTCCTTAGACTTACAAAGAACTTTAACTAAAACTAGCTTCTACTGACAACACACGCGCTAATGCCCGTGGGAGTGAAACTGGGGAGTTAACGAGATGTCGCGCAAAAATTTTTTTCATCTGAGAGCAGTAATATTTTTTAATACTCGTAACTGAAATTGAGTGTTCCACTTATGTTTTTATTTCTAATTTCACTGCTGTGGTTCATGTATAATCTCAAAACGAGAGTTCATTTCACGTACAAAGAAATTGAATGGAAATGCGCATATGTGCTACGTGCCGTTCCCGAGAGTAGACAAACCATCTGGGACGAAATATGAGCAGGTTTCTGCAAATGATGTAGTCATTTATCAACTAGGAAAGTCATGAGAAGAACAAAAACAACGACAAAACGATTTATATAAGACATCTGGTTAATGACTGAAATTTTCCACGGAGATGATAAATTATTTTTCAAAAGAGATAGATTGGCTGGCCAGTACTTACCTTTGTGCTGTACCGACGATAGTCACACAGAAAGAAAAAAGATGTTATTACTGAGTCGTGAATGGCTCAGTACTAATATACAGTATCTCTGACTTCCACAATCCTCATAAAACCTCCCTCATGACCTATATCGTGAATTACTTTCCCCTTCCATTTCCATTCCATTTTTCTTCCCTGGTCTCTTACCAGAATAAGGAACCCAGTTCCGAAAGCTTGTTATATTTTCGTCCTTTTTTTTCTTTCTGTGTGTGACTATCGGCGGTACATCACAAAGGTAAGTACTGGCCAGCCAATCTATCTTTTTTGAAAAATAATTTATATAAGACATCTGTCTGATGGGAAGATTAGTAACTGATCTCAAATAATAAAAAGTGTGAAGTGGCCCACATTAGTTGTGTCGTACCCTTTATCGTTGCTTTTGTTAAATTATAACTCCTCTTTGCCACTGGACCTCCTACCTAAGCCCTGGTTATATTCCATAGGGTTCGCACTAACGAACAAGAATGAGTACTGTGGGATGGGTTTGTTATTTTGGTAGGCTTTATTCTGCAGAAACATTTATAGTGGTTCCCGAAGAAAAGCAAAGTGAAATGTGTTAAACACAAGCAAATAATAATGGCTGGCAACGCGTTACGTATGCTTTGCAACAAATGATACGGCAATAATACCAACATCGTTCAACCGAAAAGTTTTGTTTTAAATCACGTTTGAAAACTCTGAGAACGGTCACGCAGCAGCAGAAGTCTAGATATGCAATAACAAACACATATTTGCAACAGACTGCTGTTCATCATTAACATTTTATAACGAATCCGGGAAGGTGGTAAAAAAAAAGGTGAAGAAGTAACGAATGAATAAAAAAACACAGCAAATCTGGCAAAAATTTCAATGACTCTTGCGAACAATACAAGGAATGTGCCAAAACATACAATGAATGTGAAAAAAAGAGAAAGTTTGGGCAAAAGTTTGTAACGAATGGGCAAGAAAGTTCAACTGGTTTTTACGAAATTTTAAGTATGTGACAAAATGTAGCACCACTTTTGGCAAAACATAACATTGCCTTTGACAAGAAAAAAAAAATAAATAAATAAAACAGAAAAGGAAACGCCATCTATGACTCTGTTTATTAATATAGAGAATTAAATTATATAAGTTTTGAAACAGGATATGCTAGTTTCCTTGTTAGTATAGTAATGAGATAACGAGACCGTAGTTACGACTCTGACGAGAGAGTTGATGGTCAATGGAAGAAGCACACCGCAACGCTCGTTGGTGTGCCACCATTTTCGGCGCGTTCCTGACTGCCTCGTTATCTCTTGACACCGAAACTGGAGCGGGGGCTATGAATACCGCGACCGGCGCGGCTTTGATCAACGAGCTAGCGGCGGTTTACCCACCCTGGCGGAAAACAGCCTCACCAGCGAGTCTTTGGCCTGGCGCTGCGCTGTGTTGCCGCCGCGCGCCATTTCGCCGCTTCTGCGGAGACTCGGAATCTCGGAATATTGCGCGCCAGAGAGGGCGACGCCGCACTCCCAGCAGCCTAATGACCACGCGGCCGAAATTAGACGAGTTCCCGCGTTTGCAGACGAGTGCCACTAAACGTTCTTCCTTGTAACATCTGTAAATGGAACACTACACGATGTCGGGGTTGCGGTTCTCGTCAGGACGTCTAACCTCTGTGGCTTGCACAGTAAAAAATGTTGGTACACAAAATATATGCAAGATTTTATGAGGCACACGAGAAATTAAAGTACGTACTCAGTTGTTTAAAAATCTAAATGGCAAACTCCTTATATATATGAACTAGCTAAAGCCCGGCGTTTGCCGGGTAATTATTTACTAGTAAAAGCCCGACAGTCAACAGAATCGACTGCTGTTCTAGATATTATGAATTGTAATTCAGAATATCTGTGTAAAGGTGTCTGCTAATTCAAACTGAATTACCCAGGGCAGGTGGCGAGGACGCGCCCCTTTGCTTACTGCTCCACTGGGTTTCGCCCTTCTAATTGCTAAATTGCTCAAAGTACAGTGCAATGGCAATCTTGTGTGTGTGAGTCTGTCGCCGATAGCTTTTATTTTTGTCTCTCTTTGCCGTCGGTTGTTCTAGGTGTCGATGGTCGAGTGAAGAGAGATCGACACAGGGAAATAGGATCCACGCTTTTGCGGGTACAGAGTCTGAGGTGACCAGCCAGTGGGACAGCAGTAACTAGAATCATTAAGCTAGATTACAATATATGTATTTCATAGAAACATTATAATACTTAACTTTCACAAGTTTCATGACTGCAGACTAGTGTAATGCTGATATATAGGTAGAGGCCTGTCTACTGAAGAGAGTCTATTCTAGTGCCTGTCCTATTGCAAAGTGACCGATACAGTTCAGTGGTGGCCGCGAGCGGGATTGCAGCAGAGGGCGCTCGTGGCCGACGTCTTAAGAACGCCGCACCGTGCTTGCATGGCGGCGCGCGGCGAAAGTACGTGGCGCGCACTTCAGACTTGTGCGACACCACAATTATAATCCTGAAGATTCATATGGATTCTCTAATAAAGTTTTGTATGGTCCAGGATACCAAGCCACAAACGAAATATAGATAAATCTGTATTCTGTATTGTACTGTATGTTTTTGTCCAATTGTAATATATTTCCGTCACTCATGGTAATAGCAGCAGTCTCAAAATATTTTTAAAAATTGATTCTAACACTAATATCCATCTAACAACGATGAATATCGATCAACTATAACAGAGAGCATTAATTTCTCGCAGCTACTACACGGAAAAACGTTTATAATACTTACAAAGGTATAGCCGTCAACAATCCGCAGACTAGTTTGAACACCACAGTACTAGGCATGGTCCTGTTTGGAGGTGGTATCCCGTTGCCATCCTCCGACCTTAGCCTCCAAATAATACAAAGCCTACTCACTAGGAGCGTGCCTCCGATGAGCAGTGTCGCCGCTGTAGTTCAAATGTCTTCCGCTGTTGGCGCCACAAGCCAACCTCATTCCGATTCTTATGGAATCGAATACGAAATTAGGCTTAAAAAATATGTCCATATAGCACAACGGTTCATTTTGGACATTGATGTCCAGAACAAATATTGAAGCTCATGTTACTCTCTTTATTTAACAATGGTAACATCGATTGTTTCTTGTTATTATCATGTACACTGATCAGTGGCGTAGCTATCATAGGGCTAGGCGGGGCAGTGCCCCGGGGCCCCCGAGATCAAGGGGCCCCTTGGCCTCCGTGAGCAAAGTTCGGAAAAAGTTACAATAGAGCGTCGTTTTTCTATTTTTTTTCCTTCCCACCCTACCGTCCATCAATTCCCCCTTCCGTCAAACTAAGCTTCCCAAAGCAGCCGTACTGTGCCACCTACAGTCCATCAATTCCCCCTCCCGTCAAAATAAGCTTCCCAAAGCAGACGTACTGTGCCACAGGGTGACGGAACATCGCTTCTAGTGGGGCCTGCTGACAGGCCAAGCCGACAGTCGCTGAGTACAATAATCGGCACACTCCAGTCGGCAGAGGTAGCGGCAGCATCAAAGCTGTTCACAGCAACAGCTGCGCCTTCCAAGTGTTGCGGCGTGCCGCTCGGCGCAATGTGAAGGATCGCGCGACTCCGAATACTGTATAAATACATTTACTGTACAGTACTTCTTATTGGCAAGTTGAAGTGTACAGTACGATTATACGAATAATCGGTGTTCCGAACATCCATGTCCCCCAATTACACTTCGGATAATCGACGTTCTACTGTATATAATATTTTAGCTAAATTAAGGATTTTCGACTTTTAACGTTTTGAACACTGCCAACAAACTTCAAGCGCACGAACTGAAATCCAAAAATTATTCCCATCTCAAAATATAAACATAAAAAGGTATTGTTTGTCCGCTAAGACGTGCACCCTGCCACCTGCTGAATTACTAGCAATGTGTGACAATACTGTTCATGGTTTGATTCGCGGCAGGAGGCCATATTTTCGTGGTTGAGTAAAAATTCATTGTTCAATTTTACTAGCTTCTGTCTGCGACTTCATTCACCTAGTATGGAGCAACTTCGAAAACTATTCCATGATTGTTTTATCTGTATGTCCTACCCAGGTCCAACTCTATCAAAATGTTCAAATGTTTGTATAGTCTATGGGACTTAACTTCGGGGTCATCAGTCCCTAAACTTACAAACTACTTACGAACTAGGACGGCACAAATATCCATGCCCGAGGGGGGATTCGAACCCCCGACCGTAGAGGGCGTGCAGACCGTGACTGGAGCGCCTTAGTCCCCTCGGCCACGGCGGCCGGCCCAACTCTATCCCTCTCCAAAATTTCATCCAAATCCACCCAGTAGTTTCTGCCTGAAAGCATAATTAACTTTCGCAGTTATAATTATATTAGAGAGTACGATTAAATATTATCTGCTGCGTGACACCCAGTAATTTACTTAAGAGTAGGTTTGCCTTATTATGTCTTGCAGTAAGCGGTTAGGACCTGACGAAGTAGTATTGCATCTGTATAGTTCATAGGCGCCGATTACGGGTATGCTCGGTCGCTCAAGCATACCCCAAAATTTGAGTGAGTGTGCTCGGCATACCCCACTGAAAATTTTGGTATTATTTTTTTCTTTACGTTATATTTCTTGATTGTAATTAAATTCGATTCTCTCATTCCATTGATAGGCGGCTGGGTTTTGCAATACACCGCTGTAAAATGATTATCTAAAACAAACAGGTAATTGAATTCGTAGGCATTAAAATTCATGTACACGTATGAGTGAAGTGATCATTTTCTAAACTGTCCGAATGTTAATGGAATGCTGCTTGTAAGTTCAACATCGTAAACTGAAGGCGGTAACCTTTAATTGTTGTATTAAATAACTAGAAATAAAGTGGGTTTGGTACGATACGATGAAAATGTGTACACTACTAATTTAACGTTTATGTATTTTCTCAGAAGTCAATTATCTTCAAGAAATCGTGTTAGTGTTAAGTCTTGACATTTTTCATTCTGTTTACTGAATTGGTGTGTGATGTAACAATGGGTTGTGGGCCTATTGGTACCGACAGACATGGTTTGACAGCAGAAGTGGTTATGGACTATTTTCGTGGTACTGTATAGAAAATAAATCTGCAGAAGAGAGACGGCAGGAAGACCATTCGATGTTAGTTTTTGCGATAATGAACGCAGTATTCACAATACAGGCACATCATTATCTGATATGCATGTGTAAGAAGACGAAACTCTGAATATGCTTTCTGTACTTACTACAACGCGAAAACAGGTTTAAATGGTCGGAAAAGCCACCCAGTACTTCTGAAACGTGAAAGTGAAATTAATAGCTGTTAATTTCTTTACTTTATGTTAAAAAATTACTTGTATCCTTTCAGAGATTAAAATGGTCCTAAATTAACACCAGATGAAGCAAAAAATAAGAAATACTACTGAAAAAAATTATTACTTTACCTTTGTATCTGGAATTGGAAAAATATAATAAAAATTTGTTTTAGAAATACCTGTCGGGGGGGGGGGGCTGCAGGCCGGCAACCACCTCCCCCCTATTGGAAACGCCACTGAGCATACCCCAAGATTACCAGACGTCGGCGCCTGTGGTATAGTTTTAGTTTAGAGAGGGCCCCAACGTCATTTTTGCCCCGGGGCCCTTGGTGTAGTAGCTACGCCACTGACACTGATTATTAGGCCTAATTGATTTGCGGCTTTTCCTAGAGAGCTTCTTTTCTAAATTTTCATTTCTTTTCGCAAAATATTCCCTACGTACCTGGTGTGTCATATTGTTCGTGAAATTAGTTAAGTAGGGCCGCAGAAATTTTTGCTGTATTAATCTGCTCAGTAGCTCTGCATGCGAATCCTTACCGCACTGCAACGCGGGGTTGCGACTAATATGACGCAGTAACATATGTAAAAGTGTGAACAGTACTTTTGGCGTGTCTATGATTGATTCCAGTGCCTCGTTAGTCACTCTTTCTAGTCTTGCCAGGAACATGACGAATGTAGGTTTGCGGTATCGAAGACCACATCTGTCTTTTCCTTTTATTAAGACCATCATTGGTGACGGAGACTGTACACTGCTGATCTTGTTGACACAATCCTCACAATGTATATTTTCTTCGACGACACGTACCAAATATCCGCAATTCTGTTGGTTTCTCCTCAAGATATTTCAATTTTGCAATCATCCGTGAACTTGATACAGGCAAAGAAACATTCACAGTATTTTCATTTGGTGACATAGATTTTTGCATCCAGTTGAGGTAAGAAAATGGTTACTGCATACCACAGAATGCGCATTGGGCTGCCATAACTTATACTTTGTATCACCTACATAAGAGATAAAAATGAAATATTTAGGCAACAATAAAATAAATTATACCAGCACTGATCACTTAGAAATGCACATACCTTGTCTACTTATTGTTTTCATCCATAGTTGTCTCGTGGATTCAGTACTCGGAAATTCGTGAAAACTAACTCCAGGAGCTTTATTTCGGGAGCCCTGATTGCAAAATGGCACACAACAATATACCATTTTCCACAAACACTTAAACAGTTGTAGATTTTCACGTAAAAACAGTAAGTTACACTCTTTTGGGATGCACAAAGTGCATTACAACGCACTGTAGCAGAACGCACTTCAGTCAAGTCTCGCGCGCGTGTGGTTGTTATGTGGCGCCTCTAGTGGCTGCTGTTTCAACGAGAGCGGCGACAAGAGTTTACTCCTAGTGAGTAGGCTTTGTATTATTTGGAGGCTAAGCTCCGACCTTCAAGCTGACTTACCCAGCCAGTTATAGGGGGACTTACAGTTTAACGTGGGTTCCGAACCACGGTGCTACTTGGTTTAATAATAATACTTATCGGCGACGAACTAGGTTTCCCATGGCTGTAAAGCGCATGCCGGAACCGGTAAGCACACCCAACCATTCTCAACTTGGATCCCACTTTGCTCCACTATGGCACCAACAGCTTGTCTGACATTTGGCTGGGGCACCAACAGCTTGTATGACATTTGGCTGAATAATTGATACACAAGTAAGCTGCGATTGCGCATACCTGCTTAAGGTGGTATTCCTATGCCGCGTTTGACGCATGCGGCTGACGTAGTGCGGCTGCCGCCTAGCTGGCGATTCCTATACAGCGGCAGCCTCACAGTGTTTAGTTGGTCTGCTGCGTCCGTGCCGAAGGGATAAGTGAGCGCAATTTGTCGTTTTATCAGATGTTAGAAGACGTTGAAGAAATTCAGTTTCAGTTATGCGAGGAAAATGCTTAAACACATCCGATTTACCTCAAAAGAACTGAGGAAAGCGTGTGTGAATTTTTCCCCTGCACTGTCAGGCTCATTGTATTACAACCACAAACATTTTCTTTTCTTCCATCCTTCTTGCTGTGGCTGACTCCAAATTCATTTTCATTGATGTCGCATCATACGGGAAACGTGGTGACTGTAGAATGTTTGATAAAAGTAATATGGGGAAGTGGTAAGACGTCTCCTCCGCCTACTACGCTGCCGGATTCGGACATAGTAGTGTCATATGTTTTTGTAGCCGACGAAGTAGTTCGATTATATCCAAACATGATGAGACCTTTCTCTCTTCGAGTTGCTAATACTGAAAAAAAAAAAATAGTGATTTTGAACTACAGTCTTTCACGAGCTCATAGAGTTACTGAAAATGCCTTCGCTTTGTTAAGCCAAGTATTTCGTATATTTTGGACCATTAACAAGGAGTGGCGGTTATGCACATGCTGATGGATTTTTTTGTGCGAGATTCATTTACAGAATACTTAACAGCCGTGCAGGTGCAGGAATAACACCGTGGCAAACTGATCACGTTAACAGTTACAACATACATCAGGTTTTGGTATTCACTTTCCGTACACTTCATTATTATAATAATAACTGAATATTATGTGGGGCAATGCTACTTATTCTTGTTTATTACAATATGCATTGTTTGCCTGACAACTAAGTAATACACATTATGAATAAACAGAAAGTATATAGCAGACCGGCTGGACCGCAGCCGCAGCCGCACGCGGCCGTAGCGTCAGCTGCATGCGACTGGGCTACATGGGACACGGTCCCGTCTAACACCGTCTGTAGCAGTACAGGGCGGCAGTTGCACAACGGCAGCCGCATGCGTCTGACGCTGCATAGGAATCCCACCTTTAAGGAACTCGACAACAGCGCTGCGCATGTGCAGTTCTGTCGGCGACAAACTGACACACACTTAAGTCGCTAATGTATAAAATTCCAAGCTCTTGTTAGTCTCTCTCCTCTCTGTCAACTTCTTCCTCTCTCCTCTGTCAGTTCATGTTCTCCTGCACCTCTCTCCAGGGTGGCCCAGTAAGCGATGCGCAGAAAGAAACGCGTTTTCGCCGTTCTGCGCACGACATTACTCTACGACACCTGGGAGTAAAACAATATACAGTGTTGGTTGCTAACTCGTGTGCATGCGTGTTACAGTTTCTGCTGTATTTGCTTAACCCTATCATTCCCACATAATGAATTCAGATTTGAGAAAATTCAATGTTCTCTGTATTAATACATGAAAATACGTGGTTTAAAATTTTTGATCGAACTAATGTTGTTTATGTCATGTATTTCATGTGCAGCACAGAGGTTTGTACCGAGGTATTTTGTTACTGGGGACGTTATTTTGTTGACAGTTAACACTGTCAGATCAATAATGCTAGTATAATCTTCGCCACAGCACCAAAGACAAGAAATTCAAGAAATGTTTGTATAACTTACGGGACTTAACTACGGGGTCATCAGTCCATAAACTTACAAACTACTTATCAACTAGCTTATCCTAAGGACGGCACAAATATCCATGCCCGAGGGGGGATTCGAACCCCTGTCCGTAGTGGCCGTGCAGACCGTGACTGAAGCGCCTCAGTTCCCTCGGCCGCCGCGGCCGGCAACAAGCAATTCACTGCTGAAATAAAATAACATGAACCAGACTCACGCTCCTAATCACAGCCACGTACAGACGGCAACGTAACACAACCTACAAGTCGGACAGATTAATTAACATATTTTTGCCTCAAAAGTGACTGAACGCCGTAACAAGCGGAAAAATGTTCTAGAAGCACGTTATTCATCAACAACAATGAGACTGCAAGGATTGTTACGGTATACAATACCTTTTAATACGTTTTTGTCGAGGAACAACTCTGGGAATGAAACGATTAAATTGTTCAGTTTTGCTTCATAGTTTGGATGTAAAAAGTTTATAGTGGAACAGTGGCGTAACTAGGACTTGGCTTTGGGGGGGGGGGGGGGAGATAGATCAGCTTGACGAGCTAAATTTTAGTCAGACAGACTACCATCTACCACTCCCGTTGAAGATTAATTCACTCCCATCCAATGAAAGCTTATGGTAAAACACCCCGTTTCCAATCTTTACCTTTACCAGATTGCTGTTATAAAATTTCTTTCTTTCTTTCCTTTTTTTTTGGGGCGGGGGGGGGGGTTCTGGGGGGGGTTCTATCCCCCTCCCCCCGTAGTTACGCCACTGAGTGGAAAGTATATTGATTTCCGAGTGCTTGTCGCGGGTGCTATAATTTCTGCTATAATTCTTTGAAATACTTCTGTTATTATTTATACAATGCCAGGCTGTGTTATTACGGCTTATAATTCCCACAGCCCAAACAGAAAGGGTACTGAAATAAAGATTTCTATCTTTTCTCGAAATGAAACGTTAAAGATAGTGTGACTCTCCAAATGATATAGGAAGGACACTGTAAACGTTGCACATTCTCGAATATGCTCCCGGCATTTCATTGAAACCGATTGTGTAACGGATTTACTGTCGGAGTTGCTTAAATTGACACGAAAAGAAAGTGTTTGAAAAATTCCTGTTCTTTTAAATTCGGCAGTCATATTAAAGACATTGTCGATATGTTTGTGATCTGATATGTTACTGATACGTATCGCCTAAATCTATATCTATAAATGTGAATGTCTGTTCGGTGTACATTTATCACTCTGAACCACAAGACATAAAGAGTTAAAAATTTGTACAGTTACTAATGTCTACCCGGGGAAGGCTTTAGGCAGGGTTATATAGCGATCGGTTAATGTGAATGTCTGTTCGGTTTACATTTATCATTCTGAACCACAAGACATAAAGAGTTAAAAATTTGTACAGTTACTAATGTCTACCCGGGGAAGGCTTTAGGCAGGGTTTTATAGCGATCGGTTATATATATATATATTATTAATGTGAATGTCTGTTCTGTGTACGCTTATCACGTCCGAACGACAAGACGCAGAGACTTAAATATTTGTACAGTTACTAATTTTACCTGAGGAAGGTATTAGGCACGTTTTTATAGCGACCTGATAGATATTTACTAATCTGAAGAATATAGCGCGAAATGTGACAATAATTACTCTTTGAAAATTATATTTACTCTTTGAAAATGGTTTTATTGGTTGCATTGTTGTTTGAGGGTTGATAATGATAAAAGGGTGCAGTATATTGGGATTGAAAGTTATCAGTGTATATAAAATTCTACGTGTGTTAATATTTCGCTCTGCAGCGAAAACTACAGAACGCATACGAATGGTCTGTGTGTAATTGTTTTGTCCGAAGTCTCCCGCTGTACACCATAGCAGTTCCATGCCGATAGCTATAAGGAGGTGGAAGATATGGTGGTACCGATAGCTATAAGGGGGTAGAAGATATGGTGGTTAAAAGTCGTCAAATTATAAAAAAAAATTCGGACTGAAGGCCAGCGATGACGTTTGCGACTCTATAGCAAGGAGGTTACATACAGTGAAACGTGATGCCACACGCTATATCTTTGGTCTATGCGTGCTACAATGTCTTCAGCTCTTTCTCTGTAAGGATAAGCATACGAATAAGGAAATATAAGAATAAATAAATAAAGCGGTAAAAAACAAATTTCTTTTAATACATCTCTTAAAAAGTCGATTTGACGTTTCGCGCATTACATCAAGTGATCGATCTGTGATATTATTACAATCATTATTGTTGAATTTCGTGAATGGATTCTTCGAAACTAGTCCAGTTTTACTTGTGATTTCTTATATATTCTCTGAAAAATGTAACATGTTTTTAGAAAAAAGGACAGAGAGAGAGAGAGAGAGAGAGAGAGAGAGAGAGAGAGAGAGAGAGAGAGAGAGAGAGAGAGAGAGTGGATAGGAAAAGTACTAACTCAAGGTTCGAATAAATAAATAAATACCCGGGCAACGCCGGGTTTTCAGCTAGTATTAAATAAAAAGGAGGAAGGTGCTCGAAAACTAAAATTTATAGGCAAATCAAAATTATACTGAACGTAACTTGTTTATTCAAATCGAACGCAAGCAAAATGGGGAACCAATTTTGTTAATACAATAAAAATGCATCTCCCTACATGAGCTAATACTGACGATTCCCAGCATTGAATTTAACATAAATTGCACATAACTTAACGCTACTGGGGGGAGTATTTACAAACAACAATCCCTCGCTCACATACACGCAATACAACAGCAAAATTCACCAAAATCAGCGTGCTGAAACGAGGCAGAAGCAGGCGCCGCTATCGTAGGCGAAATTCAGCAAACCCGGAGGTACCACACAACACATTATACAATAAAACTGCGAAGATGGCTCTGGTCTGTCGTGCCTGATTTGAGATGGTACGTGAGTATAGCAAAGTTAAGTTGCATTTATATTAGACCGCGGGAACACACGCTAACGGCGACACATGGATACGTTACATGATCGCACTCCACTGAAAGGGAAGTCGTTAATATTCGGATTCATTACACAAAGTCACGGCGGACACTTAAGTTGCAATCTGAGAGTAAACAATCTAGGCACTGGTTTTCTTAGAAATGGAGAGAATTCAGGTGACTAGCTGCAAACCCCTGAAGTTAGAGTTCGGACCCACGTGATTCCGAAAACCGATAAAAATGTATAAATTCAATTTCCGAAAAATAAAGATAATTAACTACGGCATGCAACCCCTAGAACTGCGTAGAATTTCATAACGAATCTACTGAAATGCAGCAACATGCGATAGGAAGCGTTCAAAGAGACGGAAAAAGTCCAATCTTAAAACCCGAAAAATTGAAATAATTACAAAGTCGGAAAAATAAAAATGAAAACTACGGCATGCAACCCATATAAATGTTTAGAATTTAATAAGCAAGTTATTAAAGGAGGTTGTACAAGGCTCGGAGAGAATTACTAACAAAGACTGAGTGCATACTACCAGTTTAGAGAAGAAACAGCAAAATTAAAATAAAAAAAAATAAAAATAAAAAAAATAAATAAAATAAAATAAAATTTAAAAAAAAATGTGGGGAGAGAAGATCGCGAAATGTTTGTGGAAATCAGAAGGATACATGGACATGGACCGTTACTTGCTAACACGCGAGCGGAGCCGTGAGTGTAAGCTAGTCTACTATAGAATTTGACCCAGCACTCTCAACTGCAATAATTTACAGCAGAATAGCGCTTTGTATTTCAGGTAGGAACAATGTCTTCCGTCAAAAAGTCAGAATAAATGCACATTCCGTGCCACAGCGGA
This sequence comes from Locusta migratoria, assembly GCA_026315105.1. Taxonomy (NCBI): domain Eukaryota; kingdom Metazoa; phylum Arthropoda; class Insecta; order Orthoptera; family Acrididae; genus Locusta; species Locusta migratoria. The sequence continues at coordinate 805,820,818 of CM048744.1, read as the reverse complement.
CTAAGCCTGTGCAGGCCGCTTGGGAGCGCGCAGTCCCACAGTGACGTCACAGCGCTAGCCAATGGCAGAGCAGAGCGCTTACTGCCCAACTTTATATTTATTAAGCTTGCCTCTCTCGGCACCTCTCCACTCCCTCTCCCCATCTACTCGTCCTGTCTTTGAACTCCACCTCCTGTTCATTCACTCCGCTCCAATTTCTTTTCTCTTTTGTTTCTCTTCCGCCTTCTGCCGCTTGCTTACGGTCGGCGTGGTTGATTAACGAATTGCGGTGGTTAATTTTAATGGGTGGGCGAATGCTCGTCCTGTGTCATCTCCCTTCCTGCCATTCGCTGTGAACAATCATATACCGGTCAACTTCCGTGATGGACAGTGAATCGGCGTACAATTCATTGCAGGATACTATCTTGACACCGTATTATAAAAACCTTCTCTACAAAAACATGCATAAGTAACAGTAATTGTCATGACATCGAAGATTCTGAAGAAGATCCTGATAGATCGAAACATGTAAATGCAAGAAAAAAAAGTTACATCTGTTGACTGATAATCAGATAATAATAAATACATACGGAAGCCATCATTTATCGTAATTAGTAAAACTGTGTAACTATTGTAATGTTTACTTGATTCTTAAGTAATTACATTCTACCAAGCCGGCCGCGGTGGCCGAGGGGACTGAGGCGCTTCAGTCACGGTCTGCACGGCCACTACGGTCGGGGGTTCGAATCCCCCCTCTGGCATGGATATTTGTGCCTTCCTTAGTTGTAGCTAGTTCATAAGTAGTTTGTAAGTTTAGGGACTGATGACCCCGTAGTTACGTCCCATAAGCTCTACAAACATTTGAACATTTGAACATTCTACCACTTTCAAACATAATACTCAGCTTTACAACATTACGATGTATGGGAGTTCTGCTCGCTGCAACATTATTCGCCTGGGGCGTCGTGGTAGAAATAAATACTCATAGGTACAATTTATCACTTCTTCTTTAATTTGAATCAACTTCTTCTCCACCAAAACATTACAACTTAACAACGTACGCAATGGAACAGAACTTGGGTGACAGTACTTCCATTTTAAAACAACAGACTGACATTGCTTCCAGAGCACTCGACAAACGACTAGAACTCCCCCACGCAAGGCGGTGAGGCAAATATATAACATCGACAATAATGACATTACATTACACATTGTTCATAACAATTGAATATACTAATTTACAATTACCGAACACAACAGAAAAACATTTCATGTACACAAAAATAATCACAATATAAAATGAAAACTATATATACAATAATTTTAGATGGCACATATCTTTTTAAGTTTTAATCACGCTACTTTTTGTTTGACAACAAACCAAAATGTTAAATGTCAATTAATTAGTTAACGAGTACATCATACATGTTTCTAACATATATTGAATTATCAAATATCTTGGCAATTCTCAAAATATACTCCAAATCTCACGTCAGTCACTATATACAAAGAATTTACTATCTTCAAATCCGAAAATTACATTAATTAACACAATTAGCTGGTCTACGCAACTTGTTTATGAACCTGACATATATACAATGCTATTTATTTTCATGTTTCTTTGTTTTACAAAAGTTTTTAAAATTCGTCTGTCTATTTATTGAAATAACATACAATGACAAAACTATTGTTTATAGTCTTATACAAATCTCTTAATTAATGAAATCTATCACTTGTTTTAATCACAGTATCACCGAGACACTGTCCTACACTGATTCCTAGGATGGCTATTTCGTTTATAACTTCACACGCAACATATATCACTACTGAACCACACGATTCCGGGTCCGACGCAGACGGTATCGTACGATAACATTGAGATGACAGGGCCAGCGGTATCATTACACTATTTAAGGCGCCCTCTGCCATACACCCTGCAAAATATTATGTAGATAATAATTTTCCTCTCGCTTTGATGGTCAAAATAGCAAACTTTCTTCAAGATCGATCTAAAACTGTAGATTGGCGTTTAAAATTCAAACATTTACGAAACATGGTTGCTTGGTTGTTGTTTAAAACAGATCGTCGGATGCTCTGGTTAGAACTCGTACTTTTGTATTTATTGGTAATGTTGTTCCGTTATCGACTTCCAGTCCACCGGAAGGGGGGAGTGGGGGGACAGGAGTGTGGATAGGAAAGGAGGGGAAGGGAAGGGAAATGCCGTCTACGGAGGAAAGAAGGAAGAAAGACTGCATTAACTCGTGGCCCCGTGCTCGCCAATCAAAGAAGAAAGAACCGTTAGCCCCCTCGGGGGGGGGGAGGGGTACGTTAATTTTTCTCAATAATACTCCTCACATAATGATGGAAGGACGACGGTATATGATTGAGAACCTAGTCGCTGTTTGTACAACTGCCAGATCAAGAAAATGTTTTAATTTATGACGGTAATCTCTCATACGGCATTCCCACATACCACTAAATGTATCTGAAAAATTATACCATTGTATGACATATCGTTCAGCAGATATGGCGTCAGAAACACTGAGATCTGTGGAAGGAAAGAGGAAGATTCGGGTTTAACATAACGGCGACATTTTGGTCATTACAGAACAAGCATATAGCTCGTATCAGGGATAGTAAAGGAAATGTGCCGTGCCGTTTGAAATGAACCATCCCGGCAGCTGTCTGGCGTGATTTATTAAAGTCACGTAAACCCAAAGCAGTGTGGCTGGAAGGGGAATTTGAGCTATCGATCTCCCAAATGTGAGTCCTTTGTGCAGCCACTGCGCCACATCGCTTGATGAGTTACGTGGAAAAACTGCCGCAGCATCACGTTTCAGTTTACTTCTTCTTTGGTAGTGTGACTCGCACAGCGGTGGTGTGACAGACTATGAATCTGAAGGCAGCGACTTCGATCCCCGCCGGTCCTAGGACTTTTATCTGTCATTTCCCACTTCTTTCATCTCTGGCAGTTTTGATTATGTGAAAAATATCCAATAGCACCGTGGTTCGGAACCCACGTTAAACTGTAGGTGTCCCTATAACTGGCTGGGTAAATCAGTTCGAAGGTCGGAAGAAGGCACCGGTATACCACCTCCAAACAGGACCATGCCTAGTAAAGCAATGTGGTATTCAAACCTATGTTCGGATTGCTGACTGCTTTACCTTACCTTTTTTTTTTTTACGGTAAAATATCCTAACTGCGGCCTACTGGGGTAAATTCGGCCACTGGCCTGTCACATCAGGTTTTTGCTTCCGCTATCTGGTGGACCAATCATTGAACTACTTCGACGGCTGTTATGTGTAGTCGATAGACGTCTCTGACAACCTTATTATCTTACTCAACTTTCCGCGCGAAAAATATCTTACAGTGCTTGCTGATTTTTAGTTCGTGTAAAATAGCGTCATTCTCTTTGCCCTCTAATACGATGTGTGAGCACCTATGAGAGCCGGTACAGTTGCACACTTGCGTGCCAAGTACACTACGAGGTTAGCGATCAGCTCATGACGGATATTTGGCCATTCTTCCATGAGTGCGATATGCAGCTCTGCAACCATTATGATAGGTGTTATTCTGGCTGCAAAACGACAAGTACAGCCCAGACATGCTCCATCGGGCTTACGTCTGTTGAACAAGCTGGCTATTCCATTCGTTCAAGTCCCTCATCTTCAAGCATGTTTTCCACCTGTGCATCTCTGTGGGAACGACCGTTATCGTCCACCAGAAGGGATCCATCTTCTATGGCACCTGCGTAGGGTACAACGAAAGGTCAATGGATCTTGTACCTACGCCTCTGAGCGGTCAAAGCGCCGTTCTGAATTACATACATCCGTACGACCACCAGTACAGACTCCTGCCCACACCATTCCTCCTCCATCGTAATATGGTAATGTTCTCTCGTAATGAGAGGACGCCTGTTGTTCGGCTGAACACAAAATCTTGACTCATCTGCGAACAGAACCCGACGCAATTTGTTATCACTCCAATCCTGACGTTCTTCCACCAAGTTTTAGCGGACTAAACGGTGTCATGGTTTTAAATGTCACACACCATAGGCCTCCTTGCGTAGAGGTCATATTACCGACTGCGATTTCGGACTGTTTGTGTTGATATTGCGCGTCCTGTTGCTACCTGGAGGATGCCTTGCAACAGAGTTGCATTCATTCTCTTATCTAGATGGGCTTTCAACTGGTGACAGCGGTCATCTCTTGCTGATGTTACCAGTGGACGACATGGGCTTTGCCTTCTTTTAACGGTCACGGTTGTCTATTGTACTACTTGCTCACTACATTATCTGAATTGAATTGCCTGTGTAATTTGTTTGGTAAACACAAATTAACACCAACCCCCTCTGCAATAAATTTCTGTTATTACCACTCTCGGTTGCCATAATGTTGTTGTCCCCACTCCGAAGAACCGACAAAAAGGTGTAGAACCATTTTACTAGACATCTCTACTGATTCCCTAATAGTTTTGACAAGTGCAATTTGGCAATGGAGGAAATCTGGTAGGCGACTATCTTAGGCAAGTTCAAGTAGATGCAGTTTTGGGTGATAATTCAGAATATACGTGCATGGACAACTGTTTTAAAATCATCAACAGATTAACACAGGTAACACACTGGACTCGCTTTTGGGAGTACTGTGAGATTACCGCCCAATAGAAATACTGGTAATTAATAGCATTTGATAATTAAACAGTATGAAGTTCACTGCAAACATTAACCATGCCAATGCACTAAATGTTACACAATTTTATTAATTATGGTAGCAATGTATGTACACAGTTGGGTGACAACATTTATAGTTAGGCCACAGGTAGAAATTCTCCACGTTGAGATTTGCTGTGTACTTGTAGCTGATGGGAGGCCAGCGAGCAGGCCAATGTTGGTGGCTTGTTCCAACTTAGGATTTTACAGTTCGTTTCCGGTGAGGGGAGAGAGGGACAATGGCGAGTGCCAGGCACAGTGCAGTGCACAAATATTGTAATACTACTGGCATTTGAAGTAATACGATGCAGTTAGGAACCTTTAAGGCCCTCATTACAAAACAGCCTGTTGATAAATAAACAATACATTAGCTGATATAGTCACATCTAACGTAATATGTTTAATTGACAATGAAAAGTAATAAATTACCAACGAAGACAAGACAGTTACACAACTAGCATGGCAATGTTTGTTTATAAAAATAATATTTTAACTATTTCTCATTTTATTTTCAATTAATCTTTTGTATTTTATCTTGAAGTATTCAGTTAAATCACTTATCTGTGGTATAAGAAATTGCACAATTATGATAAACAGTACAAAGGATGTTTATATTAATATAAAAACGTAAGAAAATATTTGTTTAATGTGTAGTGTAATTATTTTGATTTTAAGTAAAGTTTTAGAAATGTATTGGCTGAGCGCTGTACGTTGGCAAATCGGTTACAACAGCTTACATGGGGAAGTTGATGATGTAGGGAAAAAAAACCCGGCAGTTGAGTTTTGGCGCGCGCGTGTGCGAGGGCAGGAAGTGAGGACTCCAGAGAGCACGTGGTGTGGCTGGCCTGGCGGCGTCGCTCGGCCTCAGTCGGCAAGTGGATCTCGAGGTGGTGACTTGAGATTTGTCTGTGGCAATAGCCACGTGTGGTTGCTCGTCGTAGACTGCACCAAGTTAAATCGAGTGCTACTGTGTGTTTGTGAATATTTAGCCGGTGGAACAAGGTGTGCATCGCATTGAATTAAAGTGACTGTGATTTGTTAATGTAACACGTGTCGTCGCATAGGCATGAACATAAACGGTGTTTGAGACAGCCACGTGGTGTGAAAACAATTCGCGACAAATATTCATTTTGTCTGGGGGCTCACGAGCTATAACTTCATTTGGTAAATTTACCGACGTACAGATGCGACAGCCACAGGGATCAAAGATTGTAAAATAAACAACATAAAGTGAACTTTCACGTGTTTTCAAAAATAGTAGTTAGTACACCCTTTTCTCTCATGAACTTGAATTTATTGTGAATTTGTTTTGTTAATCATATGCAGGGAAGGAAAGCTGCGAACGTGTGATATCATCCCCTAGAAAACGAGTCAAACAGTCGCAATAACAGTTCCAGTGTTTTTGCATGTTTAGGAATTTGGTTCGCAGCTGGTGGTTGTGAGTTTCAAAAATTAATCTTTCCCTATTTTAAACTCTCACCCCGACCTTCACGCTCGCATTTGGGGGCTCGTCCGGGATCAGTTCACGTTGGACTTGCTCGGACGGAGAGATTAGGGTGTGTATAGGACAGTGAACAGTTACGAACAGTTGCAAACAAGTGCGCGGACGCGACGGACAATTTCAAGTGTGTGTGGCGGCTGGCAGCAGAGAGCGGGATACGTTCACGTTGGACTTGCTCGGACGGAGAGATTAGGGTGTGTATAGGACAGTGAACAGTTACGAACAGTTGCAAGCAGATACGCAATCACGTCGCGCGGTTAACGACGGCTTGTGACGCAGAGTTCGGGCGCGGGCATCCGTAACCGGCGATCGACGGCCCATCGGACCGGCAGCAGTGAGCGGTGGCGCGTGGGTTCAACGCACTCAAATTTCATCTTCTGCAACGGACGGCAGTGATCGTGGGGACTTCGCAAGTCGCCAACGGAGCGTCGGGGCCCAGCAGCTTCGATTCTACAAAGGATAAGGGATGCAGTGAGGACATATTCCAGCCACAGCTTCTACAACAGACGGCAGCGAGCGTTGGGGACGTCGCAGCTCGTTGCAACAACTTCTAGATTAAAAGATAAGTAAAGCAGCTGGCGCTATAAATTATTGTGTGTTAATCAAGCTTTCTTGTGATACCGATAATGGATAGTGTTTTTAAGAGGTCGCCAAGCGACGTAGAGTCAGAGAGTAGCATACCAGAAAGTCCAGAGAGGGTAAATACTGGGGGAATGTTGTTGACACCGGAGATATTAGCAGCCATGTTAGCAAGTTTTAGCTCAAATTTAGAATCAAAAATAGAAAATTCAAACTCAAATTTAAAATCAGAAATAGAAAATTCAAACTCAAATTTAAAATCAGAAATACAAAATTCAAACTCAAATTTAAAATCAGAAATAGAAACTGTAAAATCAGAATTGAAAGCAGACTTTAAGGCAGACATTGGGGCACTACAAAATTCAATGTGTGCATTAAAGGCAAAAATAATCACAGACATTGACAAAAAGATAGGAAGTCTAACAGAACGGTTTGATAATAGGGAAAAGGAGATACATGTCAGAATTGGTGCTATTGAGACTGAGGTAGGAGACAAGTTAGTTGCTGTGAAACAAATATGTGATCACAGGATTGAGGGCACTATGCAGGCGTTGGCTGAGGTTGACAAGAGGATGGTGGCAGGTATTGAGGAAACAAAAACTTTGTTGTCAGGAAAATTAGAGAATACAGAATGTAACTTTAGGAAAAAGATAGAACAAGTAGTGACAGTAAACAATACTGAGATTGAGAAGGTGAACACTAGAATAAATAATCTAGAATTGGGTACTGCATCAGGAAACACTAATTGGTCCATGGTGCAGACACCTAATGGCAAAAAGTTTTCAGGAGTGGGAAATTATCATCCAGTAGATTTTTTGGCTGCATGCAAGGATCAATTTGTGCCTGGTATGTCAGACCAGTGTAAGGTGAAGTTAGCAAAGAGAATGCTTGACTGTTCTGCTCAAACTTGGGCAAATCAGTGTGCTGATAAATTGGTTACTTTTGAGGCGTTTGAAAAATTGTTTTTAAATAAGTATTGGGGGGAGGCCAAGCAAGCTAAGATACAAAATGAATTCTTGAATGGGCCAAACTATGTGAAAGGGAGACAGAGCATGAAGGAATTTTGTCAGGAGGAACTTGAGAAACTAGTGCATTTAGATACACCTTTGAGTCTTTTAGCAGTAATTTCCACTTTGTGTAGGAGGTTACCTGCAGATTTGCATTGGCAGTTAATTCACCATCCCACAGATTCCGCTGAGAATTTCATTGAATTTGTAGAAAAGATAGACCAGGTTTAGTTATGGAACGACAGCTCAGGGGAACACAGCATGTGAACCACAATGAAAACAGAGGCAGTAGAAATGGGGGTCACAACCAGGGAAACCACAATAGAGAGAGGAATTTAAATGAAAATTGGAGAGGTAACAATAACAGAGGAGACAACTGGGATAATAGAAGCCAGAGGGAAACATGGGAAAATGATTGGAGAAATCAAAGGCAGGAAGGTGGAAATAGGAATGGGGATAACAGTAGGAGAGAAAATCAGAGACAGAATCAGGGAAACTAAAATTTGTTCCAAATGAGGTCCGTTTTGGGACAAGGAACTATTCTAATAATAGGACCATAAGATGGGATAACAGGGGATCTAATAACCATAATTACAGTAGGAATAAGGATGGGGAGAGAAGGGAGGAAAAACTAATCAGGGAAACTAAGATTTGTTCCAAATGAGGTCCGTTTTGGGACAAGGAACTATTCTAATAATAGGACCATAAGATGGGATAACAGGGGATCTAATAACCATAATTACAGTAGGAATAAGGATGGGGAGAGAAGGGAGGAAAAACTATGTCACATGGACAGAGATGATGACAGGAAAGAGGAAGTAGGAGTTCACAAGGGCAAGGATAAAGAAAAGAGGGAAGAAAACATAAATAGAGTAAACAAGGAAAGGGAGAAAAGAGAGGAAAGTATGTGTCAGATAGATGCTGTTATAGGTAGTGAGGAAATTTTTGGGGATTGGTTTTTGCAACATGACAAGAGAAATGCAAACAGGAGGAGGAATGATAGAAACAAGGACAATAAAGGAGAGTATGATGTGGGAAGTTTATTTGATAACAACATTAAAGAGGATAAAAACAGTGTTGGATTAGCCATAATTTTGGATAGGTCAAAGGCACAAGTGTTGACTGAATGTGAAAGTATGAATGTAAATATTGATGATACTCTAGCCAGCATAGATGTTGTGGAATGTATGAATGAGAGTGAATGTTTTTCTAAATTAAATGTAAATAAATGTGGTCCAGTAGAGACAATAAATGACAATGGACCTACTGTAAATGAAGGCCAAGTTGACAGTGTAGATGCACAAACCAAAAATTTAATTGGGAAAATAAACTGGATTAGGAAGTGGGCACCAGATGATTGGCTACTGCACAAATATGATTACTTGGACAGGCTAGGCAAACAATATAATAGGGACCAGACTTATTACAATGTGATGAAAGAGTTTGTGAATGGGGACAATGAGTATGATCAATTAAGGGTATTAGGCATGTGTACCTTAGATCATGATGAGATAAGTGTGGTACATGAACTTATACAGGAGGGGTCAGGTGATAAGGAGAATAAGATACAATCATCTGTCATTTATAATAATGAACAATATACATGTATGGATGAAGATAGGTTGAATGTAGGTTGGATTAACAAAGAAGTGCATAACTATGGGACTGATGATAGGATTAGGTTTTTAAAATATTTAAAAACAGTAGAGCCAGTGGCATGGGAAAAAGAAAATTATGCTTTTGCAAGAAAAATAGGAGTGTTAAATGCAGGGAACTCAGAATTTGAAATAATCATTGAGGAGGAGCTGTTTATTCAACATTTATTGGTGATGAAAGGTCTATGTTTAAATCTAGTGTTAGGAAGTGATTTTCTGTGCAAATATGAAGCTCAGTTGGAATATAAGGATAAAGTGCTAGAATTAAGTCTGGAGGGATGCATGAAGAGGGTGAAATTCAAAAATGTTGTAAATGATAAAGATTTAATGGCATGTTTACACAAGTAACTGCCATAAACCAGTGTAAATCATGAAGTATGAGATTCAATGCATTGTAGATAGTAGGTTAAGAATTTGTGTATATTTATTCTGCGGTCTGTGTTAGTATCTACTTGTGTGTTTAGATTTAAGCATTGGGGTCAAGTTTACAAGTAATCTTTGTAAATGTTTTTCTTTTGTTGTTTGTGTTAAAACATGTGCTTGTATCAGATTTGCAGTTCAACAGTGGTACATGAGGTAAATATGTATGTATGTATGCCAACACCAAAGGATATAGGAAGTGGGAGTGTACTGTTTATGTGTGTGTATATGTGAGCAGGGCTGGATATGTGGTGTGAGTTGTGGGGTGACTCGGAGAACGAGAAAGTGGTGGACATTGATGCATGCAGTGGGGTCTGTGGCTTAGATAAATTGTGATGAAAATGTCAGCTGACAGGGTTGCATATGTGGGTGTGACTGACCATATGGGTCAGAAGTGAGGAATGTATGTTTTATTGTGGCTGTTTTGGCTAAAGTTGGGTTGGATTGAGAAATGTTTCAATGAAAGACAGTGTTTGCCCTTTAATGTCTGTATCTTTGAGTGTTTGGTAGGTAATGTGTCTAATAGGGAATGCTCTGTATTGTTATATTAAACTGATTCTGATAACACATTTTGTTTTCTTTAATGGTGCTCAACTGTTGACTGAACAATTTCTGCAACAACAGTTGACGAGAACTATTTTTCTGTCTAGTATGAGTATCAATAGGGTTTGGTGATATTTTATTTAAAAATTTAGATGTTTTGTGATAAACTAATTTTGAGATTAGACTTTAACCTTAGATATTTTATTGTGGGGAGTACTTGTGGAAAGCACATGAGGCTGATGACGGAGATGCAAATTTAACCTCACACCAGTAGAAATAATTTCTTTTGGCGCGAGGGGTAGGATTTGTATTTATGTTTGTAGGTGTCATTATGATAGAAGAGAAAATTCTCTATGATAACATTCTTTTGGTAGTATTATTTGAGCTTTAAGATATATTTTTGACACAGGCAGGTTGTTGATTTATATTTGATGGAGTACTACTCCAAGTAAGCCACATATTCTCTTGTCTGTTTCATCTGAAGCTATGGCTGATGAGAGTGCAGGCATGGTGGTTTGGGTTAATCTGATAATGACTAACACAAGCCACTTTCAGTTCTTAATTCTGTTGATTTACATGTTACTGAACATGTCTCAATGCTTAGTTTCAATTGCACCAAGTCTGGATGGCAGGGGGGTGGGATACAAATCCAACCGAATCCTGGTGTCCAGACAAACTTTTGTCTATGTTGACTCATGAGTGCCTTCTGCTTTTCCTGTGCCATGTAGGGTGCATATGACGTGTGTCAACAAGAACGCTTGATCCAGTGCCATGAATCTAAGCTGCAACAGCATGTTGGTTGAAATGTCGGAGACATAGGACCGTACACCATGGACCAGAGTTGCTGCAACGATGACTCTGGGGTTCTCAGTGTCAAAGTGGTGAGAGATTTCCTTCAAACAAATGAAGTGTACACCGTCAAAAGTTTTTATAGTGACAATTCTAGTTTTTCCATGTAGGACAAGGTTCTCTAAAGACTAAAGTTTAATAATATTATAAATTTGGTGCCAATTCTGTATATAAACAACAGGCACACTTAAAATTCATGGATGTAATTAGTTATAAGGATCCTTTTCTTAAAAATATGCACACACTATAAGTGGTCTTAATGGTACAAATATTGGGAAATTATCTCACTGCCCTGTTTATTTTTTATTTATCTATTTATTTATTTTTGCATTAGTTGAGGTCATAATTGGCATAGTGTTTGAGCCAATCCGATTCAATAATTTTGTAATTTAAAAATTTTGTTCATTTGAATGTATTAATTTTGGTGCTACTTGCGCCATCCTGCACATGGTTTGGATGCCGCAAGTGGGGGTATTGTGAGATTACCGCCCAATAGAAATACTGGTAATTAATAGCATTTGATAATTAAACAGTATGAAGTTCACTGCAAACATTGACCATGCCAATGCACTAAATGTTACACAATTTTAATCTTATTAATTATGGTAGCAATGTATGTACACAGTTGGGTGACAACATTTATAGTTAGGCCACAGGTAGAAATTCTCCACGTTGAGATTTGCTGTGTACTTGTAGCTGATGGGAGGCCAGCGAGCAGGCCAATGTTGGTGGCTTGTTCCAACTTAGGATTTTACAGTTCGTTTCCGGTGAGGGGAGAGAGGGACAATGGCGAGTGCCAGGCACAGTGCAGTGCACAAATATTGTAATACTACTGGCATTTGAAGTAATACGATGCAGTTAGGAACCTTTAAGGCCCTCATTACAAAACAGCCTGTTGATAAATAAACAATACATTAGCTGATATAGTCACATCTAACGTAATATGTTTAATTGACAATGAAAAGTAATAAATTACCAACGAAGACAAGACAGTTACACAACTAGCATGGCAATGTTTGTTTATAAAAATAATATTTTAACTATTTCTCATTTTATTTTCAATTAATCTTTTGTATTTTATCTTGAAGTATTCAGTTAAATCACTTATCTGTGGTATAAGAAATTGCACAATTATGATAAACAGTACAAAGGATGTTTATATTAATATAAAAACGTAAGAAAATATTTGTTTAATGTGTAGTGTAATTATTTTGATTTTAAGTAAAGTTTTAGAAATGTATTGGCTGAGCGCTGTACGTTGGCAAATCGGTTACAACAGCTTACATGGGGAAGTTGATGATGTAGGGAAAAAAAACCCGGCAGTTGAGTTTTGGCGCGCGCGTGTGCGAGGGCAGGAAGTGAGGACTCCAGAGAGCACGTGGTGTGGCTGGCCTGGCGGCGTCGCTCGGCCTCAGTCGGCAAGTGGATCTCGAGGTGGTGACTTGAGATTTGTCTGTGGCAATAGCCACGTGTGGTTGCTCGTCGTAGACTGCACCAAGTTAAATCGAGTGCTACTGTGTGTTTGTGAATATTTAGCCGGTGGAACAAGGTGTGCATCGCATTGAATTAAAGTGACTGTGATTTGTTAATGTAACACGTGTCGTCGCATAGGCATGAACATAAACGGTGTTTGAGACAGCCACGTGGTGTGAAAACAATTCGCGACAAATATTCATTTTGTCTGGGGGCTCACGAGCTATAACTTCATTTGGTAAATTTACCGACGTACAGATGCGACAGCCACAGGGATCAAAGATTGTAAAATAAACAACATAAAGTGAACTTTCACGTGTTTTCAAAAATAGTAGTTAGTACACCCTTTTCTCTCATGAACTTGAATTTATTGTGAATTTGTTTTGTTAATCATATGCAGGGAAGGAAAGCTGCGAACGTGTGATATCATCCCCTAGAAAACGAGTCAAACAGTCACAATAACAGTTCCAGTGTTTTTGCATGTTTAGGAATTTGGTTCGCAGCTGGTGGTTGTGAGTTTCAAAAATTAATCTTTCCCTATTTTAAACTCTCACCCCGACCTTCACGCTCGCAGTACTGTACGTTTATTTTAGGTTAACAGTCATCCCTTTTCAGTAATTAACTATTATTGTTCTTGAGAAAAGAGTACTTTTCGGTGAAATATGTTAATACCTTTATCTCTATGCAGAAATGTTTGTTGTATTATCTATTGGCGATGTGAAGGAGATAGTCTTTTACTGCTATCTGTCTACTGTTTTCTTCTTCTACGTGTTCGGGTCCAATGGACCGCACGTTTCCGTCTCCATTGCTGCTGTGGGCCACCTGTCCGCATCTACTGCTGCTTGCTTCAGGTCTTCACGGGGGCCATCCCTCCAACGCTTGCTTGGTTTTCCTGGGGGTCTCCTTCCTCACGAATGAAATCCAGGAGCTTCTGAGGCCATTTGCCATCTTTCATCGAGGCCACATGACCGGCTTACTGCATACACTTGGCTTTATGGTTTCTGCTCTGCTGAGCTGCTGATGTAATTCCTGAAGGTCTTGGTTGTGCCTGATCCTCCATTCCCCTGTGTCTGCATCCAAAACCGAACCATAGATCTTCCGAAGAAGTTTATTCTCAAGGAGATGGTGAAAGTCGCGTTTTAGGGTACTCCATGTCTCACAGCCACATAGAACAACAGACAGGATCAGGGTTTTATGCAGTCGGATCGTGAACTGTCTGGAGAGACATCTGGACCGAAGCTGTTGCGCCAGGATGTGGTAAGATCGGTTTCTCGGTTTTCGGTTTAAACTTTTGCATTAATCTCCGCTTCACAAGACGAGTTGTCTGTCAAAAGTACCCCCAGGTATTTAAATTCACGCACTCTCTTGTAGGACATGTCTACCACCTGCAGCGATTGTAGATGTCTAGCAGTCTGCCCTCGCGACATAACAAGGTAATCTGTGAGTGCAGGTTGGACAAGAGGCCATGCTTTCAATACTACAAGTAACCCTCGGAACAATGCTGTTAAAACTAGCCGACATCAACGGCATAGAAACGGTATAAGATTTGGAAGGTCCGAGTTCGATCAGATTCCTCGACAGAAATTGCACTGTTTTTCCTAATTGCTCACGTAGCACAACCGCGACTCTCTTTTATTAACGCCGACTGAAGGAGATGTATGTTCTGTGTTTTTTTATTTTGTGGTTTAATTTCCTTCGGGCTCATATTTGTAACTGACTTACGTGCTAAGTGCTCGGCCTACGCGTATATCACGACCGCCAAAGACAAAGGTTTTGTCGAAAGTTGATATTTTCAGCCAGTCATTCTGTTTCCGGTCATTCACATTTAGAATTTTCATGAATTCCCTAAAACCCCCCAGACAAATACCGGGATAGTCCCTTTGAAAGTACAGGGCCGATTTCCTTGCACATCCTTGCCCAAAAATCAAAGCGTGAGCTCTGTAAAGACAACGCGGTCGTTAAACCAAAATCTTTCTTCTCGTTCATTTCTCTAGCTCATTCTTTTTGTATGTTTCTCACCATGCATCTTGAATTCATAAGGGTGTTTTTCAGGTTTATTGGCAATTTTCAGAGATCAGGGGAAATGCAACGCTAGTACTCCTTTTAAATAGATCAGCAGTCACTTGTATTAACGCAGTCCTCCTAAGCTATAAAAAAACAGACAGCGGTTATTAGAGTCGACGGGCGAGTAAGGGACACAGAGATTCGGAAGGCAGTAAGACAGGGTTGTAGCCTTTCCCCGATGTTGTTCAATCTGTACACTGAGCAGGCAGTGAAGGAATGGAAGGAGAAATTTGGAGATGGCTTTAAAGTGCAGGGAGAAGAAATAAAAACATTGCGGTTTGCTGATGACATAGTTATTCTGTCAGAGACCGCAAAAGATCTGGTTCAAATGTTTGCATAGCTTATGGGACTTGACTACGGGGTCATCAGTCCCTAAACTTACAAATTACTTGTGAACTAACTAATACTAAGCACGGCCGGCACAAATATCCATGCCCGAGGGGGGTTTCGAAACCCCGACCGTAGTGGCCGTGCAGACCGTGACTGGAGCGTCTCAGTCCCCTCGGCCACCGTGGCCGGAAAAGATCTGGAAGAGCACCTGAATGAGATGAACAGTATCTTGAAAGGAAGATATAAGATGAAAATTAACAAGAGTAAAACGAAGGCAATGGAATGCAATGTCAGAAAATCAGGCGATGCTGAATGAATTAGATTAGGTAATGAGACAATAAAAGTAGTAGATGAATCTTGTTATTTGGGTAGCAAGACAACTTCTGATGGCCGAAGTAAAGAAGATATAAAAGAATGGCTATGGGAAGAAAAGCGTTTCTAAAGAAGCGAAAATTGTTAACATCCAATATTAATTTAAATGTTAGGAAGTCCTTTCTGAAAGCTTTTGACTGGAGTGTAGCATTATATGGGTGTGAAACGTGGGCAATAAGGAGCTCAGATAAAAAGACGATAGAGGCTTTTGAAATGAATGATGAAAATTAGATGGGTAGATCACGTAACTAATGAGGAGGTGCTCAATCGAATCGGGGAGAAAAGAAGTTTCTGGCATATCCTGACTAAGAGAAGGGATAGATTGGTTGGACACATTCTGAGACGTGAAGGAATTGTCAACTTAGCATTAGAAGGAAGCATGTGGGGTAAAAATCGTAGAGGGAGACCGAGGGACGAATATAGTAAGCAGATTGAAAAGGATGTAGGTTGCCCAACATATTCTCAGATGAAGAGACTTGCACAGGACAGGGTAGCGTGGAGATCTGCATGAAACCAGTCTGCGGACTGAAGACCACAACAACAACAACTTAAGCTTTAGAGGAACTACATGAGTGCGACTTTCCTAAGATTCCACTTTACAAGTACCATGATGCACCCTCGCCAGACAACAGAACTTTCCTGATTCTCCATTAGTACACTACGTCTGGAGAGAGTCCTTTCTCGCATCTGGCGATATTCGTTCCGCGTGTTTACAGGTCGCCCCTCGAGGAGCGCTGATTAGACAGTGTTTACGTCGGCGAGCTGTTTGGACCTGAGACGTGGCGAAGTATTGAAAACAGCCGGCACGGCGCGGCGCCTCAGCCGTGGAGTGCCGGCTCTGGTTCGCTAATTGGCCGCTGTGAAGAGACCGACGCTGGTGTGCTAATTAGCTGCAGACGTCAACACGTCGGCGCAACTGCCGCGCCGCCGAATTCGCTTAAGCCGCTTCTCGCCCGCCGCCGGCACTTTTCGCTTCATCTCGCTTCATTTTTCCCCGTTTTATGCGAAGCTTTCACGACCTGTAGGGCCCGGATCGTTATTTAACGGGTCGCCTACTAAAGTCCCGAGCAGCCGAATAGCGTACTGGTGCTTCGCGAAGAGGGCGGTACCTGCTCACAAAACGATTGGCTGCCGCTCACGACGGAGGTCGTTAACCCCGCGACCTGCTGGGTAATTAAATTCAAGAGAGAGTTTTTTCACGCCGACGTAGTACGTTAAGGAACCTATTGATGTCGTAGTATACCGTTAAAAGACGTGACAAATTAGGAGTACACGAGCTCTCTCACGGTTCACGTTAAAATCAGATATGGGTTAGACATTTATGCGTCGCGTGGTACCAGTCCCGTATTTTCCACTGGAGGGTAACGTAGAACGAAAAACAATTGGCTTTTACTCTCCAGTGAGAAAGAAAACGTTGTGATGAAACTTCCTGGCAGATTAAAATTGTGGGCCGGAACCGGGACTCGAACCTGGGACCTTTGTCTTTCGCGGGCAAGCGCACTACCGACTGTGCTATCAATTTTAATCTGGCAGGAAGTTTCATATCAGCGCACACTCCGCTGCAGAATGAAAGTTTCATTCTGGAAACATCCCTTAGGCTGTGGCTAAGCCATGTCTCCACCGTATCCTTTCTTCCAGGATTGCTAGTCTTGGAGGTTTCGCAGGAGAGCTTCTGTGAAGTTTGGAAAGTAGGAGGCGACGTACTGGCGGAATAAAGTTGTGAGGCGGCATCGTCGGGATAGCTCAGTCGCCATTTCACTGTCGGCGGGCGAGCAGTGCGGACGCCTGGTGTTTACGTCCTCGCCGCTGCCGGCAGAGCGCTGTTTGTGTGGTGAGTGTCACGCCGCTGAGCATGTTTACTTGTTAGTGATGCTATTTCGAACGACTTAACGATGACGCAACCACCACGAAGAGACACATTGAAATTGACGTTTGACCCGAAATTAGTACGACCGACATCATTTGAGATTGAGGATTTTATAGAAGAATCATTGCAATTGAATACCGACGATGTCATTGGTTACCATTTGTCGCTCTGTAGCAGTACAGTTTATTTGAAACTTCTCAGTGCAGCCAAATGTGACGCGGTTGTCGAATCTTGCGGAGGGATTTCAAAGTTTAAGCACTCCGACGGTAATATAGGAGAGGTCCGCATAACACAAGTGGGTCTAGGTATCAGGACGGTTAGAATATTCGAACTGCCTTTTGAAATTACCGCCGAGGATATCGACTCTGTTTTAAAGGGTTATGGCACCGTTCTTAGTAATGTTGCTGAAATATGGTCCGGTGCTCACAAATTCAAGGTGTTGAATGGCGTTAGACAAGTCAGAATCTAACTTCTGAAACACATTCCGTCCTATATTTCAGTTCGTGGCTATAGGGCAATAGTAATGTACGACGGTCAACGACGCACGTGCGGGGCATGCGGCTCCACCGGTCATGTCCGCTCGCAATGTATGCAACGACGAGTGACACAGACCCCGGTAGGCGAGGCGGAAGCGCCGGCCGCCGTAACTTCACTGCCGCTCAAGTACGCGGCGGTGGCCCGCGGACACGTGGCCACACAACCGACCATAGCGGCTGTCACACCTGCCACCGAGGACACGCCTGTAGAAGGCGCAACCAGAGAATCTAGCGCTGTAGCGACAGACACGACTGTTACCGTGAACGCTTCGGCAGACGGTGTCGTGGTGGATTCCAAGATAACAACGGACGCACCTGTCGCCGAAAACACTTCGGCAGACGATGTGCATATGGAGTCCTGTGACACGGCGGTGCCGACTGTTGACGATCGCGTGGCGGATAAGAGTTGCGCCGCAGTGACACCGGCACACCACGGCTCGTCCGAACTTGCTTGCACAACTTTAGAGGTAAAAGCACACAGCGCTCCATCAGAGACGGACATGATGGAGGTAACTGACACTGAAGGTGACGTTTCTCCCCAGGAACACAAGAAGCGTCGCATCGCTCATGAATGCACCGACGCTGCGGGAAAGGGCGGCACAAGTTCGCCAGAAAATCACGGCGAAGGACACGGCCGGCGCCTCACAGCCTTCTAAATCAAATAAGAAAACGCGGACGGGAGACATGTCGGACCGAACAACAGGAAAAGCGGCTATTTCTGCCTCCACGGGGAAAGACACAAAAGGTTCCGAAAATAAGAATAAAGCGTTAGTATCCACGGTTCAGGGGAAGGAACGTCCGATCCCCGACAGCCGTACGCTGGATTGGTACCAGGACATGGAAGATGATGCCGAAGACCACGGCGGTGCTAATACAATGCAGGTGGAACCACACGGCGGACTGCCTCCTGGACAAGAGGGCCCGCCGTGGGAAAGAGATGACGACCCGGATTTTTATTAAAAGTTACTAAAGTTACGATGTTCTACATAAAGGCATCCTTGCACGATGAACACCGACGGACAGAGGGTGTCTGAATTTCTACTTAGTTGGATGATTTGTCTTTCCTGCATGTGCATGATTTCGCTCGTGTTACAGGGGAACATGTGATCCTATCCCCATAGATGTCACTTCTCCAAACATATAAGATAGCAACCCTCAACATCAATAAAATAACGACGTTGCTGAAGGTTGACGCTCTTCGAGATTACATCTACAGCGCCGATGTTGACATCGTGATGTTACAAGAGGTCGACTATGAGCTACAGCTAAATATTACCGGCTATGACGCGATTTTAAACACGACGTTGGATGGTGCCTTTGGGACGGCATTCCTGATTAAAGAGGGAATCGTAGTCTCTGATGTAGAACGCATAACAAACGGCCGAGGGTTGTCTTGTTTAATACATGGCGTTCGTTTTATAAACATTTACGCTCCTTCAGGCAACCAGCACAGGGCGGAGAGATCACTTTTTTTTATGTACAGGACCTCCTGTATCTAATACGACGAGCTGAAGAAGCAATGGTTTTAGCCGGTGATTTTAATTGTGTGCTTAAGCGGAAAGACCAGCATCCCAACTTTAATTACAGCGCGGAGTTAGACCGCGTAATACGTGAGATGCGATTTGCCGATACTTGGGAGCTTATTCATGGAGATCGTCAATGTTTTACCTTTTATACCCCGACCTCAGCTAGTAGACTGGATAGAATTTACGTAACACCGTGCTTAACAGCAAATGTCACTGGACCTGAAACGTGGCCTGTGTATTTCTCAGATCATTTGGCGTATCACTGTCACCTGAAAATGACGAAACAGGATATTTTTCGGGGAAGGAACATCTGGAAACTTAACGTCACTGTCCTCCCAGAAGATAGTTTGAGGCTTCGCGTGGAAGAGGTATGGGATACCTGCATGAGACGACGACGAAACTTCCCAAGTACGATACAATGGTGGTGCAAGTGTGCTAAACCAAAGATAATCAGTTGCTTAAAAACGTATTGCTTTCAACGACGTCAAGACGAAAAGAGCGTGTCTGAGTTTTACTTCCGTTGCCTCCGGGAACTCCACGAGTGTCGTAACACAACAGCGGATACCATATTACGAATTAAAAAAGTGAAAGCCAAATTGACGGCTTTAAAGAGAAAACAGATGGAAGGCATAATAATCCGGTCGAGAGACCACAACAGCTTGTCCGGTGAAGCGCCTTCGCTCGTGAAGGAACAACGTCACAAGCGTAATAGACTGATACACAGCCTTCGAAGAGGAGACGGAAACGTGCTGAAAGATCACCGGGCAATTAAGCAATACGTCACCGAGTATTATACGGAATTGTACGCTTCGGAGCACGTCGACGACGAGTTGCTCAGACAGATTATGAACAGCTTACCTGACCGTCTGAATACACAAGATGCGGAATCTCTGCTGGTGGACGTAACCGTACAGGAACTGAGATCAGCGATGAAAAGAGCACAGGGAAACAAATCACCTGGCGCGGACGGATTACCAATAGAATTCTACAAACGATTTTGGTACCTATTGGAAAACTGCTTCCTCGACATGTGCAACGAAATTAAGGATGGGACAATTATACCGGATGGTTTCAACGAGGGGATCATAGTCCTTATTCCGAAAGAATACCCCTGTAACGTCATGCATAAAATCCGCCCCTTATCCTTACTCAACTCGGATTACAAGATAGTAGCCCGTGTCATGGCAGCGAGGATCAAACTGGTGTTACATAAAATTATACATTTAAGTCAGACGGCAGCAGTACCGGGACGAACGATCCTTCAAAGTCTCACTGATTATAGGGAGCTCATAAGCTACTGTGCTCTCACACGTCCAGAAGCAGCACTCTTATCCTTAGACCTTAACAAGGCTTTCGACAGGATCAGGCACCAATACCTTTTTGCAATAATGACGCGTCTGGGGTTTGGGGAAGAATTCGTCTTCATGCTCAAAAATCTATTTAACAATGCCAAGTCGAGGGTAAAGATAAACGGACATCTCACAAAACCAATCCCCATAGAGAAATCCGTACGACAAGGCTGTCCCTTGTCAATGACTCTCTTTGTCATTGCTATCGACCCACTAATAAGGAGACTCAGCCAACGGCTCCAAGGAATGAACATCTACGGCAGCACTCTCAAATGCATCGCGTACGCGGATGACGTGGGAGTTGTTCTTAATAATGTACAGGAACTGCGTGACGTGCGGACGGTGGTTGGCGAGTTTGAACACACTTCAGGTTGCAAATTGAACATACGGAAAACGAAATTACTGCCATTAGGGACTGGGTTCCCGGAGAATGATGGAGAAGACTACGCGCGTAGCGACTTCCTGAAACTCCTCGGAATAAATATGTACAATTGCCCTCTGCGAACAACGGCTGCAACTTGGAGGGACATTTTAAATATGACCAGAGCATGTCTCCGACAGAATTGCGGTCGTATGCAAAATTTAATAGAAAGAGTTCACTTCGTTAACACCAAAATCTTATCGAAAATTTGGTATGTAGGCCAAATCCTTCCCGTCAATGCAACAATAGCTGGCAGAGTGATGGCGGCGGTAGGTTGGTATCTATGGCGAGGCAGTATCTTTAAAGTCGGAATAGATGTAACAACACTCCCGCTCAGGAAAGGAGGACTTGGTGTAGTGGATGTTGACGCCAAATGTAGAGCACTACTGATAAGACGAACTCTCCAAATTTATGAAGAACAACCACACAGCTCTCTCCGAGCAGTCATCAACGCATACAGACCACTTAGTTTAGAGGCTCCGGTTAACCTTAGTGCCGTACCACACCAACTAGCTCATATTCGCCAGTTCTTCCTTGATGCAAGCTACCTGCGAAGGCAGAGCAACACAATCAGAAATAAAACAACAGCAGAGATATTCAATTTTCTGAATGACAACGGGAGGAAGAACAGGATGGAAACCAAATACGCACAAATACGGTGGCCCACAGTGTGGAAGAACATCAACAACAAGATCCTCGACACAGACATCCGATCAACATGGTACAGAGTCGTAAACGAAACAATAGCCACGAAGGAAAAACTTCACAGAATAAAGCTGGCCAAAACTCCTACGTGCAAGGGTTGCGACCTCATCGACACACTACAACACAGGTGTATATGCGGGGAGAACACGAAGATATGGGAATGGTGTCGGAGGAAACTTGCGCTGATAGGCAGAACGACCACCAAAGAAATAGCAATTGGAACCATGCTACAACCTGATTTCAACCATTTCCCAATGACGAAACAAAACATGTGGACCTGGCTAGTCGGCCACACATTACATTATATAATTAATAAACCAGCGGAGGGCACCTACCACGATTTTCGACTGTATAGTATAAATCAGGCTATGAAACTCCTTAACAATCCACGACACAAAACATTATTTGCAAACTACCCAGTGGCGCTAGAATTGACGCATATATGAAGAACGAAGAGCAACGAACGATATTCAACAGAAAGGGGAAAAAAAAAGTATAAGTGGAACCCGACGACACACGACTTTAGAAAGAGAACGTCAAAGAAGCATGACGCACAGTCCTTTCGGTGCGTGGCGCTATCGGAGTTAAGAGAGGACAAAATTAAAACAGATTCAAAATGACAGAGATTAGTGGTTTCTACGAAAAGAAGATTTGATGCGCCAACGGAAATCAACCAAACACAATTTACGAGAAGACGAACTCTGGTAGTCGACAGCGTGCTGGAAATGACATGTGTGAAGACGGAAGAGTCAGTTTCTTTATCTTATCCCTTTAGTTATTATTATTTTTATTATTTATTGTTATTGTTATTTTCCTGTGACAGAAGTTGTCGATATATTTTGTTTCCCTCTGGATGAAGTTCCACACTTACCTGCGGAGGACTTCAAGACGGAAAGAGATCCACTACCTTAACGTGCAGAAGAAGAGCACATTACTTTAGCCAAAGGCCGATGAAGCCAACGCCGATCAAGGCGAATTTGGTGAGCGGAAGGACGGGTTGTAGGGGAGGAAGGAGACCCGGAAAAAAAAAAAAAAAAAAGTCGGTAGTGCGCTTGCCCGCGAAAGGCAAAGGTCCCAGGTTCAAGTCCCGCTTCCGACACTTAATTTTAATCTGCCAGGAAGTTTCATTTCAGCGCACACTCCGCTGCAGAGTGAAAGTTTCATTCTGGAAACGTTGTGTTGTTGTGGTCTTCCGTCCGCACACTGGTTTGATGCAGCTCTCCACGCTATCCTGCCCTATGCAAGTCTCTTCATCTGAGAAAACGTTCGGTTCCTACATCCTTTTGAATCTGCTTACTATATTCGTCCCTCGGTCTTCCTCTACGATTTTTACCCCACACGCTTCCTTCTAATGCTATGTTGACAATTCCTTGATGTCTCAGAATGTGTTCAACCAGTCTATCCCTTCTCTTAGTCAGGATATGCCAGAAACTCCTTTTCTTCCCAATTCGGTTAAGCACCTCCTCATTAGTTACGTAATCTACCCATCTAATTTTCATCATTCGTCTGTAGCACCACATTTCAAAAGCTTCTATCATCTTTTTATCTGAACTCCCATCGTCCACGTTTCACTGCCATACAATGCTACACTCCAGACATGCGAAATGTTTTTGGTTGAATCTCATAAGGAATGCGTTTGGTAAAATTTAGTGCGTATCGATGTGGTTTGTAGAAGGAGGGGGAGGGGCGGGGGGGGGGGGGGGGGGCGAGCCATATTAATGCGAAGAGTAGAAGGTTTTAGGCAGTGGCAAGGTTTTAAATTAAATACGAAAAAAAATTATATGAATTAACAAGACAAAGAGAATCTTGTAGAAATTTCGATATAGCATAGCTGACTTCTAGACATTATTGCCAACTCAGTCTCTACCATCTCTTCTTCTTCTTCTTCTTCTTGCAACGTTTTTGCTTGTGCAGGTCGTTGACAGATCCTCTTCCAAGCTTCTCTTTTCTCGCACTGCACTTCTTTTCGGATTAGAAAATGAAAAAAGAACGCTAAGCATTCGTCGACCCATCAGAGGGAAATTTTATTGACACGTTGTTCTTGAGGAGGTACATAACACACGATCACACAGGCAGAGCCATACGCACATGCGTACAGTCACCAGAGCGTGCGAAATGTCGGGGTTAGTAGCGTGCGTGTGTACCCTCGTTAATTTTTCCATGGATACGATCGTAGGGGAACC
Organism: Locusta migratoria; assembly: GCA_026315105.1. Taxonomy (NCBI): domain Eukaryota; kingdom Metazoa; phylum Arthropoda; class Insecta; order Orthoptera; family Acrididae; genus Locusta; species Locusta migratoria. Next base: position 805,796,750 of record CM048744.1, on the reverse strand, counting down.
GAATGTAGACCTGTGGAACGGCGTGCTATGCAGTTTCCACCCGGTTTCTCAGTTGGGTCTTATTTCGTGCCGCTCACGCAGACTGCCCATGACGTTTCATGCGATCCAAAGCATGCTCAATGGGGGACAAGTTTGAGGATCGTGCTGGCCAAGGTAGGTAACGTACACGTTAAAGAGCACGCTGGGCGGTACGGGATACATGTGAACGTGCATTGTCCTGTTGTCGCTTTGTTGGTGCATGAGTGATAGCAAGACTGGTTTCAATGTATCGTACACTGTTCAATGTTCTCTAGACGATCACTAGGCGTAACACTACAGAACGATATGAAATGGAAGTCATCCTGTATGCTATTACAGTCAGTTAATGACGATATCCTTCCACACACACCATCATCAGCAAACAGCCGCAAATTACAAGGTACCCTGTGCTTCAGATCATTTATATATATACAAAATAATAGCGGTCCTACCACATTTTCCTGCGGCACGCCTGAGGATACTCTCGTCCCTGAAGAACACTCGCCGTCGAGAACAACGTACTGCGTTCATCCAGCCAGTCACAGATCTGTGAACCTATTCCATATGCTCGTATTTTCGTTAACAGTATGCAGTGCGACACCGCGTATATGCCTTTTTGCCCTTCATCCATGGCTAGCAAGATGTCATGTGAGAAAAGGGCAAGCTGAGTTTTACACGAACGACGTTTCCTAAATCCGTGCCGATTCATGGAAAGAACCTAATCCGCGTCAAGAAAATTTACTAGTCTATATTAGAGCTGAAAATATGCTCCAAAATTATACAGGAAACTGATGTCAAATATATTAGCCTGTAATTATGAGGGTCAGTTCTTTTACCTTTCTTATAAACGGAAGTCACCTGTGCTATTTTCCATTCACTAGGAACTTTGCACTGAATTAATGATTCGCGATAAATGCGAGCTAAATAAGGGGAATATTCCACAGAATTTTATAAAACCGAACTGATGTTTCATCCGGATCAGGACACTTTTTGTATTCAGCTCTCTCAGCTATTTTTTACGCCTAAAATACCTAATACTATGTCCTCTTTTTGGGAGTTACTGCGTTGATCAAATGAAGGTACGTTTGCATGGTTCTCCTGCGTGAATGATCTCTTAAAGGTTATATTTAGAACTACCCGTTTGCTTTCTTCTATTACTGTCCCGGACGAGGGACTGGATAGTGGCCTTTTACCCGCTTATCGTTACATAGGACCAGAATTTGTCGGATTCTTGGGAATATATTCTGCTAAGGTATGGCTATGGTAATCATTGCATGCTTCGCGCAAATATCTCTTTATAGACACACTTTTGCCTGTCTTGATTTCAGTGATGCGAACGCCGATCGCGGTGAAAGATAAATGTGGTCAAAACAGCACAACTGTTTCAACAGGTAATGTTTTTAATAAATAAAGAAGTATAAATTGTGTTTATTATTATTGGCTTTTATAACGTCGAATTATTAATTTATTTTCAATATTCCGCGTACTTGTTAATACAAACAAAATTTGCAGTATTTAATTTTATTCCGAGAAGCAAACGATACCAGATAATTATCTCTCCTCATTGTAGCCTGAATGTGTGATTTTTTGGTTGCTTTAAGTATTAAATTTTTGTTTGACTTAGGTTTGTTATATCCATTTCTCTACCTCCAGAACATTAATTACTAATATATAAATCATGTAGTTTTTGAATAAAGATCGTTATTGGTCAATGGAAAATATATGGATGTCAGTCGTCTGATTTCGCACATACAAAATGGTTTCCAAATGAGTGCGTAGTTTACCAGCATTCATTTTTGTCACATAAATACTGAAAGAGAATAATATCTAAAGCATATTGCTTAATACAATCAAAAGTTAAGTTATTGGGAACCGCATGAATTTGGTCCAGTACGACTTCTAAGTTTGAAATTTGAGCTCACAACTACCCGCGAACTTCCTCAGTAATAGTAGAAATGTATGGCGTCCTGGGACGTCCGCAACTGACTTGGCGACACTCCAAGCAGCATGTTGTCGAGAAATCCGAAGAAAATGCCGGAGCTGAGAACTATATGTGAGTTCAGAGATGGATTAGTGAGGTCACATTGGCACCATATTTCACCACACAGTTTCTCAAAGTTATCGCGTATATGTCACCCTATGGGTGCCCTTCTCACCCCCCTACCCTTCTTTGACCACTGTTCATCTACATTTTTGAAGCTACTGCAATTGACGTTTTCTTTTCAAATGTGGCTGAGAGGTTGGTAGCAAGGGCGGCAAAGAAACCATCACTTCCTTTGGGCCGCTGATTACCGTACATTTCGCTGTGATGGGCTACAGGACTACGTCCGTGACATCTTTTGACATAGCAGAGAAACCCCCCTCCCAGGCGAATTAGCTGTTCTCTGAGGACGCCGTTGGTCTGCAACCTCAACGATCATGATTTCAACTATTTGGTGTGTATTACCACAGCAGTTTTTATACCACTAGGTAGAGCGGTGCCACTAGGTACCGTTAAAAACATTCCTTCAATTTCTATCTGTGCTGGTTCAGAGCTCATGGTTCACACCTGTCTTTGGCGTGATCGCAGGAGGGTCCAACGTTGATAATGGAGTGACTAATATGTTAAACACTACTCCTACTGCATCCCACTTTCGCAGCACTTTCGGTACCACCCACACGTTTGTGGAGCAAATTCAGGAAGTCAATATGGAGTGATAGAGAAACATATGAATGAAACTTTCACTCTGCAGCGGAGTGTGCGCTGATATGAAACTTCCTGGCAATTTTAATCTCCGAGGAAGTTTCATAGCAGTGCACACTCCGCTGCAGAGTTTATAGGGTTTACAGACACACTTCGCGGAGCCCAAAGGGGATACATACTGTGAATGGATGAATGTTACGTATTATTATTTTGTGTTGTAGCACTGGGGGCTCGAGCCAACTAAAGGAAGTAACTAAGTATTTTTGTGCATGATTTCATCAACCTGCAGAGAACAGTGTCTTTAACAGTTTTGAAAAAAAAAAAAAAAAAAAAAAAAAAAATAAAGTAAAATAATAAATCCCCGTGTAAGTTCGTAACAGTCAAAACTCACATAAAGTGGTGCGAGCAATCGGCAAGCGATCTGATATCGATTCAGTATTTCAGGATTTCCAGTTCTCACCAATGATCACGCCAGCAGTCGAATGAGGATCACGAGGTGACAACGAGCACCGATACAACTGAAAGCTTCGGGTGACGTTCACAGTTTCAGCTGTAACTAGCGGCATCACCCTTCCCAGTTGGGGTTGCAGACCAACGATATCCTCAGAAAAAGGTTTATTGCCTGTGGTGTCAGATGAGTCGAAAGGTAGAGGGATTCTCGAGCGCAAAAGGCCTGAATATCAGCGATTCAAAGAAGGGTTTGTGTCATTGCGGCCCTTTCTTCCACCCACCGAAGCCTTTCCGGTTTGATTTTAAGCGTCAGAGCGTTTGAAAAGATATCCTCGGCCACACATGGAAGAACGATTTCAATGCTGGGAGTCGCGGATCTGAGCTTGATTGCAGTAGCGTCGAAAGATTTTACCAATATGCATGCACAGTGTAGCCGCCGCAGCCCTGCACCAGCAACATGGTCTGTATAGTTATATATTCTGAAGATGACCTAAGATAACGTCGAAGCCGGTAAAATAAAATACATTTTGCGGTCAAGGCTTTTTTTTCAACGCAAATACATTGAAAGAAGATCGATGTTCCTCCTATACGTAATGTTGTCCAAATTCACGTCGAAAGAAGCGGGTAAGGGGGATGAGGTCTTACAGTGTTACACGCATGCTGTGAGGCAAATGTTTAGTGAAATTTAGTGCCAAAACGCACATGCAATTCTAAGCTCTGGAATCTTTTTTTTTCCTTTTTATTTCTCGACCACGTGTTGTTCGAAGCGTCACCGGCGATCCATATATTGCCACCAATACAGAGAAACATTTTGAGAACCTTGGAGGCAAATTTTAAACTTATAAGACGTACTGATCCCAATTTACCAGATTCCGAAAAAATGATACTTTAAAATTAAGTTGCGTACTGTAGTTTTACACCGTACATAGCAGTCAGCATCATTCTATCAAGGTGTCGTCACCACATTACACTGGAAACGACTATATATGCACACAACTGTAATATATTACTGTGCATAAATGCCACTCCACAGCCTTCAAGGAGTTTGAAGCCGCTACCAAGAACATTGGTTTAGAAATCAGCGAGTCAAAATCTAACTATATGGTAACTGAAAGAGTTAGAAGAAACACAAATGATCCGCAGTTAGAAGGATACAACTTTGAAAGAGTAGATAGCTTTATTTATCTTGTATAATAACACGGGAAAGCAGGCCGCGGTGGCCGAGGGGACTAAGGCGCTCCAGTCACATTCTGCACGGCCACTACGGTCGGGGGTTCGAATCCCCCGTCGGGCATGGATATTTGTGCCGTCCTTTGTGTTAGCTAGTTCATAAGTAGTTTGTAAGTTTAGGGTCTGATGACCCCGTAGTCAAGTCCCATAAGCTATACAAACATATGAACAGTTTTTTGAACACGGGAAAACAAAGTGGAAGCAAATGTAACAAACTGAATTAAGGCTGCTGACAGATCATATAGAGCGCTGTATCCCATGCTCAAAAGTAAGAAACCAATTAGGAAACTAAAGCTGAGGACGACCGTGTGTGAGATGGCTGGAAAGTGTGGAAGCCGACCTGAGAGCAGTGGCAGTGAGGAGGTGGCGCAGGCGTGCTGAAGACCCAGCTGACTGGAAATCTGATGGCCATAACGCATACAGGGTAACGATTATTTACCTATATGACATAAAATGTACGTAACTTCTGAACGGTTTCATTATGACGTTCAAACTTCACGGGTTTCCATGGGGCAGTGTGGGAATTAGTATGTCCAAATGAATGTGAATACGGTTTGGTTTAGCGACTAAACGCACATTTGAATCGATTTGTCAGTATCCACATTTGCGCATTTTCGGGGTGAGAAAATGTTAGTAGAGCTTATGGGAATTAACTTTGGCGTCATCAGTCCCTAAAATTACAAACTACATATGAACTAGCTAATACTAAGGACGGCACAAATATCCATGGGATTCGAACCCCCGACCGTAGTGGCCGTGCAGACCGTGACTGGCGCGCCGCAGTCCCCTAGGCCACCGCGGCCGGCACATTTTCGGGGTGCGGGTGGTGGTGGTGTGGGTGGATGAAAAAGCATTTCGCGATCGAGAAGTCTCTGCACCCTCAACGGCTGTGTGGGATGTAATGTCCAGTCACAGAATAACCGGTGCGATGTTACTTGACGGCGCGGTCGCTACCGAACGGGACGTCAAGGTGTAGGTTCACAAAGCAGAGATCTACGCCATTGGAGGAGGCGAGTGTATCATATGCTTGTGGGAGCACTTTGGGAACTGCATTTTGGTTCTGGGATAGACAAAGGTGACTGACATGGGCCATGATCGATTGGACGCCATATTCTGCGGCTCTCAAAACATCCGACTCCTGTTTTTGTATAACTAAATTTAAGACAACCTCTGCAGGAAGTCATCGACAACATTGATGTTCTGCCACTTCAGCGGGTCATCCAGAATTTCGTTATTGGTCTACATCACATCACCGCCACGGAAGGCAATGAAGTCATCTGAATATCTGTAGTGACGTTGAATCACACGTTTACGTGTCGAATAAAGTGTGCGCAGGACGTCGTTTGTAAGTAATTTACAGTTCCATAATTGTCATACTGTGGTTGTCATTATATAACAGGTCAGACTGGAAAACGAAAACTCCGAACCGTATGACAAAAACATACGTATAAACTGACGTAGGTATTTTCGCACTTGTTTAAGAATTCATTATGATAACCACACCTTAAAATTATCTTACGCTGACCTAAGCACGTATATCAGCTTGGTTATCTCTTACTAACATGCGATCTCAGTATACGAAAAAATCCGTAACTGGCATCATAAGCAACGTGCTACACGATAAGCAGCAGCGAAAAGTGTCAAAATGCATCGTTTAACGCAGAAAACATCAAAACTGGTGGCCGGTGAACCGTCCGTGCACAAGGTGCAAATACCAAAGAACGGCAATGACGTTATTTCATTTGAAATTGATTCAGTTCGAGTGACGCAATGTGGAATTTCGTTATTTTACCGCAAAGCTCTCGGGATTGCACTTCCTGTCGCATTAATGCCATAGTCCCAATTGCGATGCAGCAAAATTCAATAAATGCTGCACATACACATGGCTCATTCCGGCGATTCACTGTTTCCTGTCGACTGCAGGGCATGCACAGCACCAAAGAATGGCGTATTGGTTGATGGCTTTCCTCTCGGAGCTTCGTTTATTGATTATTCAGAGAGTGCTTAGCATTCTCAAAAGTTCTCCGTTCACTCTTGGTGGCCAACTGGAGGTTATTTTGAGGCCAGAAAGAAATGTCAACTTAAAGTGCTTTTTTATAGACGTTACCGCTGTAGCGGGGGAATCTAGGCTCCATTTATATTGACACTTCTCCCTCTCCCCCCCCCCCCCTCTCTCTCTCTTTCTCTCTCTCTCTCGACAGAGTGAGGTGATGTAATGGTAACACACTGCCATTTGAGAGGACGGATAGTCTGATTTTTCTGGGATCTCCCCAATTACGACAGGTATTAGCTGGAATGTTTCAAGGGGCACTGTCTCTTTCCTTCCCCATCCCTGACAAAAACTAACCAAATTCCACTCTGATGACCACGATGTTGTCGGAACGTTAGGCCATTACCTTTCGTTTTCTTTCCATCTCTTGTTGAAATTATTGAGCCTTAAAGCTGCCAAGATGGTATTGATAACTCCACAATTTTTTAAATAACTACACTCTCGTGTAGGAGATGAATACGCAAACTGCAGCAAGTCAGCCCTTAGATCCAACGATCAGAATTTGTTCTGAAGAATGAGTTCGTAGCTAGAAAAGCTGTGTTATGCTTCCTAACAACGAGAATAATGACAAACCAAAGGATGAAATGTTACCCATGGGCTTCCTGTCATACATCAGAAAGTGAGAGACGAAATCTACCTTATATTTTTCAAACACGGTATGAAACTACGACGCAATTCTGAAACCTAATACCTGTGATTTTTCGATTATTTTCTCAATAAAACAGGACTACGAAAACAACCAAAATGACAACGAGGAGCTAAGAAAAACCCGCACGACGACTACAAAACTACGAGCAACGGGAAAAACAAACTGACAAACGCGACCAAACAGAATTACTGGTAGACAACCAGAGTAGTTACCGAACAGTGCTGGCACAACTAAAACAGATGATATCGATATCAGCAAAGCCTAGACGTGACGCTTATCAGTGTACAGAAGAGTCTGAAAGCGTCTGATTGCATTCTGCACCACAGATCGAAGCATGTCCTTAGTTATACTGGCTTCTTCTCAATCTACACTTCAGAGCAGTACACGTGTGAATATAAATCTGAAGGAGAGACTGAATTAAAATTTGTGCCACGGCCGTGATTCAAAGCCTATCCTTCAGATTTATATCTTTGATAAATATCGAGACAAAATATGTCTCTGGATACTGATTTATTGTTTAATATTTATATCACTTATGTGAACATTCGCCTGGTAAACCCTGTCATTCACGTAAGTCCACGACCAGAGATCACAGGTAGTAAAATCAGGTGATTGTGTCGGCTGGGAATTTGGAAACAATCGACTGATAATTCGATCACGAAGCAATTGACGAGCGATATGCTGTGGGGCCCCATCTTTCAAGAAAACTGTCGAGTTCAATGCGTCTCTCACCTGAAGTACGGATATGACATGCAGAAAGTCTGTCCAGTCACACCGTACGTCTCTCGTCCTTGAGCACGAACTTGCTCAAAAGGAATTACCCAATGATGAACGTAGCCGTGAACCACCCCATATGGTGATACGTTCCCATATGGATCTTGTACGGATACCATTTGAGAATGGTTCGAAGCAAGTTCCGCCCAGTGGAGCACGGGATTTTCAACTATCGTGACACAGCACGCGCAATTCTTGACGATGAGGGATTCCAAGTACGTTGCCTGCCACAGCAACGACCGTCACCGTCTTCCCGATGCGCTGCACAGTTTTGCAGTTGATTGAATCTTCTTCATTGTGCCCCACACAGCAGATACAGAATGAGGACCCTCCTACCCGCGATGTTCTCGAAGTGCAGCAGCAGGATTACTGTTGTTTTGATAACCACTATATTGATTCTTCCTGCATAAATCTCACGAAGCGATCACCAGTATAAAACCAGAGAAGTTACTGTCAATTAGAAGGTATTTTTTCCGTTAACCTTACGCGAATGGAATAGAATGCCAATGCTGCGCAGAATACCCTCCGCCACACACACCGTGTGGTAGTTTGTGGAGTATGAAGGTACATCTGCATCTACATACATACTCAGCAATCCACCCAAAGGTTTGTCAACGTAGGTACCTCGTACAACTATTAGCTACTTGCTTTCCTGTTCCATTCCTATACAGAACGAGGGAAAAACGAACACTGTTATGAGGCCTAACCTATCTTATCTTTGTGGTCTTTACGCGAAATGTAGGGTGGCGGCAGTAGAATAGCTTGGCAGTACGCTTCAAATTCCAGCCCTTTAAATTTCTTCAACAGTGGTTTTCGGAAATAAGATCACCTTTCCTCCAGCGACTCCCATTCGATTTCATAGCATCTCAGAAACATTCGCGCACTGATCGAACCTACCAGTAACAAACCTATCTTTAAACCGAAGTGGGGATCCCAAACACTTGATCAGGTCTCCATACGCGGTCTTTTATAGGCGGTCTCCTTTACAGACGAATTATACCTTCCCAAAATTCCCTCTATAAACCGAAGTCGACCGTCCGCCTTCCCCATGACTATCCTTATACGCTCGTTCTATTTCATGTCGATGTGCATCGATTCTGCCAAGTAGCACACTACTGTCTACTGATCTGCATCTCCTTACATTTTTCTACATTTAGATCAAACTGCCATTCATCACACCGCCTAAAAATTTGGTCCAAGTCATCCTGCTTCCTACTACAGTCATTAAATGACGACCCCTTACTGTACATAATCAGCAAACACCCGCAGATTGCAAATAACAGTCCTATCACACTTCCCTAAGGCACTCTTGACGATACACTAGTCCATCATAAGCCCTCGCCATCGAGTAAAACGTACTGGGTTCTATTAATTATGTGGTATTCGAGCGTCCCCTCTAAAAATTCCAATAACAACAATCTTCGAGCCACTCACATATTTGGGTACCTGTTCCATACCTTGTAACTTCGTTAGCAGTCTGTAGTGCGCTACCGCGTCAAACGCCTTTCGGAATTCGAGGAATATGCAATCTGCCTGTTGCCCTTCATCCATAGCACACAAGATGTCACGAGAGAAAAGGACAAGCTGGGTTTCGCACGATCGATGCTCCCTAAAGCCGCGCTGATGCATGGACAGAAGGTTTTTCCCTCTCCAGGAAATTTACTATATTAGAACTGAGAATATGTTCAATAATTCTACAGCCAACTGATGTTAATGATACTGGTCTGTAATTATGTGACACCGTTTTTTCGCCTTTCTTATACACGAGAGTCACCTACGCTTTTTTCCAGTAGCTTGGAACTTTGAGATAGATCAAAGATTCGCGATAATGCAAGCTACATAAGGGGCCAATGCCGCGGAGTACTATTTCTAAAACCGCATTGGTACTCCATCTGGACATGGCGATCTGTTCGTTCCCAACTCTCTCAGCTGTCTCTCTACACTGGTTATGCCTATTAGCAAGTCCTACGTTTGGGAGTTAGTGCTATCAAGAAATGACGGCATGATTGCTTGATACTCCTGCATGAATATTTCTTAATTGTTAAATTTAAAATTTCGTTCTTCATTTTTCTGTCTTTTATCACCAGACTAGAATGACCATGTAGCTGTAGGTTTAGATAATAGAGCTTCACCAAGAATGACCTGCTACTTTCGTCCAGCTCATGTTGACACTTCAGCAAGCGCTCTACGACTGGTTGGGTGTGAGAGACAATGAATGACGAAGACTGATGACGTTAGCTGATGGCCACACATGGAACTGGACGTTGGAACTGTGACGCATGGAAGTCATGCACCCCACACCCCGACATTAATGCTACCAAGTAGGTACTCGTGCGGTTATTAGTTTCCATTTTAAATAGGGACATTTTAATTATATCTTTGTTCCTTGCCTGTTGGGACCAATGCTTTATTTACTTAATTATATGTTTATTTTGGTCCTTGTGTACAGTTTACGAATACGCTCACCACTTCACTCTATGTGGAAGCACGTCCAATGTTTTTCCTTTTGCATGTTTAACCATCTGATACGAACTTTCTGTGTTTTTCCTAAGCCTGCTTATGCCGAGGAGGTTGTTTATAAAACTGAAGGCAGAAAGCACACTGAACTCCAATAACAGACGCTAGTTTTTCTGATTTCAGCACGCATCACACAAAATAATTTTTTTTTCTGCTTTGTCAGCATTGTACTCACAACCGACTATCAACATTGCAAGCAGCAGTGACAATTAGGCCATGATTGGAATGTCTACCCAGACTGTTCGAAGTTTCCAGGAACATTAGAATTATGGCTCTATCTTTTGTAGTTCCGAAAATATATACGTTTGAAATGTGTTCTCTCTCTCTCTCTCTTTGAATAGCCCCGTATTTTACGCGCTTTAGTTACACTGAAGCCGTACACCGCACCACTGTTTGTAGCGATGTCTTGTAGCTCTTTCAGGATTTGTGATACGCATTGTGTACCACCATTCCGCCTTGCGTAAATGCATGGCGGTACAAAAAACGTACCACATAATTATGAAGCTCTGATACAACGAGCCGGCCGCGGTGGCCAAGCGGTCTGCGGCGAGCCGCTCACGATCTGCACGGCCACTACGGTCGGGGGTTCGAATCCCCCCTCGGGCGTGGATATTTGCGCCGTCCTTAGTATTAGCTAGTTCATAAGTAGTTTGTAAGCTTAGGGACTGATGACCCCGTAGTTAAGTCCCATAAGTTATACAAAAATTTAAACATTTTGACTCAAGCAGAATGAAGATTTATTTCCTGAGCAACCCATTGTATGTAAGGTGGTAGTTTCCACAGCGACCGAGAGAAGTAGTATTGCTCATATACATCCGAACTCAGCAAGTCACACGACGGTGTGTGGCCGAGGGTACCTTGGGTAGCACTATCGGTTCTCCCTCCTATTCCAGTCACGTATTGTTCGCGGAAAGAGAGATTGTCGGCATGCCTCTGTGTGGACTCTAATCTCTCTGATTTTTTCCTCGTGAACTCTTCGCGAGATATACGTAGGAGCAAGCAATATACTGCTAGACTCCTCGGTAAAGGTCTTTTCTCGAAACTTCGCCAAAAACCCATACCGAGGGACAGGGCGTCTCTCCTGCAGAGACTTCAACTGGAGTTTATCGATCATCTCCGTAATGCTTTAACGATTACCAAATGATCCTGTAACGAAGCGCGCTGCTCTCCGTTGGATCTTCTCTACTTCCTCTATCAACACCACCTGGTAACTATCCCACACCGGTGAGCAGTATTCAAGCTGTGTGCGAACAAGAGTACTGTAACGTACTTCTTTTGTTTTCGGACTGCATTTTTTATGATTCTACCGATGAATCTAAGTCTGGCATCTGCATTACCGAAGATTCATTTTATATGGTATTTCCATTTTAAATCACTGCTGATGCCTATTCCCAGATAATTTATGGAATTAACTGCTTCCAGTTGCTAATTGCTATAGTGTAGCTAAATGATAAACGCTCTTTCTTTCTATTTATTCGCAGCACATTACACTTGTCTACTTTGAGATTCAATTGCTATTTCTTGCACCATGCGTCAATTCGATACAGATCCTCCTGCATTTCAATACAATTTTCCATTGTTACAACCTCTCTGTATACTAAAGCATTATTCGCAAAAAGCCTCAGTGAACTTCCGATGTTATCCAGCAACAGGCCCAAGAAACTCCCCTGTGGTACACCTGACATCCATCTTACTTCGGAACACTTCTGTCCATTAAAAATGACATACTGCATTCTATTATCTAGGAACTCCTCAATCCAATCACACAATTGGTCATATGCAGCGACAGTTATTTCCCACAGCGTGCACAGAGTTGGTGCCTTTTTTGCCCTCTGCGGTCAAGTGCGTATTTCGTCCGTCTTTACGTGATAATTTGTTGATTCATCTCTTTCGTATAAGTAAGATAATACTGTATATAGTTTGGAATCACTGTAAATTACACGCTTCTTGGATTTATTCTATAGGAAATGAATAATTCCTAAGTACCCCTGGTAAACCCCATCCTCACTAATCCCAGGCCTCTGCCACGCCTATACCGCTGCATCCCTCCCTGCCTTCACCTCCACACTCTCCACACCTTTCCCAGGGTAACTTCCGTCTCTCCCCCTCCCAGATGACGCCCGCCATCCTGAAATTTACCCCTCCTACCAACCCTGATCCCTTCTTGTGGGTTATGCGCCCCCTCCCCCTCCTCTACCGTCCCCCCTCCCCACATGGCTATTCCCATCCTGCCCTGGAGTCCCTACGCCTTCCCCACCCTCTCTCCTAACCCCTCCCCCGTGCTTCGAACCCTGCCCCTTTCCTACCCCGCGGGGTCCTGCATCGCCCGTTTTACAGTGCATCGTCCAGTGCTGTGTATGAAGTGCCTCAGTGTGTTTTTTTCTGCGTCCGCCGTTTCCAGACAAGTGTCGCATCGTTCTGTTTTACGCAGTGTCGCCGGGTGCTCTTCGTCTTGTTTTGGTGTTCTTAATACATGTTTTTAATGGCACAGTTGCTCACTATTTTAATTAACTGTATATTTTTAATCCTCTATCAAAACTGCGAGTTCTTCAAGTTTGTCTTCTTCTCTGTGTTTTATTTCACCACTGTTTTAAGTCCATCTCATGTTTTGAATCTTCATGCCCATGTTTTATGTTCTCTCGGGTGAAGAGCAGCATTGAATGCTGCTGCTACCAGCTTACTGGCGCGTTAACAATAAAGAAAGAAAATATTCATGAGCAACTCAGAGCTCAAAATTTGTACCACTATGCATCGAAGGTCTTCCACATAATACAAGACGTTACCTTCAATTTCAGTTTATAATGAAACTCTTCAATGAAATACTAAAGGATGATGAGGTAATGGCAATATTGTATGCTGAAACACCCGCAGGTCAGAGTACATCAGATGTAGAGGCAGATTTTAGTGACGACTACCCTAGCCGGTGGTGCACTTAATATACCACCACTGTTTTCGTGAAAAGTTTTAGCAAAATATTATAATGTGTATTAAAATTCATATTATAATGTGTGTTAAAATTCCTATTATAACGGAATTCTATAACATTTAACCAATTTTTTATAAAATTGGAGAACAAATGAAGGTCTTGTGCAACGAGGGTCTAAATTTGCCTTACATCGCTGTGCATGAAAGAGGTACCCACCGCCCAAGTGGTCCAACTTGTCTCAGACAGGAGGAGGGTCATTTCGGGACTGTCAAACTGCAACTGGCCCTTGAGGGCATATAAGACCTGCAGTATACTAGAAGAAATCAAACGTTCAAATGTTTGTAAATCTATCGGCCTCAACTGCTTGTTTATTAGTCCGTATCTTACAAACTACTTAAACTAATATTAATTCAAGTAACAATAACAAGTCAGACTAGATCACAGTTTATTTTATTTCACTGGTAACCAGTTTCGGTCACTTAATGACCATTATGAGACCAAAACTGTAATGATACATAATATATTGTTTAAAAGTAGTTTTAAATCCGTTTACATTTTTCTACCTGATTAACCATTCTATACAACGATTTGGTTGAAATCCATTATTGGTTAACTTCCGTTAGAACTTGTACCTGATTGACCAATATTTAGAGTGTGACTGCTCCAACATCTAGAGAAGTCAACATTAAACCTTTGGGCAGCTCCAGCTGTAAACAACTGGTGGCCAACATTTTGGGTATACTTTATTCTTATTTTAAATACTGAATTTAGAAATATTTATCCCTCTAATAATATATTATATTGTGATCTGGTGATGCTCATGTAAGCGACCGAAACCGATTACCAGTGAAATAAAATAAATTGCGATCTAGACGGACTTGTTATTGTTACTTGAATTAATAATTGCAAATAAGATCACTGTTTTCAATAATGTCCTGAAAAATAATTACTTAAATTAAGGTAAACTATTCCAAGGACAACACATACACCCGAGCCAGAGGGGTAGGACTCGTATACCCGTCGGCGAACCGCCGCGCGCTCCGCAGCACGGGGCCCCAGTGCGCACGGCTAATCCGCCGCGGCCTGTAGTACAAGAGCGCTGTGTACTGCGGCCCAGCGGCAGGCTAGCTGGTGCGTTTAATAACTGCCTTGGAGTGGAACGAGAGAAAGAGATGTCGTGTGAAATGAAGTGGCCGTGGGTCACAATTAAATGCTGCCCGATGCGAGTAATGAGCAGCACGGAAACAGCAATAACAGGAACAGCCGGGCAACGAGATTGAACGCGCTTTCTTTTTTTTTATTGCAGCAGCGGCGCCCGTTTCCACTCGGCTAGAAACTACACGGGAAACCGGTCGCGCTGCTGTTAATATGGTCTACGTGCTTCGGTCCAGATCTTTCGCTGCCGTATTTTATTGACAATAGCTTGCAGCGGCGGTGCTGCACTTGCAGCGGAACAGCCCTCTTTGTATAAAGCACTGGGCGCGTAACATATGACTACAGTTCCACAGTCATACTTACTTCTTTCTCACTTCGTATACACATTTTATATACAGATTCTGACACCGTACTTGAGGTTTCATTGTCACATTCACTTATATGTAATAAATTACTTTTAATATCTCCATTGATATAGAAGTAGAGGACCAGAACAGGAAACATTTTTACATGCTTGTGATTACTGCCATATTTACTGATACCAAGATTATTTCTAACAGTGTCTTTTTATGAAAAGTGATACAGCGCTTGCCCGCGAAAGGCAAAGGTCTCAGGTTTGAGTCCCGGTTCCGGCACACAATTTTAATCTGCTAGGAAGTTTCATATCAGCGTACACTCCGCTGCATAATGAAGGCTTCACTTTGGAAACATCCCTTAGGCTGTCGCTAAGCCATGTCTCCACCATATCCTTTCTTCCAGGAGTGCTAGTCTTGCAAGGTCTGCAGGAGAACTGTGAAGTTTGGAAAGTAGGAGGCGAGGTACTGGCGGAAGGTAAGTTGTGAGCGGGACCCTTGAGTCGTGTCGGGATAGCTCACTGGTAGAGCGCTTTCCCGCGAAGGGCAAAGGTCCCAGGCTCGAGTCCCGGTTCCGGCAAACAATTTTAATCTGCCAGGAAGTTTGATATAAAGTTGTTGACAATTGCCGATATTTTAGTTTTTGCAATTGGAAACTGACCAGCTACTTTCGTATCACTTAAAATCTCGCTAATTGTTTTTTTTTTCAGTTATGTCTGATTACCACTAAAAGAACTGTCACCTGTTTGAACTTGAAGAAGAATTCACAGCTCGTGTGTGTTCCGTGCTTGTTAAATGGTCTTCAGAACTCGTTTTCCTCCTTTAGCGAATGAAATATAGCAACTGCATGAAAAAATTGAAGATTAGTTGCCATTTAACCACAAGCACGCGAATTAGGCCCTAACATATTCTTTTAGGTATTTGGTAAAGGTGCTGTATCTAACCGGGCTATTTTTCGACGTGTAACACCTACAAATTATGCGCTTTGAAAGTTGTTTCGTTCTCTGATCATCTAGAAAAGAAAATTTTATAACACGGTGAAACTAACCACAGCCTGGTAAACGATTTTCGGAAGACGTGGTCCTCACGTCCGGCCAAATTAAAATTCTTGACATTTAATATACCAATAATGGGATTAGTTTTCTAACATGATATACGGTAAATGTTTCGTATCTGAGCGTTGCCACACTAACATGCCGAGAAACAGCACGATTACATTGTGCTTTGTTACTATGCCTGGTACTTACCCACAAGCTTTAGAAAATCCATGTTCATATCTTTCCCGTTTAGTACTTGGAAACTTATTCATATATGTGTCTCGGAAGTCCACTTTTCGTCATGAAATTTTTACTTCACAAATCGATGTAAAAGACGACTTAAAAATTACACTCCACGTGCCGGTAGCTGAACATTTAGCTTAGATAAAGCCAAAAAATGTAAGATACGTACAGGAAAGACTTACTTAAATAATAGTAGAAAACTTCAACATCCACAGACAACCGATTATTGCACAGATCGTCTGTTACTGTTCGTAACAACCGAGAGATTGTGAACTGTCCCGTAATATCAGCAGTTTCCAACAGCTAACGTCAAGATAGAAAGGCACAGATAACTACTTGATCGAAGAGAGGCGGCAAAACTGAAGTGACAAGAAAGAATTGCAGCCACACATAGTTTTCGTTATCTTTTCGTCCAGGACACCCGCCTTCTAGCATAAAATCACGGACTGTCCGCGAAACCCTGCTCACGCTCTTGTACAAGCATATTTTAAAATGCATTACATGTTTTGCAAGCTTCTTTTATTTTATCCACCCAGTACTATACGAATTAATTTTGAAATTTCTATTGAAATTTATTGTAGCATGCAGTTTTAGTAACAAAAGAAAGTCCGCGTTAATGTAACATAGCACTGCATCAGAATTCAATAACGTGAATAATTTCCACTGCTTGTGTGTCGATAGTTTCAATTATTGAAAGGCAGAGGAATGCATTTGATTTTATTTCACGCTCAGAAGGTTAATTATTGAGAGTACAGTAGCAAAAGTATTATATGGGCCCCGATATTCATCATCAAGTAATCAGACAACACGACAGAAAATGGTATCAAATTATTTCCTTCCAAAATAATGCACAAAAAATCGTGTAAAAACGTTTGTAAAATACTTGGCTGAAAACTGCAATCTGAATTGGGAAAAATTGTTACAACGTCGATGTATAACGCTAACATAATTTAAAACAAGGCAATGACAACAAACAGAAATGTAGCGATAAGTCCAAAGAAATAGAAACACATTTACTGTTACATTTGTACCTCTTTACATGATAGTAATCATGTTATATTTAGCACACGTGATTGGAAAATATCTAATAGTAGTGTAAAATATATACACCGCATTTTCACTGCACTTGTTACGAAGCGAAACACTACAGGAATTGTATCTAAAAGTTTGAGCCGGTATATAAGAAAATGTTTTTTTTTTTTTTTAAATTTTTTTATTCATCGTTCAGGTGATAAAACACTGAAACAATAATGGGTCACCTTTTGTTAAGCGTATGGCTGCTGCAGGCATATCAGTGGTTTAACGTACTTGTACATTATTCACAGATGAGAAAAATGTTTGTGCATCAAAACTGGATATTCAGTCCTTCTACTCACTGCACATTATTAGCAGCAGTTGCCGGCCGCGGTGGCCGAGGGCACTGAGGCGCTTCAGTCTCGGTCTGCACGGTCACTACGGTCGGTGGTTCGAATCCCCCCTCGAGCATGGATATTTGTGCCGTCCTTAGTGTTAGCTAGTTCATAAGTAGTTTGTAATTTTAGGGACTGATGACCCCGTAGTTAAGTCCCTTAAGCTTAACAAACATTTGAACAACATTAGCAGTTGACAGGAGAAAGTTCTCTTCATGTACGTGATATGCTTGGGTCTTATAGTCACTGACGATACGCTGTACGAGTAAGGCAGCGTGGTCTGAAGTGCTACGTCACAGATTGAGCGGCCACTTCCGCCGGAGGTTCGAGTCCTCCTTCGGGCATGTGTGTAGGAACCGGTGACAGTTTGGTTCCTTAGTTGAACAACTTCGAACTTCGAATTGACGATGAATTGTACGGTCTGGTGTGGAGCCCCACTTTCGCAGTCTGGTCACGTGTTACGAGCTTCTCTGTACCGTCCAGGGCCTGTTATGAATCTGTTCCTAACAATCCAGGTCTTGCTTTGAAGTAAAGTAATGCACCTGTTATATCTTCCCACCGACCTTCCAAGTGGTTTAAAATACACAATTTCTATTTCACTGTTTAATAACTTGACTTCTCTGAAATGTTTGCTTACACTGTTTTTCTGGGGTTACAGTACATTTAGTATATAACTACTATATTTGGATTATCACACACTGATTTTCAAAGAAAATTTTGTTTAACAAAAATTGCTTCCACTAATTCTGAGATAATTACTTCTCAAATTCAAATATTTGAAAATCTAAGGGACGTAACTTCTGAGGTCATCAGTTCCTAGGCTTACAAACTAATTAAACGAACTTACATTAACTTACTCTAAGATCAACACACACACACACACACCCATACCCGAAGGAGGGTTCGAACCTCCGAAGGCGAGCAACCGCGCGCTCCGCATCAAGGCACCTTATAGTGCTCGGCCACTCCACCGCATCTATCTATTTCCGTGCATATTCAAATGTTCAAATGTTTGTATAGTCTATGGGACTTAACTACGGGGTCATCAGTCCCTAAACTTACAAACTACTTATGAACTACTTACGAACTAGGACGGCACAAATATCCATGCCCGAGGGGGAATTCGAACCCCCGACCGTAGTGGACGGGCAGACCGTGACTGGAGCGCCTTAGTCTCCTCGGCCACCGCGGCCGGCCCGTACATATTATAAATTGCTTCAGTAAGTGCCTCATCAGAAAATTTTGAAAACATTGATCTTGTTCTGTGGTGTTAACTGCGTTTTTCCTAAAGAAACAAACATCTCCTTTGGATATTTTCAACATGACTGCCTCTCAGCAACGGTTACAAGATAGCAAATTAATAATTAGACAATCAGATGCAATGATAGTAGTTTACTAAACTTGACTACGGTTTCGACGGACTACCTTATACTAAAGACGGCACAAATATCCATGCCCGAGGGGGGGATTCGAATCCCCGACCGTAGTGGCCGTGCAGACCGTGACTGGAGCGCCTCAGTCCCCTCGGCCACCGCGGCCGGCTATAACTGCGAAAATGAAGCATTTTAACGGCACAAGAAAGTGAGTTAGGAGCACTCCATGTTTCGGTATTCACTTATTTTACGTTATTTTAACACTGCAGATGCACTGCATTACAGCGTCTTTGGTCGAGGCGAATAGCCAATCAGTGAGCTGATTGTTGGAGAATGTAGAACTTGACCCAAGCTGTAGATAGGAAAATTTCTACTTCCTTTTACCACTTTATATATACACATAATATTTATATTCATGATATCTACGACAAACAATCTTTCGAATTATGTAACTTTCATTAGCCGCCTTGTACGAATAAATTAGTAATCTGTACCACAATTTTCGTTTTAGCGTATTTATGTAATGATATTGGTTACAGCTGTACTTTGTTTGTGATAGAGTACGATATTTTCCTGTTTCAACTCTTTACTTGAAGTTTACGTGGCGTTTACTTAGACAGAGGCGCTATAGGGCTAACGTATTAGTTATTAAGTCATTCTCGTTGCCCCCTAATATTGTGTGGCATCGGAGACCTCAGACGGCCAGTACAGTTACACACTTGCGTGGCGGAGATACATTGTGCCACTACTAGGCATATCCTTTCCTATTCCACTCACAAATAGAACGATGGAAAAAGCATGTCTATATGCCTCTGTACGAGCCCTATTTTTTTTGTCTCCGTGGTCTTTACGAGTAATGTAAGAGGGCGGCAGCAAGATCGTTCCACACTCAGCTTCAAACTCCTGCCCTCCACATTTCCTCAACAGAATTTCTCGAAAAGAACGTCGTCTTTTCTCCGGCGATTCCCATTTGAGTACCCGGAGCATTTCTGTGACATTAGCACATTGGTCGAACCTACCAGTAACGAACCTAGCTGCTCGCCTTTGAACTGGTTCCATGTCTCCCTTCAAACTGATCTGCTGCGGGACCCAACCACCTGAGCAATACTCAAGAAGTGGTGGTACAAGCATTTTATACGCAGTCTCGTTTACAAATGAAGTACATCTTCTCGATATTATCCCAGTTCACCGAAGTCGGCTGTCCGCCTTACTCACCACTGACCTTACATGTTCGTTACATTTCATATCGTTCTGCAATGTTACGCCTAGATATTGGAACGACGCGACTGAATCAAGAAGATCACTACTAATGCTGTATTCAAACATTATGGGATTGTTGTTCCTCCTCATGTGCATCACACATTTAGAGCTAGCTGCCATTCTTCACAGCAACTAGATATTTGTCTAAATTATCCTGTATGCTACTACAATCAATTAAGGACGACCCCCTCCCATACACTACAGCATAATCAACGTAATCAACAAACACCCGCAAATCACAAGTTACTCTGTCCCTCAGACGATTTACATAGATGGAAAATAATAGCGGTCCTATCACACTCCCCTGGGGCACGCCTGACGATACATTCGTCTCTGATGAATATTCGCCGTCGAGAACAATGTACTGCGTTCAGTTACTTACGATGTCTTTCAGCCAGTCACAAATCAGTGAACCTATTCCACATGCTCGTTTCTTCGTTAGCAGTCATTTGCCTTTTTGCCCTTCATCCATGGCTCGCAAGATGTCATGTGAGAAAAGGGCAATCTGAGTTTCACACGAACGACGTTTCCTAATTACGTGCTGATTCATGGAATAAACCTTATCCGTCTCAAGGAAATTTACTGTATTCGAGCTGAGAATATGCTTCAAAATTTTACAGGAAATGATGTCAACGATACTGGCCTGTAATTGTATGGGTCAGTTCTTTTACCTTGTAAACGGGAGTCACCTGCGCTTTTTTCCAATCACTAGGAACATTGTACTGAATTACCAACCGTTGTGCGATGTGCTGGTGGTCTGGCTGCAATACATCTGCCGAGAGCATCCCAGACATGCTGCATCAGTCTTAAATCGGGCGAACAAGCTGGCTACATTCTTTCAATTTTCTCAGTTTCAAGAATGTTCTCCACCTGCCCAGCTCTGTGGGGACCCAGCGTTATCATCCACCAGATGGAATCCATCTCCTTTGACGCCAGATTAGGGCATACCATGTAGAGGTCCGTGCGTCCTTTGACACTGCCTTTTGCTCACAACATTCGCCCACCACGACGAAGTGTTGATATTTTCTGCACATAAGCAGGGCTGTTCCGACTTCCACGTTCTCTTTAGATGAGGGAATGACGGTTATTCGGTCGAACAAAAAATCTTGATTCATCTGTGAACAGCGCCCGGTGCCATTCGCTACAATCGTGATGTTCCTCCGCCCAGTTCCTGCGAGCTAAACGGTGGCGTATTATTGGGACACACACACCACATGCACCAAGGAAATTTCGGACTGTTTCTGTTGATAACGCGCGTCCTGTTGCTGAATTGAGGGTGAATTACAGCTGAGTTGCACTCAGCATATCGTATCGACTGGTTGTTAACTGAAGATGACGCTTACAACATGCCTGGTAGAAATTTAATTTAAATGCCTCTTCTAATGAGATAAAAGAAATAGTAGTGGCCGATAGCAAGTCCTCATGATGTTAACACTGTCTAGTTGAAAGTTACTAACAGTCTCTCAGCACAACTTCCACCCTTCGTCACAAATTTCCCCTGCTTTACCCTCACTCCTATTACTAGGGATGTATGCACTTATGGTCCTATTTGCGCTAAGTAACGTATATTGCACGAGGGACCGCAGGTTTCACCAATTCGTCAGACTGGTGAAACAAAGTTCTTTTATTTATTACTGACCTTAGATCTCGAAGTAGATGTCTCACGCAGTTACAGCACACAGGTCGCAGATTCTTGATGTCTGAAGCTAAAATGATTTGACACCTCTAACTATAATTTTCTTCATAAAACACGGGATGCCACTGGATTTTAAATTTATGTTTGCAACGTTTGCACACGCTCAGCGATATCCACAAATATAAGCCGTACATTGAACGATAGTCACTTCACAATAGCCTGTGAGGGGCAATGATCCTTTCGTTAGTGGGGAAGAGCGGGCAAGTTTGGGGCCGCACTATTACGGGAATTAGTTTCAAAACTACGAGTTTGAGTAGTGGACATGGTGAAGCTGGTAATTTGTATCTGACGGGAGGCGTGCTTAGGTACACCTTGCAAGTGCAGTGATCACTGTGTAGTGTAGTAGTCAGCTCAACTGCCTACAAAGCAGGAGAACCGCGTTCGAATGTCGCTTGGATACACATTTTCAGCTTTGCCCATTCGCAGTTGATGTCATATATTCTGTGAATAAGCAATAATAGTGCCATGATAATAACTGTACAAGCTCTATAATGCTCCGTAATGAGACAAGTTGCTACATGTTAACTGTTCAAAGGTCGCCAGTGGACTGTGCTCGGCCAGGCGTGGCTGCTAGTTGCTGCCTGTCTTTTTGGCGCCAAACGAACCTTCTAGATTCATCGCTAGTATTTTGTTTTATATAAATTGCAATGTACAAAGTACCAAATGGGTTCAAATCAAAGCTTATTAACAGAAAACTGTTACATTGAAATTTCACTACTATCTAATGTTTACTTTCTTAAATATTAATAAATAAAATGTAGTAGTGGAAGTGGAGGTGGCAGACAATCAGATCACGTCTATGCTACACTGCCGTGCTTTCTCTGGGTCCACACATGATCTGTGCCGTCTGTTATGCTTTTCCCACCCATCCCTTCGATTGCATCACGCTACTTTGCTTACTGCCAGCCGGCTACTTGGCTTCTAGAAAATTTCCAACTAAGATACGAAAACTCTGAATACTATTATTAAACCAGCAGATATAAAATCAGACTTGTCACACGCTCAGCTCTTGCTGATATTACCCGTGGACTACCTGGGCTTTGAGTTATCGGTTCCGGTTGTCTGAAATAGCTCTCCATGTACTGGAAATTTCGCTTTTGGATACTCCAATAACTGCAGCCACCTACATATGTGTCTATCCAGCTTCCAAATTCTCTACGGCTCTCCGTGCCATAGCTTCGGGTAATTCAGGTTGTTGTTGCATTGGACTACCTCTGACTACAGTATCTGAACCCAACTGCTTGTGTAATTTGTTTGGTAGAGTAAACACAAGTCCACCCCAATCTACATCTACATATATACTCTGCAAATCACATTTAAGTGCCTGGCAGAGGGTTCATTAACCACTTTCATAACTTTTCTCTACCGTTCCATTCTGTAATAGCGCGCGGGAACAAAGAACACCTAAATCGTTCCGTTTTCGATCTGGTTTTCCTTATTTTATTGGGATGGTCATGTCTCCCTAAGTAGGTGGGTGCTAGCAAAATATGTTCACATTCAGAAGTAAAAGACGGTGATTGAAACTTCGCAAACAGATCACACCGCAATGAATAATGTCTTTCTTTTAATGATTTCTACCCGAATTCGTGCAACATTTTCGTGACGCTTCCCCCCCCCCCCCCCCGTAACGTGATAAAACAAAACGAGCTGCCCCTCTCTGAACATTCTCAATATCTTCCGTCAGTCCCACCTGGTGAGGGTCCCACAATGGGCAACAGTACTCCAGGAGAGGACGCACAAATGTGATGTAGGCAGTCTCATTGGTGGTGCTGGTGCATCTTCAAAGCGTTCTACCAATGAAACGTAACCTTTGGTTCGCCTTCCCCACAATATTTTCTATGTATTCTCTCCAATCTAAGTTGTTCGTAATTGTAACTCCTAGGATTTTTACTAGAATTTACGACCTCCTCCCTGCAGTAACTTTCAGTTATTACCACTATCTTGGTTGCTCTACTATTATTGTATCCATTCCGTAGAATCGATGGAAAGAGGTCGAACTGTTTTAGTTCATTCTGTTCGATGAGAGTACTTTAGAACATAGATACCTCAAACGATCACTGTATTAGCTGTAACAGAGACGCACGCTGGAATGGCCGCACAGTTTGAGCCGACAAGTTACAGACTGCACGACCGTTCTCGTCAGAGGTTCAATTCCTCCTTCGGGCATGTGTGTGTGTGTGTGTGTGTGTGTGTGTGTGTGTGTGTGTGTGTGTGTGTGTGTGTTTGTGTGTTATCCTTAGCATAAGTTAGTTTCAGTAGTGTGCAAGACTACGTACTGATGACATCAGCAGTTTAATTTTTTAATCTAATATATAAAGCAGAGTGCCCTTATGTTTGTACGGGTGGCATAAAAATCTACAGTTTGTTCCAATCTTTATGAAATTTTGTACACGTAAGCTTCCATCCATGAGGACGGTCACCGTGAGTGTAAGAATCACATACGATATATAGTTCACGAGATATGCCGTCATAAACAATTAGATGCGCGGAAAACTGCTGCATTTTGCGACTTTGCTGCTCATTTTCTCCTAAACCATTGGACGGATTTCAACCAAATTTGGTACACACATTCCTTACCGTGAGGTAATAATTGCTGCATGGTTAAGAATCACATACGGCACATGGTTCAAAAGATATGACGTCGTAAACAGTAGGACTCGCAAAAAGCTGGCACATAATGCGGCTAGATTTTAAAAATATGCTATATGAGAATGAGAGTGCTTAGCGACTTACAACAAAGTTTAAACATAATTTCAAACCTTTATTTAACTTTTTTCTCGCTGAAAAACATAGCAAAATGATGAAAGGAGCCGGCCGCGGTGGCCGAGGGGACTGAGGCGCTGCAGTCACAGTCTATACGGCCACTACGGTCGGGGGTTCGAATCCCCCCTCGGGCATGGATATTTGTGCCGTCCTTAGTATTAGTTAGTTGATAAGTAGTTTGTAAGATTAGGGTCTGATGGCCCCGTAGCTAAGTCCCATAAGCTATACAAACATTTAAATTTTGATGAAAGGAAAAAAGTTTCTCGCTTTCTACTGTTCCGCTGTTTATGGAGTAAAACTACGGCTCTCGGTATATAATATGAACACTGCAAATTGTAGCGACAGGTAATTTTACAGACAGTATACACATATATAGTTGAATGTACCTTCTAAATTGTATCACATTCCGACACGTAGTTCATGAGATAAAAAAAGCAGTCAACAATCCGAATATTGGTTTGAACACCACAGTGCTTTACTGGGCATGGTTCTGTTTGGAGGTGGTATGCCGTTGCCTTCCTCCGAACTTCGAACTGACTTACCCAGCCAGTTATAGGGGGACCTACAGTTTAACGTGGGTTTCGAACCACGGTGTTACTTGGTATTTTTCACATGAACAATACTGCCAGAGGTGAAAGAAGTGGAAAGAGACAGATAAAAATCCTAGTAAATGGCGGGGATCGAACCCGCGACCTTTGCATTGGTAGTCTGGCACTCTACCACTGTGCAACCGAGGCGCACAGTCCATGTGATATGTGCACATAAACAGTAACGTTCATGGAAAACCGCCCCTTCCCGCACCAAGTTTTAATCCATTACTTCTTTACTACTGACTGTATTACCAAGAGATATTACAAACGTACAGCCCTCATACAAATGAATATATACGTGAAAAATGGGAGGAATAAGTAAATAAATACCCGGGCTACGCTTGGTTTTCAGCTAGTGGAGAATATTTTGAAGGATAGTTCTGGCATTTATTGGTACCCCCCTCGTATGTAGCAACTTGTGCTTTGACACGGAGTGCCCGCGACCCGAGAGGCACAGTGGCAGTCGGCACGGGGTGGTCTGAACGTCAAACTGTGGCTGGCGGGCAGGGGCAGGCAGGCAGGTGGAGAACAAGGGGAACTCGCGACTGTGGCCGCCAGCTGTGTGCGATTGTTAACTGCGCGCGGGGAACTTTGAGAGTCGCGCCGTGACGTCTGAAAGCCGCCAAGTCCGCCACCGCGGGCGACTCCATTCTCTGCCGCCCCGCTCTACTCATTAAGCCGGTCTGGCTCTCCGGCACATGCGGGAACTTTCGGGGGCATGGAGGGCGGGGAATTACGGCTTAACTTCCTGTTAACGAAGCACGAGCACGGGTGGAAAACAAAGAGTAAACAAATAGGGCCGCGGTGGAGTGCGCGAGCGCTCTAACGCGCCTTGCTGTGGAGCGCGCGGTCCCTCACCGTCGGAGGTTCACGTCCTCCCTCGGGCATACAGGCCTATTTCATTGACGTCAATTTGCAGCAGGGTCTTGGAACATATCCTGTATTCAAATATTATGAATTATCTCGAACAGAAAGATCTATTGACCCAAGGTCAACACGGATTTAGAAAATATCGTTCATGCGAAACACTACTAGCTCTTTATTCACACGAAGTATCGGGTGCTATCGACAAGGGTTTGCAAATCGATTCCGTGTTTCTTGATTTCTAGAAGGCTTTCGACACCGTACTTCACAAACGGTTTTAATGAAATTGCGTGGTTATGGTATATCACCCCAAATTTGCGATTGGGTAGGGGATTTCCTCTCAGAGAGGGCACAGTTCGTAGTAATCAATGGTAAGGCATCGACTACAACAGAGGTGCTATCGGGCGTTCCACAGGGTAGTGTTATTGGTCCTTTGCCGTTCCTTATTTACATAAACGAATTAGGGCAAAATCTAAGTAGCTCTCTTAGGTTGTTTGCAGATGACGCCGTCATTTACCGTCTAGTAAAATCATCTGAAGATCAAAACCAACTGCTGAACGATCTGAATAAGATATCACTATGGTGTAAAAATTAGGAATTGACTCTAAATAATGAGAAGTGTGAAGTCGTCCACATGAGTACGAAAAGAAATACGTCAAACTTTGTTTACAAGATAAATCAATCAAAAGTGAAGGCCGTAAACTCCACAAAATACCTAGGAATTACTATTACTTCAGACTTAAATTGGAAAGAACTCGTAGATAACGTCGTGGAAAAGGCGAACCAGAGACTGCGTTTTATTGGCAGATCCCTTAAAAGATGCAACAGAACTACTAATGAAACTGCATACATGACGATTGTTCGTCCATTTTTGGACGCCCAGTGTGGGATCATTATCAGGTGGGTTTGACGGAGGATATCGAAAGAGTCCAAAGAAGGGCAGCCCGTTTCGTACTGTCACGATACAGGGGAGACAGCGTTACGGAAATGATACATGATCGGGGATGGGAATAATTAGAACAACGGCGCTTATCGCTGCGGCGTGGGCTACTTACATTCTCCTCCGAATGTGAAAATATATTGTTGACTCCCACTTACATAGGTAGAAATGATCATCAGAATAAAATACGGGAAATCAGAGCTCGAAGGTGTTCTTTCATCCCGCGCGTTGTTCGAGAATGGAATGGGAGATAAATAGTATAATGGTGGTTCGATGAACCCTCTGCCAGGCACTTAAATGTGATTTGCAGAGTACCCGATGTAGATGTAGATGTGTGTGTCTGTCCTTAGGTTAGTTTAAGTAGTTTGTAAACGTAGGAACTGGCGAAGTCCCATATATTTACAAACATTCACTACGTTTACATGCAACACATCTTACGGAAGACGAAAACCGATTTTCGTAAACCGTTTTTCGCTGTCGTGTTTACATGGCATAGCCCGAATCTGATTTCCTAGCCCACTTAACATGGCGGCTGAAAAACAGCTGATTCAGTTCCTCCTGTATTTCTTTGTTCAAATACACATATAAGAGATAAGGACGGCTGGGACACACTAAATAGACTGCCGAATGAGGTCTCATCTCTAAAGCGGGAAGAATACGCAAAAACGGTCAGACACAACGTCGTAGATAACACCAACACCATAACACAGGACACATGGAACGAGACAAGCAGTGTAAGTACAAGCGACATGGATAACAAAACAGATGCCAACCCCAGCACAGAAGATGACTTATTCCTCAACAATTAAGCACTATAAACCCTATAGTCAAAACCCTCTTTAGCTCTTAATGTACGTGAAATGAATGACTACCACCTATGGAGGGAATTCCATGATGGTAGGGCTCGATGTTCATTCCGAGGCCTTCCACCTTGGTAGACTCTCCCCAACAACTTTTACATCACCTACCCTTTCCTAGCTTCTTTTATTTATCCTTCTTAATAATAATGATTTTTGTGTTGCCCTTCCTTTTCCTTATTATTTGTTATATAAATTATTCATAGATAGTAATCGAATTAAACTTAAAATTGTAGAAATAACTAAATATGTAACACCATGAATTTCACCATTATCTTATCTAATTGTTACTATCATTATTTATTTAAACTTAACGCTGTTAAAATGTAAAAGACAACACAAACCACACTTGGTCTAATTACGACCAGCTATATACCTAAAGGTAGCTCGTCTGTATCAAGGACATTTATGGACACTTAAGTGTTTTGGCCAATCTAAACTTTAAATTTGTATGATAAATGTACTCACAAGAAACGTACCAATAAATGTGTATATATGTAGTGTTTTTACACCATCGTATTAGTAATTATGTAAAATGAATGAAAACAAAGTGACATTCAAAATGCTACTACATTAAAGGGAAATTTGAATTTTCACATGTCATAACTCTCTTGTATGTTTGTAAATAATATATGTTGGTTTGGTTTTCATGACACCGGTGTTCCAAAATTGTTTGTTACTGTTTCGTGAATGTTTTACGAGTTTTCGTGTAACACTAAAACATTACGAATTACTATTTAGTCGCGAGCAAATCCTACACAGTAACCTGACTACAGATAACATCACAGGGAGTGACAGGAAATCTCGGGGAACGTGTTGCTAGGAGATAATCAGTATAGCATTTCATGAATTATAAATAATTCCAATGCACTTTCAACTAATTTACATCTATTTTACGATACGTGGCTTTTCCATTCTAGCTCGCGGATTTACGTTTCGTAAATTACGGTATATTATGGCTCAGTTGATATCATTTATTACCTCTTTCTCACTTTTGAGGTGGAAATTGCAACTGAATATTCTGTAATCACAATTCCATTGAAAATTATAACTAAATATACTCTTTTATTTAATTCCTTATGAAAACTGTATCCTGTCGGTGTCCTTAGGCAATCTGTGCGACATCTATCAGTTGGACACGTGTTGGTGATGTTTCGGTAAGAATTTATCAAACGGAAACGATGCTTTTCTGTGCAATATGGGCGTTAGTTAACACTGTTCATGCAACAAATATGCTATAGCCTTGTCTACCCACTACTAGCATGGGATCTTGATCAGATGAATGACATCAAACAATATACGGGAGGTCGAGTGGAATTGCCACGGAGAGGATACACGAATTAGAGTAGCAATCAGAAAAAAAGAAGGTGATTTTCATTATGATATGGTCTTTTTACGAAATTTCAATATTTGATCTCCTCCTCCAAATACAAACACCCTACATAGGGAGAAATATTTATCGTAATAAATAGGAGAAAGCAGCACAGAAAGTTTTCAGTGACAATTTTTCCTGCGAGCTGTTTAAGGTGACACGGTAGAGAAATAGTTTCTACCAAGTGGTTAGATATGATTTGAGAAGTATTCATGTGAATGTAGATGTAAAAATAGCTGATATACTGAGAGGTGTCCCATGACAGCACTTTTGAAGTGCGATATTAAATAATTAATTACCCAAACAGTTCAGAGAAGTACGTTCTTTCAACTTAGAAAGGCACATATGGAGGAATAGAGGCAATGCCATGATATAGTAGTGCGCATGCTTGAGGAATTCCGTCTCCGTACAATACGAATAATCATCTCTTCGCCATGCTCCACAACGGATACACAGCACTCCGACCGTAGAACATGCACAATACCAGCAGAAATTGAAATTTCACGAGAGATTAAAAATGTGCGTCGGACCGAGACTCGAAGTTGAACGTAGCTAAAACGCTAAGGTTGCCAATGGAAAGTCACCTGGAAATGAATTCATGAAAATCTTCTTCAATAGATCTTCCAGTGGTACCGTCATGATCTGGAAGTACCTGGAGATACTGAGAGTTGCAGAGGGAGCAATGCTCAAAGATTGACTGAAAAGGGGCAATGAAATGCATTAAAAGGCTTGAGCGGTGATGCAGAAAAAACCACAGAAGACCAAATAGATAAAATCAGCAGATCTAGTAGAAATCGGTAGATATCTCACAGATACTGAATTTAAAAGACGAAAAGAAAAAAATATATGTATGTAGCAAGAAGGGAAAAAGAAATAGAAACGTTTAAAAAACGAGTCGCAGGAAGCACAAAGACAGCTAAGCAGGATTGGCTAGAGGACAAATGTAAGATATGTAATCATATATAACAATCTCAATTGGTAGCAAGACAGTCCTCGGTCGCAGAGATACAGTGAGTCGCCCATTTGCAAAACCTGTTATCTCCATTTGTTTTTCATAGTAACATTTTTATATGTCTGAAGATTGCGCTTCGAGCTGCACATCTAGAAAATAAATCAAGTTCCTAGAGCTGTTATTTCTGTTATATAAGTAGCCTAAAATTTTGCCTGCACTTCCATACTCCGTTATATCCGTGATGACTGCAGTTCCAGAAGTCGTTAAATACCGACAGCAATACAGGATCCAAAACTGTTAAATCCAATGCATATTTAATGCCTTTAAAAACATACATTTCCAAAA
Organism: Locusta migratoria; assembly: GCA_026315105.1. Taxonomy (NCBI): domain Eukaryota; kingdom Metazoa; phylum Arthropoda; class Insecta; order Orthoptera; family Acrididae; genus Locusta; species Locusta migratoria. Next base: position 805,766,244 of record CM048744.1, on the reverse strand, counting down.
CCCATTATTTTTGCACGCTTGTCAAGTGGTATTCAGAATACATTTTAAACATTAATATCTTGAAAGGGAAATTTGTCTTTATTGTGTTTAGTTTCCTGTTGTGTACTTTTGTGTGTTGTACTTTTTTCACATTGGTAAACATGGTACGTCGGATTGTGAGCGAAGAGCCATTATCAACTGGATGTTGAGTTCAACGTAACTTGCTATGTGTTCACTTTTGACGCAGTAAGCTGCATAAAATTACGGATGGGGAAGTTTCAGCAATGTCCAATGACACTATTATATCAGCCCAGTGATGGAAACCGCGAAAAAGCGGAAGAAGAAGGAACATGGGACAAAAAATGTGGAAAAGAAAATGAGGTAAGCTACTGCTTATCTTCGTTTGTAACAAATTTCTTCTCTATTTTTTAAAATAACATTCATGTAGCCAACGAAATGTGCAAAGTAACTAATGTTCGATGCAGTTTATCTTTCCAGGAATTCTAGGAAGGGATTTACATTGCCCACGTGCAAGCACAAGGGAGAAGAACCCTACGAATGTGGACAACTTTCAATGCAAGATATGAGAAGAATGAACAAAAAATTATATAATTCAACTGACAAGCAGATGCGGAATGAGTTCATTCTTAAGCATACAGACTATGGAACTATCTACAAAGTTGAATGATACGCTCATGTTTCTGACTGGAAGACCTCTATTAAAGATATCATGGAACCTCCCTCTGCATGTCAGTTTCTGTTCAAGCCTTCAAAACGAATATTAATTGAAAAGAATGGTCAGAGTACTGTTGCTGTTCAAGGCGCACAAAGCTATAATACTGATATCGCAAAAGGTATCTGCAAGAAGTGTAAACCTTGGATGGAAGTAAAACCAACAGAGATACCTAAAAGTATTGTGGTAAAACCAGAAAAAAATTGAAGACATGACAGTTCTTTTCAGAATCACTACAGACCTAATTGGATGGACATTAATGAAATTACATACTAGAAGAATGTTATCAAACAGCAATCGGAAACTGAACTATATGAGGGATACGATATTGGATTGAAGAGAAGATCAGTATTTGATGTAAAATAAGAGTGAACTCACAATAATGTGCTATTCTAATACAGAATCGAATGTACCTGTTAAAGAACATGCTATTCTCCTACTGTCACTAATTATTTTATAGTAATAAAATCGTCTATGGTATATTTCATTTGTATCTATCATTTATCACCAAACCATTTCCAGAAACTGATAAGTCGTTATGTCGTTATGTCCAAATAGAAATATTTATTTTTAGGAACTATAATATAGATCAGTAATATAAAAAGAAAATATAATAAATTTAGATGAACATTAAAGAGCCAATGACAAAAGAGTGATAGTTTTTCACATTCCTGAAAAATTTTCTTTCCTGGAGTTAACTGACTTGAGCGAGTCAAGTGCATTTAACCTAGGTTTCGGCGACCATTATGAGAGCCTTTATCAGAAATGGCTAAAATTGCCTTTAAAAAAATAACATTTTTTTTTTCAAAAAAGAAAGAGTTTTTAAATGAAATTTAAGTACTCGTTTGATGCACAGAATGGAATCAGTACTTACGTGTCACATAATAAAATACCATGTAAGCGATAAAGGTTAAGTCATATTTGTAAGAAAATAAAATAACAGGCAAGCCACTAAGGGCTACTCACATGTGTATTGTATGTAAAATAGAACTATTTAAATACCGCGAAATACCTGAATCCAACGTTGCCACAGCAGGAGTATATCAGATCCGTTGCATATGTGGCCAAGTCTAAATAAGAACTACGAAAAGAAGCATGAACTCCCACGTAAAGGAGCACAAGAGCAAATGTCGTCGGCGGAAGATGGTAAATCAGCAAAAGCCGAACATAGAGTGAAGTCGATTCTCTGCGTCGGTAGTTTCACTAAGACATTATAATTACTACGCTAGGATGTAAAATGAAGCAATAGAAATTGAGAAACACAAAAACCACTTCAACAGAAAGGGTGCGGGAAATTAGTCCAATGGCCTTAGTTATAAATCAAATAAGTAGTACCACAAGCTCCATAGCAACAGTCGCCCCGGTGGAGTGGCCGAGCGTTCCCAGGTGCCCAGCTCCGGGCCGTCGGGGGTTCGAGTCCTCTCTCGGGCATGGGTTTATCTATTGTCCTTAGCATAAGTTAGTTTAAGTAGTTTTTAAGTATACGGATTGATGACTAGCGTAGTTAACCCTCGGGCGTCATAGCCAATTATTATAACTTCAGCAGCAGCGCGGTGCAGATTTGCTACCATTATGTATTCAGTTACACACCTATTATATAGCTACTAAGTGATCGTAATGACAAAAATAGTTTAATGTACATGTGCAAATATCACATTTGTTAATATCTGAATTAGTCTATCAATTACCTTTGGTGGATATATATAGAAATGTAGTATTATTCCGGAAGTGGACAATAATCGTGTATAATAGACTCAGCAGTACTATAATTTCCTCTTCCGTTACTTCCCTGTAGTTCCTGTCTCTTGAGTAATTAGTGTCAGCTTTTTTCTGTGTTATGTGAAACTTAGTACACATAATTACCTCATCAATCACATTATCATCTATCATGAATGAGAGAGAGCTTGCGTCTCTAACCTCACGCCCCTTGCATTCCCTTTTGAACCACGGAAGATTTTTATATTCTTTTTCAGTGTTTTGGAGTGCTGCTTGTATGGCGTTTTACTCCACACAGTATTCAATATCAGATTTTTTGCGTCTTAAATCTTGTTCAGGCTCGGAACTAGGATTTACGTTTGAATTATAGTATCCTGTACATTATCTGATGAGGAATCTAGACAAAAATCTCTAAGATCTTCATTACTTGTCGAAAGAAATCTATTTCCTCACCTGTTAGACCCGTTCCACGTCTACGAGACCTTAAGATGAAATTATGTGGTAGAATAACTCATTTTCGCATTGTGTAAGGCTTAAAAAAGGTTAAAAATGAGATTGACGGAAACTGCAGCATAGCTAATCAGAAGAACCTAGAGGACAATTTATCAAGAGTTAAACTTATATTTACGAAATAAATTAAAAGTTTTGAGCATTCTAATATGTAGGGTAAAATTTATAAAATAAATATTTACTAGAAATTGCCACAAATCCATTTGCAAGGATAACTAGACATAACACAAAACATTTGAAATCTACTTACATGACAGGCAGCGCGATGTAAATCTGCTACCAGTGATGCACTCCCTAACAAAACTTTTGCTGGGTGGACACAACCGTGCACTGGAAATTCAGAACCTTTACTGACATTATTGTTAAGGCTTAATTGAGGAGTAGCTAAAGCGAAAATATGGCATCTCCATTACTGCAACAACAGTGGGCATTTAGGTAAAAGTGGTAGCATATTTGCACCAGAGCTGCCGCTCGAGGGTTAAGTCCCATAGAGTTACAAACCTTGGAACATTTCAGTTGAACAGTCGGCACGGCTCCGCGATCGTAGGCAGTGCTCTCATGACGTAACAATTGAAACGTTGCGTGGACACGCGTAAACAGTTTGGATCACTGAGCTAGTTGAATGTGTGAACCAGCCTCTGGGTCTGTAAAGCCAATGAAGATGTATTCAACGGTGGAAGACGAAACGTCAGGTCCTTGTTACGACTCCATTTGTATGAAAATAATATCAATAATATAGAAAAACACGATAATATTAAGTTCACTATGGAACTAGGAGGATCTTCTATAAACGTTTTGGACCTAACTATTATATTAGCACAAAGAAACATTCACTAATTTCAGGAAATCCATGGTAACAGATACAGTTATCCCTGCTAGCTGCCAGCACCCGTGCAGCCATAAACGTGCGACTTTCCACTACATGGACCATCGCCTCAATCTGTTCAATTATCTAATTCTGCATTTCAAACAATATTGCAAACATATAGCATTCAGTAAAGGCTATAACCCTTCCCTGATTGACAGTATACTGAATAACAAGAAAATGGGAAAAAATATGCGGCCATTATTGTTTGCTGCCCAGCAAGAACAAGTCAGTAATCAGACAAACTCGTGTGTCATTGCATATTTAGGCAACATTTCAGATCATATTCGTAAAAAGTTAAAATCTCGAAATTACAGACCTACAATTTGCAACACAGACAACATTTTAAAGTATTTATTCAATAGTAAAGGCAAATTCAACCCCTAGCACAGAGTGGTGTGTTCAAGATCACGTGAAAACGTTGTGGGAAAGTGTATGTTGATCAGTCTGGCAGGGCTGTAGCTATTAGATTGTCAGAACATGAGAGAAGCTGGAGGTTAAAAACGATATATTCAATATTTACTGAACATTTGCTCTGAGAAAACCATATTTACGATGTACACTGTGAAATCCTTCATTCCATGAAGAAAAGCAGAAAGATGACACTACTGGAAATACTGGCTCAGGATGCCAGTTTAATATTAATCGATCAAATCTCCTTTCCACCTCTAGTGAAAAAAGTTTTAGTTGCCAAGTTTCCTATTCAACAAAAATTATCATGGCAGTTTTGATCCTTTAAATATACTTATCATATTTTTATATAGACTTTCCTGTTAACTAGTCAATTTTCTGTGATAACATCTTTGTAAATCGTAATATCTTAGTAACATCTTTGAAAATAGGTATAATACAGTCATTTGACACATGATGTGGCCTGAGAAGCCGAAAGCTGCTTTTTGACGAATAAATAGGTTTTTGCAGAAAAAATGTTCATTCAACCACGAGAGGACTGCATTAAAAAGAGGCCGCGTGGGAATGCCCGTGCGCTCTAACGCGTCTTGGTGCGGAGTGCCCTGTTGCTCCCCGTCGGAGGTTCGATTCCCCCCTCGAGCATGTGTCTGCGTGCTGTCCTTAGCATTAGTTAAAGTAGTTTGTAACTCTAGGGGCTGATAACTATTGCATGTTTGGCCACATAGCTTTACAAACACAAAAAATTAAAAAGAGAACTATTACGGCAACCGAAATGGGCGACGTCTGTTCCTCTACATTACAGCAAAAGTCTGTATTTTTTAACGTTTGTTGAGGATATATGTCCAATGGAAAACAAACAAATGCATTTTGCCAAAAGGCACAAATGAAAGAGAGTCATTGTGTAGGGATTTATCTTTTAATTTTAATAGCGTTGCTATTTTCCTTTTGGATAACGTAATATCTTTCCGGTAAAAATACAAGAGGATGGAAATCTACTCTATTTAAACATCGCACAAAAGAAAAGAAAAAAGCTAAATACAGTAAATTACAGGCTGTTATACATGAAATAGGTATTTTGTTTTTGTGGTCTTCAGTCCGGAGACTGGTTTGATGCAGTTCTCCACTCTATCCTGAGCAAGCCTCTTCATCTCTTCCTAAGAACGGCAATCTAAATCCATTTGCAATTACTTACTATATTCATCTCTTTGTCTCCCTCTGCAATTTTTATCTCACACATTTCCCTCCAATGCTAAATTCACAATTCCTTGGTGTTTAAGAATGTGTTCTACCAATCGATCCCTTCTTTTAGTCAAGGTATGCCAGAAATTTCTTTTCTCCACAATTCTGCTCAGTACCTCTTCATTAGTTACGCGATCTACCCACCTAATCTTCAGCATTCTTCTGTAACACCACATTTCAAAAGCCTATATCCTATTCCTGTCCACACTGTTTATCGTCCAAATATGTGTATGCAGAAATTTACTGTTCGCAACTTGTTTCCGTAAGGTGTTCACGGATTATCTCGAATGTTAGAGACTCGCAATTTGCAGGGAGTGGATTAACAAGTGAACAATGAGCACGCGAGAGAAATTTGCGCAGGGCGGGCAGATACGTCCTGGAGAGAGGCGCATGCGCACAACTCGGGGCGGTTGCTCTCAAGGCGCAAGAACGACGCGCGAACAAAACGCAAACACAAAAGCCGCCGTAGGCCGGGCGCCGCGCGGCTCCCATTATCATTCAAATTCCAGAAACAAAAGCGCCGAAACGTTTCAACAGCTGCCTCTGTCGTCGCCGCCTCAGCACAAAACACAGCCACGCGGAGAGGCACAACTCCCGCCAAGGCACCGCTCGTCTTGCTACCGTATCTCTTCATCTCTGTAGATAGGTCTCATGGTGCAAAGCTTAGCGAAGACAAAGCGTAAATCTACTACATAGCCACAAAGAGTACATGTCAAAAATCAACTCTGCTCCTGACTCCGCGATCTCATGCGCTTATAAAGTGAAACCGCGACGAAACGATTTTGGTTGTCCTTGGGTTTTCTTCGGGTCCATTACACACGGAAGTTCGTAAGAACAACAGCTAAGTAGCAGCACGTAAGTGTATTCTGTATACTAATTCCATCGTCAGGAAGTGATAAACCCTTAAGAATCAGACTGAATCCATAGTCGAATATGATTTACGACGAAAATATAAAAATGTAAGATAAAGCATCGATTTGGACCTGCTCGGTTAGCCGTAGTGTCTAAAGCACCGCTTTCCGAGACGAGGATGCGAACCAGCCCCGGTTCGAATCCACCCGGCGGGTTAACGAAGAAGGTCGGAGTGCCGGCCAGCATGGATGTGGTTTTTAGGCGTTTTTTTTTACATCCCCCTAGGTGAATACCGGGCTGGTCCCCAAGTCCCGCCTTAGACGATTCGCAAAAATTTCACAACACTTAACACTTTCACACACGTATAACACTATACGCAGACATTCGGGTACACATTTCCTCGTGGGGGGCAGGGGCTTGTGACAAGAAGGACATCCGGTCACCTCGCCGTTAATAACACGCCAAATCTAAATAAACAAAGAAGTCCCTGCATGTGCGGGAACAGTGGTAAAGAGAAAGAAAGTATCGATTGGTAGCAGTTTCTAGTAAAAGTTACACGAAAATAAATGTTCGTAATTCATCTAAAATTTGTTTTTAGAAACATTGTCTAGTTCTTGCCTAGTTCCTTACAACAAAATAAGATATATCTCTCGACATCGGTCGAGTAATAATTGTGCAATACGTTTCAAAACACAGCCTTAGGGCAACCCTAAAGAATCAAATGTGTGAGTATCTGTCAAACGAGAACGGTGTGTACTTTTTGTTTGTTCCTGGTAGGAAAATACTGATTAACACAAATTACTCTCTAGGTAATTTTACAATCTGTTTATTGGCTAAAATTACGAGACCCTGACTACCAAACCATTCTATGAAAGCCGTACATCAATCGCACTTTACCTTTCCGCAATATTTGCGGTGCAAGTGTTAGGTGATTCACCCTGTATACAGGGTGTTACAAAAAGGTACGGCCAAACTTCCAGTAAACATTCCTCACACACAAAGGAAGAAAATGTGTTATGTGGACATGTATCCGGAAACGCTTAATTTCCATGTTAGAGCTCAATTTAGTATTTCAATGCACACACAAAGGATTCGCCCTGTATAAAGGGTGTTACAAAAAGGTACGGCCAAACTTCCAGTAAACATTCCTCACACACAAAGGAAGAAAATATGTTACGTGGACATGTGTCCGGAAATGCTTAATTTCCATGTTAGAGCTCAATTTAGTATTTCAATGGAAATGTACTATTTGCGGATGAGGCTTCATTACAACGTGATCAAATTGTAAATTTTCACAATCAACATGTGTGGGCTGACGAGAATCCGCTCGCAATTGTGCAATCACGTCATCAACAGAGATTTTCTGTGAACGTTTGGGCAGGAATTGTTGGTGATGTCTTGATTGGGCCTCATGTTCTTCCACCTACACTCACTGAAGCACGTTATCATGATTTCATACGGGATACTCTACCTGTGTTGCTAGAACATGTGCCTTTACAAGTACGACACAACATGTGCTTCATGCACGATGGAGCTCCTGCACATTTCAGTCGACGTGTTCGTACGCTTCTCAACAACAGATTTGGTGACCGATGGATTGGTAGAGGCGGACCAATTCCATGGCCTCCGAGCTCTCCTGACCTCAACCCCATTGAGATTCATTTATGGGGGCATTTGGAAGCTCTTGTCTACGCAACCCCGGTACCAAATGTAGAGACTCTTCTTGCTCGTATTGTGGGCGGCTGTGATACAATACGCCATTCTCTAGGGCTGCATCAGCGCATCAGGGATTCCATGCGATGGAGGATGGATGCATGTATCCTCACTAACGGAGGACATTTTGAACATTTCCTGTAACAAAGTGTTTGAAGTCATGCTGGTACATTCTGTTGCTGCGTGTTTCCATTCCATGATTAATGTGATTTGAAGATAAGTAATAAAATGAGCTCTAACATGGAAATTAAGCGTTTCCGGACACATGCCCACATAACATATTTTCTTTCCGTGTGTGTGAGGAATGTTTCCTGAAAGTTTGGCCGTACCTCTTTGTAATACCCTGTAAATACAGGGTGTTTCACTAAAAGTGTTTGCCTCTGTAACTTATAAAATAATAGGTGATGGGAAATTTTAATGCGGTAGGTCAACACAAAAAATGTTACACTTTCTGCGGAGCTATGAACATAGTTAATTGTATCATTTTCCAAAGAGTTTCAGCACAAAGATATAATTTTTTAAATGGAACAATAGTTTTTCTATCGCGCATTGGATTCGTTTAACCATCTGCGTCCAAATCAATTTAAACTACATTCCTATCACTCTTAGTTTGGGAGCTACAACCCTTCAAAGTTTCAGGGGCAGATACCAGACGCTGTACATAATACATGGCTGTGTGGTGGAAGATGGATGTTATGGCGGTGGGAAGTTGATTTACATGAGATGTTCAAATGTGCGCCCATGTTCCTCAATGCATAATGCAATGCGCCGTCGAAAGGCTCTGCGGTCGAGACGGAGCGACATGCGTCCTCGATGGGCAATTTAGATCATCTGGGGATGTGGGCTCAGTGACATAAACACGATCCTTTAGATATCCCCACAAAAAGAAATCTACTGGTGTTAAATCGGGCGACGTTGCGGGCCATGAATGAGGACCATGGCGCCCCAACACCACCACACAGCCATGTTTTATGTACAGCGTATGGTATCTGTCCCTGAAAATTTGAAGGGTTGTAGCTCCAAAACAAACAGTGATAAGAGTGTAGTTTGATTTGGACGCAGCTGGTTTCAAAGAATCCAATGAACGATAGAAAAAAATTATTGTTCCATTTAAAATTATATCTTTGTGCTGTAACTCTTTGGAAAATGATACAATAAACTATGTTCATAGCTCCGCAGACTCCAGTTACGGTCTGCACGGCCACTAAGGTCGGGGGTTCGAATCCCCCCTCGGGCATGGATATTTGTGGCGTCCTAGTTCGTAAGTAGTTCATAAGTAGTTTGTAAGTTTATGGACTGATGACCCCGTAGTTAAGTCCCATAGACTATACATAAAGCTCCGCAGAAAGTGTAACATTTCTTGTGTTGACCTACCGCATTAAAATTTCCCGTCACCTATTATTTTATAAGTTACAGAGGCAAACTAACTTAGTGAAACACATAAGAAAAATAACTTTTGTTGGACCACATTTACCTAGATTTTCAGCTGGTCAGATTCCAGTATTGACAAACAGGCACTGTAGCTACACAACACTCTTTGAGCGATCGTAATTTCCTAGTTTCTTAGGCAGGCCGCACTAAACTCATCCTACCTACCTCTATGCCGCCGCACGTTCGATGGTGGTTTATAGTCCACCGACCAGCTTCCGAGCTACTATTGAGCTCTCCTCAAAGAGACCACGATTGCCCTGGCCCTCGGGGAAGTCTCTAATAGAGAGGAAGAGAGAGAGGTGGGGGTATGGGGGCTGGGAGGTTGCAAATTGCGGGCCCAGAGAGGCTCCTCCCCGCAACCCGTGGCTGCGATCGATGGCGCTGCTTCGCAGGTATTGATTGCTTTACTCTCGCGGTGATTAGACTAAATCCTTTTCCCCGGGCCGCGCAAAGCCTCCGGCCCCGCGGCGCCGCTAGCTGTGAGAAAATTGTCTCGTCTGTGCCCGCAGCCCGGTTAGTTCCGCCCGCTCCCGAGTTGCGCGGAGAGGAGCGGATTTTGCGCTGCCCGCCGACCCCGATTCAGATGCCGATAGCGGCGAGGGCGCTCTCTGGAGGATGCCGGGGAACACACCGCCTGGGTAGCGCCGTCTGCAGTCGAGAGTCGAGTGCAGTTCCCGTCCTGCTCTCATTACCCGAACAGCAATCTGGGCTGAAGCCCAGGTCGGGCAGCAGTGTGCGACTTTACGTTATCTGTATGTGTTCACCAAACAATGCTATACTGGCCAAACACAACATACAAGTATTGGGCGATGTGTGTGTGTGTGTGTGTGTGTCACGTGGTGCCACAAGACTGACTCCCTCTGGGAGTTTTTTCTTGGTGTGTGAAAGGTAAACATAGGAATGTCGCTTTATTTATTATTTTTTTACACTTTGATTGGAAACTGGGTCGCACTTTGGGTGCTTAATTCCTCAATGGGTATGACTTATTGCATTTCTCAGGTGGTGGTTTGTAGGCTTTCATGTGACATATTGTTCATTCATTGTGTTTCGGAGACCGCGTATTGGGATTGTTGTACGCTGGAGTGGGCACGTGATATAGACGGCAGTTGCGCGCTGGGGGCGATGGAAAGCTGGTCGGACAGTACGAAGGACGGCCTGCAGTTGACGTCACGCGGGGTCGTTTGGGCTGGTTGCACACACTGATTTTTATCGGTGGAGCGCTGCTTGCACTCAAGCCGGGATTTTACCGGCCAAACGAGCTCGGCTGTCGTAGTCGATTGAAGTCGATTCCAAACATAAATTAATGAATTCCAAATATTTTTCCTAATATTATGACAAATATTGCTGACATGATATAAAGAAGAAATGAAGTATCGTATCACACATTAGTATCATTTACGAAATGCATTTTTAATTGCTCTCCATTTCCTCAAAACCCTCATTATTTTGCAGGAAACGTATCTCCATTCTTATCTTCAAACGTGTCCAAAGTTTTTTCCACAAAACCGTGCTTCCAATACGTAAATCTCTTATCTTTTAACCCAGTGCAAACGTATACATAATATGATTGTATGTATGCCTCAGACAGGCAAATGACTAAATGTTCAAATGTTTGTAAAGCTTAAGGGACTTAACTATGGGGTCATCAGTCCCTAAACTTACACACTACTTATGAACTACCTTACACTAAAGATATCCATGCCCGAGGGGGGATTCGAACCCCCGACGGCAGACGGCCCGGCGCACCGCAACACTGCGCTCCAGCATGCGCGGCTAATACGCGGCGGCGGCAAATGACCATTTCCGTAATGGTAATGCAGATAAAGTTGCGAGAAAATAGAATGATGGTCACTCTTAATAGGCGATAAGGTTAGAAACGTTCCGAATAGCCGATCGCTCAGAGGGGCACCCGCTCTCCGTAACAAACAGAGTGAAGATCTCAGGAACATCATAGAACAAAAACACGGTCTACCTGAAGGAGTGGCGGAGTTTCGTGTTTTCCGCAGGTTGGCTGTATAAATTTTGCCGCCCCTACCGAACTGTACAATGTGATACCCTGTTTGAGAATCATACTAATTATAATATTTTGTCAATGAAATTGCAGCTTTTTGTATTGTGCACTATCGTCCTAATTACACCACCTATTTTCCGTAATTAGTTCAAATCAAATGTTCAAATGTTTGTAGAACTTATGGGACTTGACTACGGGGTCATCAGTCCCTAAGCTTACAAACTACTTATGAACTAGCTAAAACTAAGGACGGCACAAATATCCATGCGGCGCGAGGGGGATTCGAATCCCCGACCGCAGTGGCCGTGCAGACCGAGACTGGAGGGCCTCAGTCCCCCTCGGCCACAGACAGCGGCCGGTTGTAATTCGTTCCCTACAATGAACGGGCTCGAGTACGAGTCTGGCACAAAATGTCAACTTCGCCACGGAATTTTATTGAATGCCTGAAACAGACGAGAATCTGACATATTTGTAATTTGTTATATACATAACTCAGTGCCTAATCAATACTTTGTATTTTAGTTCTATATGCTCTACGTCGGCTGTATGGCGAGAAGCTACAGAAGCTACAGAACTGTGCAGGGAGGGCGGACGGTAAAAATCGGTGCGTGTGCAGGTGAGCTGCCATTCACCCACGTGCGCCATTCTATGGCTGGCACCGGCCCAGCGCCGTTGGTATGCAGTGTTAGTCGTCGGCTGTGGCAGCTGACCGGCGCCGGCCGCGGTGGCCGAGGGGACTGAGGCGCTTCAGTCACGGTCTGCACGGACACTACAGTCGGGGGTTCGAATCCCCCCTCGGGCATGGATATTTGTGATGTCCTAGTTCGTAAGTAGTTCATAAGTAGTTTGTAAGTTTAGGGACTGATGACCCCGTAGTTAAGTCCCATAAGCTGTACAAACATTGGAACATTTTTGAGCTGACCGGCTTCTTGCCGGTGCCGGTCCGTGGCCGGCCATTGAGCAAGCTACAGTGCCCTCCAGTGGGCCATTGTTGGAATGTGGACGTCCGATATTTTACCGGCCGTCCAAAATCGATGTCTGCAGCCAGCCTCACAAGTGACGGCTTCCCTCGGTAGGCTGGTGGTCGCGTGGATGTGGAAGCGTTCTTAATACTGACAAGGGAACCTACCCTGCATTTTTTTTTCTTTTTGCAGAAGAAGACAAAGAAAGAAATGCACTGCCATAATTTTAGCTGCTAAGAAGCACTGCAAGTATTTCTTTATTAAATGTTACACTTTTTTTCCACGGGAAGAACAGCTTATAACAGTGGTTTGTACAGCCCCGCTCGCCTAGCTCGCGACTCGGCGACTCACGAAATATCCACAGTTCACAGACAACTGGGGCAGGCGGCCACCGGCACATCATTAGCAAGAGCACCGAGCGTTTTCAAAAAATGTTCAAATGTTTGTTAAGCTTATGGGACTTAACTACGGGGTCATTAGTCCCTAAACTTACAAACTACTTATGAACTACTTACGAACTAGGACGGCACAAATATCTATGCCCGAGGGGGGATTCGAACCCCCGACCGTAGTGGCCGTGACCGAGCGTTTTGAATCTAATTATTTATCCATTGGTGGACTGAGAGATCCTCTAACAGAAATTTGAACGTCTTGAATACAAAGAAATCTATAACTGACGACATGTTTTCTTAAAGTAAAAAGAATGCAGTCGCTAAT